>VWZO01016860.1:59207-84548 GCA_013396975.1 Bucco capensis | reverse complement strand
TCGCGAAGCCTAGCCACGACGATGACGAATTGTAGCTCATTTAATGTGCATATTTATAGCTGATAGGCTAGTCCTTTCAGAGAAGTAAATAAGAGTAAAAGAACTTGGAACTAATAGAGCCGGAGGTAATGTATCCATACAGAGTCTTTGTAGTAACATTCACTTTCTTGTGACATGCTAAAGGTGAAGATTTTGTCAAATAAGTGCAACTTGCGCTTTAAAATGTCAAAATTGGCAGTTTTGTGGCCTTAGTCTGAGGTGTCAATGTGTGAGACATAATTTACTACTTAGAGATATTTCCACTTCAGTTTGGAATAAACATGTTACATTTAGAGTAAACAAAAAAATTAAACTCAGATAGAATGCAAGTCCTTCTCTGTTTATCAAGTAGTGGTAGCAAGTCTACAAATAGTGTACCATGATGCAGGAAGCTGTATGTAAAACAAGACATTTGCTGTTTATTTGTATGCATTCTTACTCTTAGGTGGGTAAACACAGAAATGCTAAACTGATGATTCACTCAATACATTTGTTTGATATTTAATTTCCTGTAAAGCAAATCTATATTATACTGAATAATTTCATCAGAAAATCCTTTGGTTGATATTTTAGTGTATTGGGAATGTGTTGATGTCACAGCTGTATCCCCAAAATTATTCAATTAAAAGAGACAAGTGGAGGTGAAATATCATTTCTCTTATGAAAAGAGGCTTATCTTGACACATGAGTTGCAATCCAGACATTGTATTGTGGTGTTTGCAACATTTTGAACTCAAGTCACTCCAGACAGCCAGCAGGAAGAGCAGGTTTGAGAAAGTATTTTTATTTATGTACCTGAGTCATAGGACTGAGAAATAAATTACACTTAACAGGAATGCATCTTTTTATAATATTAAGAAAAATCCAAGTTTTCAAATATGTCTATTGTACAATAAGTAAAAATGACATTGCAATTTAGGGGACCTAGAGATCTCTATTTTCAAATGTCGTAGAAATTACCCATCCTATTGAACTGCTACTGTGTTCATGTGTTGAACTCTAGTTTTTCCCTTCTATTAGCTGAGTTTGAGGGATGATTCAATAATAGATGAGGACTGTTTTAATGCATGGAAAGGGTGGTAAGTACATCCTGCTGTAATCAGCCTAAGGTTCTGAAGTCAGCAAACTTTCAAAGCAATTGTGAGGGATATTGTCCCATCTCTGGTGTTTATTCCCTTTTTAGACAGCTAGTGAGAACCTAAGTGCTCCATTAATGACTGCAGCTTTTTGGGAATTAATGGTGGGGTTGTTTGGGATTGCTATATCTTTTTAGTCTACCACACATTTTTTTATCTGCACCATTATCTGCAGCTTTATGTTGTGCTATTTGAAGAAATGTATTCCTAAGTTGGAGGCAAAGAGTTCCATTGTATCAGGGGTAAGATTTTTCAGCTCAAAAGTTGTGTATCATTTACTTAATGAGGAATTAGGAGGAACTGTGAAAACTTCAAACATGTAGGAGCTGCTTTTCTAGAATTGTGTTAAACTGGGGGATGATTGGGAACTAAAACTAGCCCCAAGTTTCCAATTTCTTTACTGAGGTGCCATATTTGTGATATTTTACTTAGTTTCAGCAGAAGTAGTTTTGAAACCCTGCCATAGAGAAATCAAAGCATTGGACTTGGTTTAAAAATGTAATATATTTTAATATAGACCAAAATCATAAATAGCCCTTTGTGAGGATGAAAAAAAAAAAAAAGGTGATTACTTCTGTATTGATCAGAATCCTTAAAGCACGTTGGAGATAAAGTATTATTCATACAGAAAAACTACTGCCTATTCTTTTGACATGAATGTATTCATTGGTTGCCTCTGACATCAGGTGGAAGGAAAACAGACACTGAAATGTTTGGATTTTAAAAGTAACTCCTTTACTTAATCTGCAGTAATTTCCAAGCATAATAAGTTTTAGAAAACTGTGTTAATACAGATATACCTACAGTGTCAAAAGAGAATCCCTTAGTCCTCCCACCCTTTTCTCCCCTACCTACATCTTGTAAGTTTTAAAATGTTAAGCCTGGTGATGTGATGAATAAAGCACACTCCAGTTGCCTAAGGATGATCTGGAAGCATGTCCTAGCTCTCTTGCTTTCTTTTATCCAAGTTTTTTCCCCTGCTCTTCTGTGTTTGTTTACCATTTGACTTCTCAAACTAAACCTTGGAGACAGTATTCTCCTTAAATATTTTCAAATGGCAGAAATTGCATAAATATTTAGGTTTAACAAAACGCAGTGTTGCATAATTCTTGAATCAATGCAGAGCACTATATTGTGATGTTTGCTTATGTTGCCTTTTACTAGAAACAATTTTGTACATGGTGAAGATCCTCTTTAAAGATGAATGAAGTCCATTCAGAGAATTCAAAGGGCATGAAAAAGTCCCAGAATAGGAAAGAGGAATGGTTCCTCAGGGTGAAATGGTGCTATAATGGTGCATCATACAAAACCAGAGAAAATCATTTCAGCAACTTTAAGCTAAGGTACAAACAGAAAATATACTGTTGTGAATTCTAGCCACAAAATCTGTCTTTAAGTAGTTTGATATGAAAACTTCTGGAGCTGATAGACTTTCACTTGGAATGAATGAAAACAATAGTTCTTTTACCATATGTTATGATAGAAGTAAGTAGTACTTTGGTTGGAGCAGAAGCTTCCAAATCTGATCTCACAGGTGCTGGTCCTGAAACTTGCATTTAGTAATCAAGCATCACAGATATGCATTGGCAGCAAATGAAATGGAAATTTAATAACTCTATAATAACTCTAATACTATAAACTGTCTTGGAGATGGGAGAGAAGATGTATCAGGTTATACAAACCTGATGTCTTTGAGCCTTGTACAAAGCAGGGAGAGTCAGAGTTACCCAAGCTCCTTTTTTTTTAAAGGGATAGTCACTGTTATCTTTCAGTAGCCTCTTAATCTTTATCTTACTATAGATGTCTGTGAAGATGTGCTTTTCCAAATACTTTTTTTTTAATTATAATCTTTACACACAGTAACTTCTGGCTCATTTTCCCCTTCCTCACATCCCAAGCTAAAATCAGGAAAGTATTCCAGCATCTCACAGCAGAATGGTTACTTTTTGTACTGTTAGTAAAAATACTTCCTTGACTGAAAGTAAAGTTTGCATCTTGGAGACCATTCAGTTATGCTACAAATAGGCTCTGAAAACTACTAGATATGTAGACATTTTTAGCACCAAAGCTTTCACTCATGAATAGCTGGATGCAATGTTCTTCCATGTCAGTAGTCTGCTCCTTCCATCTTCTTGTCTTGGACATTGTTTGGCTGAGTCATGTCACACTCTTCTAGAAGTTGTAAGCTTTTAGGGCAATTTGCCTTTAGTAGGGATCAAATTAGCTCCAAATGTTTCCAGAATAAAATACCCATATCAATGCAAAAAATATTTGATTCAAGATCTTCACTGCAGCAAAGATATCCTCTCTTTGTCATCTTCTAATTTTTTTTCCTCACTTAATAACAGGGAAAATAACTTTCTCAATCCCCAAGGGCAATTTAGAATTCCCTTGGCATTTTGCAAGGAGTTGCTGATAGCCATAGGCCACAATTCTCTGATGTATGGTCTCCACCCTAAAGCAGGTGGAAAGTAAGTCTTCTCCAGGATCTAGCAAATTACATTTTACAGCTTTGAGTCTGAAAAATAACGTTGTTCTCTGGGCCTTGCAACACATTAAACATTTGCAACAGAGAGAAGAATGCTCTTTACTTGACCCAACAAACACATTATTCTTCCTGTCCTTATTTCTCCAGTGATGCTTCATAAGTAGAGGATGTGCTTTTTATAGCCAAAAGTTGCTTCTACATGGCTTTATGAGGAATTTCAGAAGCCCAAGGCCAGCAAAGGGACCAAAACTGATTCTCACAGATCTGGACAGAAAAGTAAAATTAAAGGAAAATGGATTGTCTTTCTCCCATGTTAACCACAGAAACAGAAAAGCCTGTAAAGGAGAACAGTTCCAGAAACATTGACTGTTTTACCAAAATGGCCTAAAATTACCAAGGAAATCTTTGTTGTGTGCCATGAGAAACATAAAACAAAACATAGTAATGATATTTCATCTTGCTGGAG
Organism: Bucco capensis; assembly: GCA_013396975.1. Classification (NCBI taxonomy): domain Eukaryota; kingdom Metazoa; phylum Chordata; class Aves; order Piciformes; family Bucconidae; genus Bucco; species Bucco capensis. The sequence goes on along the minus strand of VWZO01016860.1, from coordinate 80,419 downwards.
GAGTGAGTAGCAGGTAGAAGCAAAGTTCTGCTCCTAGAACACAGGCTTCACGTTCCTTTAGGAATTAGCATTTTGGGATAGCTATCATTTTAACACATTACAATTTTAAATTACTGTAAGGAACTACAGGCTTTCCCTTAAGAGTATGCTGTGATGTTTTCCATTATTTAGGGCTTGATAACATCCAAAGAGAACCTTTGAGGGATTTGAGAGTAAGATAATACAGTTTAGTCTTCAAATCAAACTTAATGGTGACTTAGCACAATCCAATCTTGAGCTTTTCATAGGATACATCTTTGCTATGTGCATTATGTTAAAAATTTACCTTATCCCAGTGTTGCTGTCCCAATGTGAGGCTGCTATTAGGGCTAACAAGCTTGACAGTTTCTTTTAAAATGTATGAGTGGAATTCCCACCTTTGATTTTTCTTTTTATTATTTTTTTTTCCTATTAGAACCTGTTTCCATTTCTTCTGTAATAGAAGTCATGAATTATTTACATTTGGTATTTGAAGCCAATATGATGGAAAATCTTGAGAGTGTCTTGCTAAGAAAAATTATATTTATTGTAATGTATTTTAAAACATATTTCTATGTCATTTTGCTTAGAAAAATAAAAAGCCTGAGTTTAACTTGACCTTTTAAAGGTGCCCAATGAAAAGCTGATTTCTGGGTTTCCTGCTTGCTTTTCCTGTTCACCTCTAGTGGCATTTACAATTTGAAACAATGGTTATATTTCTACATTAGAAATGCAGATGGCAGAGAAAGTGGCAAATACAGAAGAATTTCTGAAATCTACCACTCATGTAAGCCTACAAGGTCATTTATGTACAGACAAGCTCAAAAGAATGAAAAGTGTCATCACTGTACAATACTGTCAACAGTGAAATTGGACATATTTGTACCTGAAGCTCCTCTAAAACCTTTGTCCTGCTGTCTCATCACTGGTGAGAATTTTACTTGAAATGAATAAAAATGGTTTCCTAGACACTAATTATTTCAATATTATCCAACTTACAGGGCAAAAGATCATTCTTTTATCAATGAAAAGGTGTAAATTTCATAAGGTCTGTTATTGATCAAATTGTGTAAATTTTCACAGGTATTTTATTCCAAATCTTAACAAAATGTAATCTTTTAAACCAAAATTTACTGATACCTCAATTATTTTCTTCATGTGGGAAATTCTACGGTACTCTACTATCAGTATTCTCTTGTGGTCAATCTTCCTACCATCTTATTCTCCTGAGAATAGTTGAGGTACTTTCTGGCTTTTGTTGTCCAGGTTGTAATATAGCTCATTGGATGCCTCTTTGAAAAACTAAAGGTAATGAGGTTTACATCTCAAATACTGTGTTCAGTTTGGGGCCCTTCATTTCAAGAAAGACATAGAGGTGTTATTACAGAATCACAGAATCTTAGGGGTTGGAAGGGACCTAGAAAGATCACCTAGTCCAACCCCCCTGCCAGAGCAGGATCACCTAGACCAGCTCACAATTAGTTGGAGCATGTCCAGAGAAGGGCAACAAGGCTAGTGAAGGGTCTAGAGAATAAGTCTTATAAGGAGTGGCTGAGGGAACTGGGGTTGTTTAGCGTGGAGAAGAAGAGCAACGAGACTGGGGAAGGGGCTGGAGGGGAAGCCATATGAGGAAAGGCTGAGGCAACTGGGACTGTTTAGCCTGAAGAAGAGGAGACTCAGAGGTGACCTTATCGCCCTCTACAACTACCTGAAGGGAAGTTGTAGTCAGGTAGGGGTTGGGCTCTTCTCCATGGCAGCTAGTGACAGGACAAGAGGCCATGGCTTGAAGCTGCAGCAGGGGAGGGTTAGACTGGACATTAGGAAGCACTTCCTCATGCAGAGGGTGATTGGGCTCTGGAATAGGCTGCCCAGGGAGGTGCTGGAGTCACCGTCCCTGGAGGTGTTTAAGAGAAGATTGGATGTGGCACTGAGTGGCATGGTTTAGATGTTGTGGTATATTGGGTCATAGGCTGCACTTGATGATCCTGGGGGTCTTTTCCAGCCTTGTGATTCTGTGAAGAGGCTCAGATGAGACCTTATCACTCACTACAAGGAGATTGGAGTGAGATGGGGGTAGGTCTCTTCTCCTGGGTTAACAGTGAGAGGACAAAAGGAAATCACCTCAAGTTGCACCAGGGGAGGTTTAGATTGGATGTTAGGAAAAATTTCTTCACTTAAAGGGTTTGTTAGACATTGGAACAGGCTGCCCAGAGAAGTGGTGGAGTCACCATCCCTGGAGGTGTTTAAGAAACATATAGCTGTGGTACTTAGGGACATGATTTCGTGGCATTATGTTGATAGGTAGATGGTTGGACTTGATGATCTTAGAGGTCTCTTCCAACCTTAATGATTCTGTGATTCTGTGAGGTTTTGAAAAATAAAATTTGACTGGTTCAAGACTTTAAGACCATATCCAACTGTAGGTGCTGTAACGGGGAAACCATTCTGCAGCTCAGCGGGAGGGGAGTGAGAAAGAGAGGGAGATCAGTTCTGCCCACCTCTGTCTTGGGTTGCCTTCTCTTTCCCAGTCAGATTTAAGTGTAATAGTATGGAATAATGGTACAGAAAGAATGGGACTTCACATACTTCTATCTACTATGAGCCTTTTTTCAGTGTAGTAAGACTGTGGGCTTCAGTGCAATGCAGGCAATGGGGCATTGTGTTTAATTACAGTGGCTGGCCATTTGCCTTTCATTGAGTTATAATTTATTAAATTAAAATCCCTTTCTCTTTTGAAAAGAAATCATTATTTACAGTCTGCATTCTAGTCAGGATTTTCATGTTTCCTGATAATAGTCAAAATCTAACATTAACATGTCTAAATATGTTCATGGCTATATAGATTAATTGATTTGATGTCATCGTGTTTCAAATGAGATTTAATGTATAAGTAAAATGAAAAGACTTTATAACAAAGCTCAAAGCTCCGTTTATATGGTGTATGTTTCAAGCTAATAATCAGGGCTCACTGTGGGTCAGCATGTCATATCCCAGTGGTGTATAGTGAGATGGAGGGTTATCTTATATGTCAGCTAGATAACCCTGTGAACAATTTTGAGCAGTGAAGATAATGGAACTGAATTCTGAAATGGGCCAGAATTCAGAATGGGAGCTGGAAATAGCAGAGAGTAGTGTTGTTTGTGAGCACTGTAAGGCTGCTTGTGAAGGCAATCCCCTTTTTGCATCAGTATTCACTTTTGTTTCACAATAATCATTATCGATAAGGTGCAGTTAAAATGTGGGAGAATGGTAAATCAGGTACATATTCCTATAGAAAAGAAAGCTGAAGTAGAAAAATTACTTCCGTGCTACTGGTGCTATCTTATTTTATCTATTTTTTTTTCTTTTTTTTAATTTTAATACAGATACTGCACAATAAGCTAATAAATAATTTTTTTCCATGTTTTGAACCACTTTTACTCTCCATTCTTCAAGAATGTGCTGTCCACAATGATTGTCTTGGGTTTGTGTTTGTTTGTTTTTTAAATAGCTATGGTTTATTTTCTTTTTTTTTTCTTAAAAGTATGATTTTTATGCACTTTGAGGAAATTGTATATCATCTTTGTGGCAATAGATGCAGTTTCATACTTTGTTTCTTTCCTTTTGATAGGAAAGGAGTAATTATGAAGTCTCTTGTTTCATACCTTCTCATATCATGCAACAGGCTTCCTAATTGTGCATATAAATCAAATTGTTGGTATAATTGGAGTAATTCTTTCTTGATACAAAACATAGAACTTAAGTAAACAAATAATAAACTTAATTGAGTTTCAGGTTTGTTTCCACTTTTAGAGCTAGCAGAGTACGTTCTGCCAGATTCCATTATCAGCTTTTAGAACGTGGATTTTTGCATATATGTATTTACAGCATAAATTTGACAAATCTTAGGAACAGCAGAATTAAAAGGATTTTTTCTCCACTGTCCTATCACTCATCTTGTGTTTTCCTTTTATATTTAACCATAGCCTAAGTGAATTATTTAGAATTGATAAGCGTATTCTTTCTGTTACCATTTCTTCCCACGCTTGATAACCACAGCTGTAACTCACAGCAAAAGCTTAGTGACTTTCTGTACCCTTTGGTCAGCCAGTAGAGGCCACTCCTAGCTTGCTACTGAAGCTGAGCAGTGAGTTGGAAATGAGGATTTGTTGCGTGCAGGAGCATTTTTAATCCACTCTGTGCAGCTTATGCAAGCAGTGAACTGCCATGCTCTGACTTGCACGTGCAAAGAGTTCTGTTGGGAGTAATTCTGCTTATAGAGGTAAATGCATTTCATACTGACATTTTTGTGATTCCTGTAATATAAGTCCTGTGGCAGGAGGAATAAAAATCACCTTCAGTAGTGTACTTCAAGCAAACTTCAAGGAAATGATTTGATGACATCCTTTGTTGTTGGTACAATCTTTACTGTCATTTGGGTTTTTTGTGTGCAGCATATTACTGCATCATTTAGTTAGTAGCTCTTTGTATTAAGGGATATTTGGTTTCATTTAAATAAAATCTGTTTAATATTAGCTATTTACACAGCAATAAAGTAGCAAAATTATGGCCATCATTTTGTTGCTGTGTCTAACTCAATTCAGACAGCTGACCTGAAGATTTTCCCTTTCCTTATCGAAAAGAATTAAAATAGTGATGCTCAGTGGTGGGTTTATGCAGTCCTGAGGATCATTTAATTTAACAAATAAAATAAAAATTGCTGATTTATATTTTCTTCTTGAGACTTATAAACCAGTCTTTTTTTTTTGCAGTGCTGTGAGCTGCTGTTGGAGCAATGGTGCTGCATACTACTATTTTGTATTAAATATTAGGAATCTCAAAAGAAACTGTCCTACAAGATAGGACACTTGCACTTTTTGTTTTACCTGGTGCTTTCTCCATAGACCAAATAATTTTATGTTATACACTAGTACTTATTTTCTCTGCTATAATAGCTCCTCCAATATTAATTTACCACATATCTAAAAGCAGCATGTATGCACTAACTTCTAACTTTAGAATGCATCATTGAACTCATTTTGTTGACTATTCAATAGTATAGAAAAGTTTGTTCCTTTGACAGAGGTTTAGGATGAAACATGATCTGTGATATTTTCTGTGTCACCATTTAAAACCAACAAATACAATACTTTACACCTGGTTTGCTTTTTATACATGAGATTTAAATTTGATATCTTTCTCTAAAGGAGAAATAGTTGTTGAATAGTGGACTTTTCTTTTAATCTCTGATACCATCGATTTTCTTTTCCATCTTTTAATCATGCAGTTAGAAACAGTATGTGAAGAGGTAGAGGTATTTGGATCAGCTATATGAAAAGAAATGTAGAAAAAAGTGTGTGAAACCACTTGAGAATTTGGGGAGCTTCAAGAAATGTACTCATTTTATCTGGGGTGCATAACTCTTTGTTTGATTGGTTGATTTGTAGTTTTATTTGTTTGCTTTAAGTGAAAACAATAAAGCATCTACAGGGAGGTGTGTGTTTGCTTTAGGATTAAAGTCTACATCTTTTGGCCTGTTTTTCTTGAAGTTTTTCTACTTCCATATCACATGCATTTATTTTGCNCTCTTGCTGCAGCCCAGGATGCCATTGTGCTTCTGGGCTGCCAGTGTGCACTGTTTGCTCATGGCCAGCTTCTTGTCCACCAGCACTCCCAAGTCCTTGATTTTTGCAACACTGTGATAGTAAGAGGTCAGTTTCAAAGAATTCCAACTGGAATAGCAAGAAGGTGGCATAAAAATATTCTGCCAATGCAACATCTTTTCTTGAAGACTTTGTAGAGTTTGACTGAGCATGACTTAAAGGTAATCTGTATGTTAAAGAGATGCTTTTCTGGGCTGGTCAGTTTGGGCCCTTCAGCAAGGATGTGTTTGTAGAGGGAATAAAAATGTAATGGTAATGTCAAGCTTATGGCATTCATTCAGGAATGTATGCTGTGAAAGCTGGTTTTATTTTCTTAGTTTTCTGTATTGCTGCAAGTCAAAGAAATTGTATCTATATTTTTTAAGATGTATTTTAAATCCAGAGCTCTGTTTAGTGTAGGTGATTTCCAGTGAAGAAGGGATATGAAGTGACTGATACTAAGTTGGTGCTAAAAATAGTAAGAAATTGCTCTTAATCAGCACAATAAAATGTAAATAATATATTATTGTCTATTTCTTCCCTTGATATAGTTTGATTTAATTTCCTATAAATTGGAAATTACAGATCTGTGAATTATGGAAGTGCCATTGTGATGCTGTAATTCCCACTGCAAAGTCCTATTGTCCAGAGTTTAATTTTAGTTGCAACTTCTTTTGCAGAAACTCCTGCCTGACAAAATTGGATTTGCTATAGAACTTTTCTAATTGTGTTTATCAATATAGTTTTTTTAGAGAAAGATACTATAAGTACATGAAACGAGAAAAAAATATCTTTTCTTCTGGAATTGAAAAGATTTGGTGAATGTAATTAATTTTTACATATGTTAATCTGTAGTTGATCACAGCAGTTAGTTTATATAGTGGAAAAAGTGACCTATTTCCTTTAGAAAAGTGGTTAGCTTATTTGTGTAACTAGTGTTCAGCAAAGCTTTGCTGAAATTTACTGATTTTTGTTTGAGTTCTTTAAACACTTCATTTCGAGTGAAAAAGACCTGTGAGATCATCAAGTCCAAGAGTAAACCTAACACTACCACTTCCACCAAATCATAGCAAGGAAATAATATCCTGTAAAACACGAGCTTGATAATGTCTTGCACATGTTATAGAATGTTTGGCATTAAGTCCAATTTTAATATTTAACTTTTAATATTTAAAAATTACTTCAAATGTATTTTTTTCAGTAAAGGAAAACATATCTGAAGTACAATTACAAACAGGATATACCCTGTATTTTTTACAAATATTCTTTCCTAAGCTAAAACATAAATTAAAAAGAGGAAGTGTACTTGCTCACTGAGTTGTGTAATAACATGACAAGAAGTAAGAGAGAAGGCATATGGTTAAGTATGCATTTTAAGGTAGTTTGTTGTATTTTAAGTATTAAGAAAATCCTGTGTCTAGAAGAACACAACCACACTTGGGAGCTCTGTATTAAGTGTCTTTAAAAATAATTAATGATTTCCCATGGGCTATTCAGTAACTGAATATGAAAATACACTTCAAAGGAGAAGTAAATAGAGTTGTTAAGTAACAATGGAACCTATTTTTGTTTTGCATTAATTTATTGTATGTTTTTGTTGGTGCATGGTAGTATCTTTTCTTTAAACTACAGCACATGTAAATTAAAATAGTGGTCTAATATTTATTTTATCAAGAGATGCCTTTACATTCCTGCTTATTTTGCTGCTCTGTGGAGCTAGGCCACAGGACAAATTGTAACACAGCTGGCCTCTGTGAAGATCTGTGCTATTTCTTTTACACTTTTCAAGGGTTGATATTGTTCCTAATCCTCTAGGACATCATTCCTAGTCATTTGCTACATCTAGTAAGTTTTTTATAAGCTGCTATTCTTAATTAGAGGAAATACTTAGAAATACTTCTTCTTTTTATTTTAGAGTTACCTAAGTTCCAGTGTGAGTATGATTATGTTCAGTTATGGGGTAGTGCAATGGCTAGAAACACAGACTATTAAGTAATTATATACTACTAAAAATAATAAAAATTATATTATTAAGTAATAATATTTAAGCTTGAAAGAGGTTATTGGGTATTTTCTAGGCATTTTTTTGTCTCATAGGAAGGAACTTCTGAAGCCAGAATTCTGTTCATGTGTATGAATTTAAAGCATCCCTTGGCATATTTTTCCCAAAGTTTGTATATCAAAAGGTCGGAAAAAGATATTGAATCATAGAATAGAATCATCATAGAATCCTAGAATGGTTAGGGTTGGAAGGAACCTCTGGAGCTCATCTAGTCCAACCCCCCTGCACTGGGCAGGGACATCCCCAACTAGAGCAGCTTGCCCAGAGCCCTGGCAAGCCTCACCTGCAATGCCTCCAGGGATGGGAACTCAACCACCTCCCTGGGCAACCTGGTCCAGTGTTCCACCACCCTTGTGGTGAGGAACTTCTTTCTAATGTCCAGTTTAAATCTACTCCTCTCCAGTTTAAAACCATTGCCCCTTGTCCTTTCACTGCAGGCCTTTGCAAACAGGCCCTCTGCAGCCTGCTTGGAAGTTCCCTTTAGGTACTGGAAGGTCACTAGTAGGTCCCCCTGAAGTCTTCTCTTCTCCATATTGCTATGTTTATATTATTAGAAAAAAATCTGCTGCATATTTTCCTCTAAATCACGTGACAAAAGCGTTCTACAGCTTTTGTTGGACATTATCAAAATGTGCTTTTTTAGGTTGCATTTTACTTGACCATGACTCAGGTGTTTGGTACAGAAAAGAGAAGACACACTTTCCCTCATTTTTTTAGAGGGAACAGTAGCATAAAGACATGAGACATAAGCAAGGAGAAGTTGATGAGAAGCAAGACAAGCCAACATCCATTCCAATTCAGTCCTGGTCACCTTGACCCTTGTGGCTGAGAACCATCAAGGATCATAGCCATCAGTGTTATCTATGCAGTATCAGCTCTGTAATATTGTGTACTCGCAGCTAATTTAGCATACAAGTGTTAAAAACTTAACACTCTTGTATGTATAGGGAGTGTTTTTAATAGTATGCAAGAGTTGACCATTACCAAGTGTTAATTAACTTCTTTTAAAGTTTAAAACAGGCTTGATCTGTCAGTCTTCTAAACACTGTCATCACAGCAGTTCAGATTGTCTGATACACATGTGAGTGCTCAGGCAGGCACATTAGTATCCATTCAATTGCCAATAATAATAATAATAATAAAAAACCTGAAGTAACTGAAGTTATTTGGGGTGTGCAAGAGAAATGTGAGCGGTGTACTTTGTGATCAGTTGAAACTGTATCTCAAGCAAGTTCCTATTCTCATATAAATTAGTGGAAAAGCACACTTCTATGGTTTATATATAATTTTAAAACAAACCATTCTATGATTCTATGAATTTATGAAGTGATTTTTCTTGAAATTTCCATACTTATTACATTTCAGATTATGTATTTTGAGTAAGCTGGAAACTTAAACTTGTTTCCATAAGTATGGTTGCAGGTAAACAACCAATTTTAGTCCAGAAAATAGCTTTTGCCTCTGTCAACATGTTGTTTATTTTCTCCCTGAGATAAAAAGTTCAGTTTTCTGATATTTGTACCAAGATAAAGTCTGTAAACAAGATTAATGTAGTGTGGAAAAGATTGTCAGCAGCTCTGGCAAAGGAAATAAGTTGCCTGTACACAGAGCATACTGTAAACTGAATAAAAGTGTCAGGTCCACCATGAGATAATGTGATCATGAACCTCTAACAAAGCATGACATAGGCACAGTCGGCTTTTCTTATAGCCATAGTGTAGAAAATGGATTACAGTATTCCAGGGATACCCACTGGAATAGCATGAAAACCTCATTTGGTGATTAATGCAGGATGTAACTCTCAAGAGCAGAGCTACATGTTTACCATGTTTTCCTATAGTGTTAAAGTAGCAGTTATTAGTCTTAAAATGTGGAAATGACATGTTTAAAAACTTGTTCATCTTTTTAGGTTTGCCTTCATGCACTGCCATTTCTTGCTTTTATTATTAGGTGAATATTGCAATAGTAACATTTGTTCAGTGTTTTATTCTTCTCAAGTGGCTATGTAAGACCTGTGTAACTCTGGCAGAAGTGTATATTCCAAATGCAGATAAAGCAGTAGATGCTGCCATGATTTCCTCTACCAGGGATTTCTATGTTTGGTTGATATTACCAATTCTTTTCAGTCATTGTCAGCCAGAAAAGTGACAACACTTTAGGGTTTCTCAGTTCAGTCCCAAGTGACATCATTTTTCAGGTCAAAGAATCAGATTTTGGTCAAATGCTTTAACCATATGGAGCTTTCAAATTATTCAGTGAGTATTCTTTGGAAATTTTCCAGACTTGGAGCTTTGACTAACCTGGCTTTTCTCCATCATGACACCAGATGAGCAGGGATGTTTTTCTTTAAAAGTTGAGAGTGTTGTTCTTCCAATACAGAATAGATTGCTTTTATCTGTCAATCTTCTGCTTATGTGTTTTTGACAAGATTGAGCCATGTAAATGTATTATTAACTTCTCATGGGCTCCTTTCAAAACTGGCAGAACATCTGAGTTCATTCCCACCTCTCATCATCCACTGAGTATAAAACTATCTCCAAGGAACTGAAGATTGTGAAGAACTGAAGTCTGTGTTGGGTCCAGTCCTGTTTAACATCTTTATTGATGATTTAGATGAGGGGATTGAGTCTATTATCAGCAAATTTGCTGATGACACCAAGTTGGGAGGGTGTGTCGACCTGCTGGAAGGCAGGAGGGCTCTGCAAAGGGATCTGGATAGACTTGAGAGATGGGCTGATTCCAATAGGATGAAGTTCAATAAGGTCAAGTGCCAGGTCCTGCACTTTGGCCACAATAACCCCATGCAGAGCTATAGGCTGGGCACAGAGTGGCTGGAGAGCAGCGAGGCGGAAAGGGACCTGGGGNGAGGGTTGGACTTGATGATCTCGGAGGTCTTTCCAGCCCAATCGATTCTGTGATTCTGTGATTGTTCCTGCATTCTTTCCAATAGGAATAGTTTACCTTCTGCTCTGCTTCTCCAAGCATGAGTTTCATCAGGAGGTCTCTTATTCTTCTGCTTTTACCTGTCTATTTGTGCAGACAAATTAAACAGATTCTAAAAGTAAAAATAAAACTCTTTGAGTGCATTCTTGAGCAATACTAGAATATCATCATCTGCAAAAGTCTGTCTAAGATCATCCTTAAATTGTGCGTAATGTGAATTGTTTCAATATATATAAAGCGTTAGACAAGGACTACAGTCCAGTATGGTAAAAATTATTTTTGCTTTCTATCCCACATCAACTTGAATTTCAAAATGTTGGGGTTACAAAGGTTGAGAGCATTTTTTTTAATAAATTTATTGCTGGTTTTTCCGTAAATGAGGATAATATGTTGAATATGATTTACAAAACTTCTAATATTTTTCAGGAATAAAGTGCTTCATGGACTTCTCAAAAGTAACTTAGGTCCCTGACATTTGTAAATGTCTGGCAACTGATATCCAGTCAGAATTAGACATAAAATTTTGTGGTAAATTTTGTATAACACTTTCTGCATTTAGACCTTGCTTTTCAGATATTGCTAATTGCATTTACTGTATTTGTTGTACTCTTATCTACTGTATATACTATATTTTGTATTTAGTATTTGTGATACATTTTCGTACTAAACAATCACTATGTGCATCTGCATTATTCAAAGACACTTTTGTCCTATTTTTTTTCTGTTAGATAACTCCAGGAGCAGGCAGTAGCAGGAAAACAGTTCACTTGTCCCAGGATTCTCATCACCATGAGTAAGTATCAGTAATGGGAGTTTTAAGTTTTTATTATCATTTGCTTTACAGTAGTACCTCTATCCCAAAGCCACCTTTTACATCTCTACAAATACAAGATATGAGAGCCTCAGCTCAGTTGCTTATTGATCTTAATAACAGTTATAATCCATTGTAATTAATATTATATTTTATATTTATATTTTATATTGTTATTATATTTTTATTATTATATTTTATATTATTATTTTATATTTTACACCCCAATTTGCTGCTCCTCCTTGAGTGTTTGCTGTTGACACTGATCAGAGACAAGACACTGACCTATATGGAATTCAGATCTAACCCATTATATTTCTTACCTTCATCAGTTTCTGGATGTTTGGGAACTTATTTACTGGGTCACTTGCAAATGTGATGGCTTTTCTTTTCATCCACTGCCAACATTAAAGTTGTATGTGCATGAAATCTCCCAGTTTTCCACAGATTTTTAACTGTTTGGTGCAGTTGATGAATGTTTCATTTCTGAAATATATAAATCTCTACCTTATCTCAAGGTGTACTTTTACTTGTATTGCTGTCAGTCTTTTTTAATTTCCAATGACTTTTTAAGTGGTCAGACTGTGATAGGACAAGGCGGAATGGTTATAAGCTGAAGGAGGGGAAATTTAGATTGGAGATTATGAGGAAGTTCTTTCCCCAGAGAGTGGTTAGGCACTGGCACAGGTTGCCCAGAGAGGTTGTGGCTGCTCCATCCCTGGCAGTGTTCAAGGCCAGGCTGGATGTGGCCCTGGGTGACCTGGGCTAGTGATTGGCATCCCTGCTCAGTGTGGGGAGGTTGGAACTAGATGATCTTTAGGGTCCCTTCCAACCTGGCCATATGTTTCTATGAAATTTAACTATATCACAAAAAGCATGACTAGGTTAAGCTTATAATTTTTGGTTGCACTTCCAGAGGAACTTAGAAGCTTAAAAGTAGATCATGTGATGGGCTCTGTGCACAATATTATAATCATGGATGACATTATTTTTTCCTTTGTCCAAAACCTATTGCTTGCCTACATGAGTAATACATAGGTACTATGTGTAATTTCAGATTCATCTTGGTTTAATTGGTTTTTGTCCTTCTCCTGTACATTTTGCAAGTGTCAAGATTTGCCCCAGGTTCATGTGGTGCTTACTAGAGCTACATTAAGATGTTAATTAAGTTCTATGTGATCACAATGTGTATATGATTCAGTATTAATGTGCGTTTACTGCTCCAGAGGGAAAAGTCATGTTGTGTGTTCTTGTCCCTGCATGTCCACGTCTTAGTCCAAATTCTCACTCTGTGAAATAAGATTACCAATAGTCAAAATTATGCACTTGAAAGCAGACATGAAGCCACTGAATTTACAGACTTTGAATTCAAACTCAGACCTCAGTTTGTGAAATAATCCATTAACAACTACCAGGTAGTCCATACTACTTAAAAATCATTTGGCTATAATCATTAATAAATACCACTTCAGTATAAAATTATGTTTATTTATAGTACATGTGTTACAGTATATTAAAATACTATCATTTTTATGTAATAATATATAAAACCTATATATAACTACCTGTACAGCCACTAACTACTCAGAAGTTGAATTTTTGGTGCATTCTTTCAAAACTGTTACAGACTTAGTTCAATAAAAATATCCCATTAAAATAAAGCATAGCCAAAGGCTGTATTTTCCTGGCAGATAATATAATACCCAAAAGCACGCACAGACTGGTCATATGACAGCATGTGCTTTTGTTAGTTACATTGTTAAACCTGTCTTTTCCTTTTCTCCCACAGCCACTGGTTTAGCCCTGGGGCTAGGAAGGAACACAGCCAGGTAAGAACAGCTTTAATCAAGACCACTTTAGGAATTTAACTACCTCTACTCCAGAGGTAGTGGGCTGCTACTTTAAAAAAAATTATAAACAAAGCAGGTATAATTTCATGTTTTCTTGTAAGGAAGCACATTAATAGCAGTTCATTTCAGAAAGTACCTTATTTGAAAATCTTTAATCAGTCAATTTCAGTTCAATATAATTCAATTTTAACAGGTTAAATGAAAAGTCTGATTTTATTTTCTTAATGATTTTGTTCATCATAGTATCTCCAAATGTTGCTTTTCTCAAAATGCTGGAAAGCAAAACATTTGACTCACAAAATCAAGAAAAACAGTATAATGACAGAAGTGAGCAGGCTTCTACAGGAAGATCTTCAATTCCATTTTTCTGCATTTTGTTGGTGAAAATGACCACAGCAGTAAGAAGGAACTGTTAAATCTCCATCACAGTGCTGATACTGATGAAAATATCTCACTAGTTTGTTTGCTGAACCCCTACAATGTAGTCCCTAGGAAGTCCAAGCCTAGAGATGTGGTTGAGGNTGGACACAGTATTCCAGATGATGCATGTGTAATATTCAATTAGCTACATGGTATTTTTATTTCTTTAGTGTCTTCAGACATGAAGGAATACCTTGCTTTATGGATGGTAGTAAGGTCTAAACCAAGCATAATATCCAAGAACTACAAAACGTGAAACTAAATTTGGTTTCATTTCATAAATGTAAAGTTAACTTCAACTATTCAGTAGAAGTAGTAGTACTGAAATTTAAGATTAAAGTTCCATAGTACATTTTTTAAGTTGGTAAAAATTGATATAACAGCAAACCTAAAGGTTTGTGCCAGTTTGCTAGGACACTTACAAATTTAAACAGATGTGAAACTTCCAAAGGAAGTGAGATCTGTAGAATCTTTGGAGAGTTCATCTTAGGATGATCCATCATGAACACTTGTAGCTCCAGTAAGTCATAGTTCAGATCAGGATATACTTTTCCCTGTCCCCTCTCCCTTCCTTTGAACTCTAGAGTAAGGTGAATCCCCCTAAGTTATATTACCCACAACCACATTAGTGTATAAAACAGTATAGTTTTAGCTGTAAATTGTGAACTTCTAACCTGTTACTGTAAGCTGACTTACACTTAACATCTAAATAGATGGCTTTATATGATTTGCATTTAACTCTCATTCTTTTGAAACACATTTCCTAGTAGAAGAGACACATTAAAAAGAGCATTTTCAATATGAGCGTGCATCAGCTTAATTAATCATGATAAGAAGTTCTCTTGGGATAATATTGATCCTATTCCTGAGATTTTGATAAGTAGTCAAATCTGCTAGGTTAGAATGAATTCTCACATAACAGAGCAGGTAACTCTTTACAACTTTAAAAGTTTGTAAATGTAAATCAGTATAAAAATTTCAGCAAAGGATGTGAGAAACATCTGCTTAGCTGGTATGTAATAAAGTTACTTCATTCTTCTGAAGTAATAGTAGATTGGACTAGATTTTATGGTATTTATTTCATATTTCCTAAGAGCTGTGTTTTCAGAGCTTATCTGAAGCTCACTGTATTTGTAACTTACAGATTACTAATGAATTGTGAAGTAAAGCTAATATCAAATAATATCAGTGCTACTGGCATATAATGGGTTACTTTTTTGAAACAGGTAAAAAAATGAGACTGATAGTGCAATGTAATTATGACAATTTTGACAGCCTATAAAATTCTCACTAAATCTGTAAAGTTCCATAATGTATAGCTATTGGTTGCATGCATTTACTATGTTCTCTTTTAATTAATTTTTGGAGTTGAAGTTATTCTGTTAGAACACACCTAATTAACTAGCCAAATTTACTTTCTGGCAGCTGATCTCTATTTGTACATGCTGTAACTACAATTTACTTCTAAGCCCCAGAATACTGATAACAGTAAAACTATTCTCCTTAGCTTGCTCATGGAATAGACATACATTTTATGAAGGTCATGCTGGTAAAAAATGTGGGTACATTTAAACATGAATTGTAAGTGTGCTAATTTGTTGACCATACCATGAAAAAATTATTTTGCAAAAATAATGAGCTGCCTTATGTTTATGTATCCTTCAGATTGCCTTTTAAAACCAGACTGCACTATTTTGCTGCATCTGAGAAGCAGATAGTTGAAATGACAAGGAACATTCCTTCTATAAGAAGCAAGTTATAGAGTTGAGAAAGAATTAATCAAGTATAATTTTATAGAATGGTGTTTTTTGGAGTCCATACTCAAGTAAAACATTAAGATGTGGTTGGCCAAGTCATAAAGTTCATAATTTCCTGATTTCCAGTGAACTTTTAAATGTTTCCTGTGAATATTAGATCCATTTACCTGTAGTCTGTTTCTAAACAGTTTTTCATTCTAGACTTTCTTCAATATAGGATTAGTTTCAATGAACATTTGTAATTTTTTACTGTCTATTTTTAATTTCTTTAGTGTAACTTTTTGACAGTTGTTTCTTACTGTTACTACCACTTTACTAATCCTGACAAATATCATAATGCTGGAAATAGACCTTTGAGTATTGGAGATAGTCTGAGTGAAAAGTCTTCTTTTATTTGTATAAAAACAGAGTAAATTGAAGCTTGTTCCAGAAGCTTAGTCACTGTTTCAGTTAAATGAATCTATTGTTATTCCTGCTTCCCCACTATTACAGGAAGCTTTAATACCATGCTTTTGTTGACTCTGCAACTTTTAAATTACCAAAATTCCAGGGCCTTAGAACAGTTTGTATCAGTTTCTTAACTGTTTAGATACAAGTGCCAACCTGAATAGTTTTTCATAACTTAAGTGTTCTCCAACACTTTTTAATAGCTTCAGCTCTTGCGTGACAACCGATCAGAGAGAGGTCACAAGAAGAACAACTCTGTAAAAACAGCTAGCAGGTAAGTTAATGCTTCAGCTGGCATTAATCCTGTTCATGAATTTTATTTCTTAACTCTCAAATTATTATATAAGAAATGACACCATTCTTTAGGGGGTACTTTCAGAGGTCTTCTGGTTTTTTGTGTTTTATTTTCAACAAGTTTTTTTCTTATGGCATAATCTTTGTTTGAAATAGGTTTTCAATATTGTTAAATACTTGCTTTGATCAATACCTGGAAAGGAGACTAATACTTCTTTCAGAAGTGTGCATATTAAATATGGATCTGTTTCACTGTATGCAAGTTCTGGTTACACACTCTCAAATATTGGTAATGTAAGTGTTGGTCCTTCATCTTCAGAAATTGTGGTTGTCTTAATTGTGGTCTACTAAACATTATATTAAGCCAAAGAAAATTTTTAAATATCTGCATGTTTTCTGGCAAGTGCCAGGTATTTTTGCTTTGAATTTTAGAATGAGTTCACATTAGATATGAATTTCCACCATAAATGCACTCTTGCTGTCATGAATGAAACAGAGCGTATAAAGTGGATATAAAGGGAGCAGTAAGAAACAAATTATATTTAAAGTGATTTTAGAACCTTTTTTATGCTGTAGCAATGTAAAACAGTGTCTGAGTAATTCATAATCATAACTTACACATGTGTAATTCTGACCAGTGAAGCTCTTGTGAAGTGCTATCTAAACAAGCAATTAGAATAGAGATTTTTTAAATGTCATTAAATACCTGGAGTGATCTTCAACATCTCTTTATGTCAAATCAGCAGTACATTAGTAGACTGTTATCCCAATAAACATCTGACAGAGTTGTGTAGAAGCAATAGGTGCCAAATCCAGGACTGAAAACTGACATTTTCTGTATGTATGTATGGCGAGGCTTCACGAACGAAACTCCAGGGAGGGCTCCATCCATGCTCCTCATCAGTGCCTTTTCCAAGCACGCTGATAAAAAGAGGATAGCAGATAGCACCCTCGAGCCTGCAATATGGATTTTTTTTAGGTGAGACACAGCATGCGCAGAGCTGGACCCACCCTTTAGTCCTAAGGTTCATCTGCCAGGGCCTAGCAAGCTTGGACGCTGGCAGCCAAGTCCTTAGGACATAGGTTTTATTAGAGTGTCCTTCTCTTAGCTGGAAGGCCTTACAGGGCTAGACGAGCTTCATCTGCCCGGGTTTGGAATCAGAGTTGTCCTTCTCCTAGGATGACTGCCAGAAGGCTAATGAGCTCANGCCACAGGAGACCACAAGGGATTTGCAGACTATGCCTAATTTTCTGTAAAATGTTTGTAATATTCAAGTAAGATATAAATCATTATTATAACGTATGTAAAGCAACAGTGTATTATCATCCTTAAAAACAGCAAGGTCACCTTCTAACATCTCCTAGAGACATCATATTGTTTAGTCTGGAGAAAAGGCGGCTCAGGGGAGACCTTATCTCTCTCTTCAACTACCTGAAAGGAGGTTGTAGCAAGGTAGGAGTTGGTCTCTCTCCTGGGTTACTCGTGAATAGACAAGAGGAAATGACCTCAAGTTGCATAAGGGAAGGTTTAGATTGGATATTGGGAAAAATGTCTTCACTGAAAGACTAGTTAAGCATTGTAATGGTCTGTCCAGGGAAGTGGTGAAGTCACCATCCCTCAAGGTGTTCAAAAAATGTGTGGATGTGGCACTTGGTGGAATGGTTTAGTGGACATAGTGGTGATAGGTTGACAGTTGGACTTCATGATCTTAGAGGTCTTTTCCAACCATAATTATTCTATGATCTTAATTTTCAAAGGCTTTTTCCTCCAGATGGAGTCAAATTTGTTCAAAATAGTTATTTGTGCTTATTTGTAGTGACATATGTCAGATTTATCTGTGGTTAATATTGAAGACTGATTTTGTTATGACTTAATTTTAAATTATCACTTCTACCAAAAGGGTTAATCTTAGTTTCACTAGATAATACAGAGAAGGAAAATGTTTCTGCTTAACAAGGTATGTATAGAAATTATGTGTTTAGTAGGAAATACTGTTCAGAGTTGATAAAATGGAGAACATTAGCTTAGTTGCAAATGTGCATCTTCATTATAACATAAGAAATCTTAAAATGGAAATTTGTCATTTAGATTTTTGCATGTGCCCAAATACTTTAAAAAAGACCAAACTATAATGATATCAATCAGATGTGATACAGTTAAGTTATAAAATTAAGAAACATTGTAGTAAATGTTTTCATTCTTTCAGTGTACTACATGCATGTGCAGTTAAATGTTTTACTGAATGCAAGTCTTTCCTCACATCTGAAAGTCTGAAGCATTCTAAAATTCACTCTAAATTAGTTCTTGCATGTGTTCAACTATTAGTTTTACAGCACATGAAGGTAATTCAGGTGAGTAATTCAGGTGAGTATGCCCCTTGAAGAGGCATACAAAAAGTAATGGATGTGACCTTTTGTTGTCTTACTGTTTGTTGCTAAATGCAGTGATAGAACAGGAGCACTGGGTAAGTATTGGACATCTATGAAGTTATTGTACTTATCCATAATACACTTTAATCTGCTTTTATTGCAAGGCTGAATTTCTCTGTGTCTTTTTTAGTGTAGTTTTCACATAACTGTATTTCTTGTTTTGGACTATCTTTTTGACTTGCTGTTCTGGAAGGTCCTTTTTCTGTTTTTCATTTGTGTATGAGATAGATATATGCACATACATTTTTTTCTGTGTTTGCCTTGACTTTTCTGCCCCTTTTGGATGACTGAACACTATTCTTGTCTCAGCATGTAGACAATATGTAAATACTCATATTACATTAGATCAGTGACTTGTGGAATAATTCACTCTGTAAATACATCAGAAAAGATGTGGAGCTGTAAGTACAAGAGTGGTCTACAGCTGTTTCTTTGTGGTGGAATAATACTGATACTTTCTGAGTGAGCTTTACTCTGCTGAGTTGCTTGTATGAGGTTTGTTCTGTCAAAAATAGTAATAATAAGCCAAACTAATACAAACTAAGACAAGATTTTACTAGTGGCAAGATAATTAGATTGTTGAGAACAGTTGGTACAGCTACTGATGAACCTAATGTTTAAGGAGGGGGACAGTCCTGCACCACAAAACTTGGAACCTGGATATATTATATTATGCTGATACAGTTCAACACATGGGCTTCTATAGCTCACACATTTAAATACATGTATTTATGCTACCTATACAGATAAGCTTTAATCTAAACATATGCATTTTCCCATTCATTATTTAAATTATATAAACAGTACTAAATAATAGAAGTCTAGAAGCAGCTTTTATTTATCATGTATAGCCTTGAAAAAGTTACGTGTACATTCTCTCTCTGTGTTGGAACAGGAACAGTGCCCTCCTCAATCCAACTGTACTGCTTAAAGGTGTTTATTCTTCCAGATTCTTGTTTTCATCCTCTGCTCTTTTGCCAGTAAATAAGTTTTCTTTGTCTGCATTTTTGAAGATGCTTTGGGCAAAACCAGCCTGGTTAGCTCAACTTACCTATTTAAATTAAATTGGCTGGTTTTGTATAAACCATGTTAGGGACTGCTCATATGATTTCTTCCTCAGCAGAGCTGTGGAGATGATAATCTCTAGCAGATGTGTGATAACAAATAGCTTGGGATAGTAATGTCTTCATCTGGCACAGTTGTTAGCAGACCAAATGTCTGCCTGTAGCCTGAGGCTGTGGGCAACAATTGAACATGATTGAGTTCTAGTGAGTTAACAAGTTGCTGCTTGGCAGCAGAACTGCTGTAGCTGATCATATGCTCATTGTTTGCCTGCTCCCATCATGAGGCAAAACATATTTCCTTAGGTCACCTTTGTAAAATGTTATAAAAATGACTTCTACCTAAAGAAGACTCCCAGCTCTAAGAGATTCGTTTGGTCAGCAATGGAGACACCATTGAACAGTATTTTGATGAAGTTTGAATGTGTAATGATATTGTTAAATGTACAGGGACCTCCATCATACAACTGTCTGCTTGTCTCTTAATGTACTTATCCTCAACAATACCATCATAAACTTAGGAAGTACTTATATCCTCATTTGTTAATAATAACTGGACTACTTAGGCAACTTAATATTTTGCCTTTGCTTACAGTCAGATTTACAGTCAAAGCCATAACTAGTTCATTTATGATTAACTAATCATAATCATAACCTAGAAACAACAGAATTGTAAATAGGGAAAACTGCAGACTACTGAATAATTTAAACTTTTGTAATTATAAAGACCACATAGTGGCCTTGTGTCATATTTATTTTAAAGTGTGTTTCTGTTAAGTAGCATTAATTATTTTATCTACAGATTTATTTTTTTCTTACTGTAATGTAAATAGAATTTATGGCACGTGCGTGAATTGAGAAACTGAAAATAAAATACTACCCTAATTTTTGCCACTTACCAATTATATCTTTCTTTTTTTTTTTGCTTTCCACATTCAAATGCTCCCCTAGAGAACTTTAAAATAAAACCAAAAAAGCACTTTGTAATTCTAAGGCGGTTCCATTCTGGCTTGAAGGAGGGCTAACTCATATTCATCCAAGTGGTTTCAAGATGGAATAGAATTAGATAAGTTAGGTTTGAACTAGCTAACTGATGCTGTGTTCACAAGCTACTCAATGTAGCAGCAGCTTAGTATGAACAAGTTAGCAACTTCTTGTGGCTGCAGAGTAGATCATAATTTGAGGTAGAGGTAGTACCTTGATTGTATGGCTAGGCTGCGCGAACGAAGCTCCAGGGNGAAGACCCCAAGTGAATTTTCAGACTGTGCCTGAGTACCTTGATATTTCTTTTAAAAATCAGCAGGAGCTGCCTACTGAGCCATTACTATAATGTGACAGGACTGTGTGCTAGTCATCCAGTGATCACCTGTTGCTCAGGCACAGTCTGAAAATCACTTGGGGTCTTCTGTGGCCTCTGGTGCGATAACTGTGCCAACAGCAGAGGGAGCATTAAACTCATTGCCCACGGTAAAGTGTGGGGAGTGATACACATGTTCCT
>VWZO01016860.1:26048-56275 GCA_013396975.1 Bucco capensis | reverse complement strand
TAGGATGAGCTCATTAGCCTTCTGGCAGTCATCCTAGGAGAAGGACAACTCTGATTCCAAACCCGGGCAGATGGAGCTCGTTTAGCCCTGTAAGGCCTTCCAGCTAAGAGGTTAAACCTCCGTCCTAAGGACTTGGCTGCCATCGTCCAAGCTTGCTAGGCCCTGGCAGATGAACCTTAGGACTAAAGGGTGGGTCCAGCTCTGCACATGCTGTGTCTCACCTAAAATAAATCCCTAGTGCAGGCTCGAGGGTGCTATCTGCTATCCTCTTTTTATCAGCGTGCTTGGAAAAGGCGCTGAGGAGGAGCATGGATGGAGCCCTCCCTGGAGCTTCGTTCGCAAAGCCTAGCCACGATGACAACTTCACAGCCTATTTAGAAACTAACACTCAACAACTCTCCTTGCCAACAGGAAGCAAAGGACACTGTTCAGCCTGCTGGTTTTTGGCTTTTGGATTTCTTTTGCCATTCTCCCCTTACTTTATGTACATACTTTTAGAAGTGTTAGTATTGCTAATTAATAGTATAGGAGAGAAAGATATAAGTGAAGTTTTTGCTGTTAAAGAATTTTGAAACTAAAAAGGACACACAGTGTTAATGTAATTTGCTTAATGTTCAGTCTCATCTTTAGTGATTTTTCTTTTTCTCCTCATCCCAACTTTCATACAATTATAACTTTGTTTATTAGATTATCAGGCACAGTCTGAAAATCCCTTGTGGTCTCCTGTGGCCCCTGGTGCCATAACTGTGCCCACAGCAGAGGGAGCATTAAACTCATTGCCCACGGGAAAATGTGGGGAGTGATACCCATGTTCCTAGAATCCTTGGATGGGTAGGATGAGCTCATTAGCCTTCTGGCAGTCATCCTAGGAGAAGGACAACTCTAATTCCAAACCCAGGCAGATGGAGCTCGTTTAGCCCTGTAAGGCCTTCCAGCTAAGAGAAGGACACTCTAATAAAACCTCCATCCTAAGGACTTAGAGTGGACCAAATTCATTCCAACTGGCCATGCTTGCTCACCTTCCTAGAACAGAGGTAAAATAAGAAATTGCTGTACAGGTTGAGTGTTGAGGGCATTCAACCTGATCAGGCATTTTCTTTCTTCCATTTTGGAGCTACTATATTAGATACTTGGATTTTTAGTGTTGTTTCTTGTTCCATAGCTGTTTTAAAATAAAGATTTTGAATATGACATGAATGTTTGCAATAATTTAACCTAACTCAAAATATATAGGTGTAATGCAAAACTTTAAGATGTATTTTTTTAAAGTATTTTAAACAAAATACATTTGCCCTGCACTGTGTTTATTTAATGCATGTCATGCTTAGTAAAAAAGTATGTATCCAGAAATATGTGGAAGAAATAGTATAGCTGAGTAAGCTATTGAATCCTTCCATTGAAGAATCTGTTCAGCCTCATAGTTACTACTCAAGTCTTAAAGATATTTTCCAAATCAATTCAGAGATCATTCAGGGCCCTTATCTCTTGAATATCAACAATGTTGTCACAAGACGAAGAAGAAACCAAAGAGTATTTGCTTTGGAATTTGTGAAACGACGTTGTCCTGCAACAGGATGGTATTCTATTATTTCAACCTATTTTCTCTGTCAAAAATACTTAGAAATATTCTGAAGGAGTATAAAAACTATATTCTGAATGAGTACAAAAATATTCATTTCCTCTCTTGAAAACATTAAATCAAGTCATTTGTTGAAGAAAACTGTAAGTTTTAGTTATTTAAATTTTAACAGAAGTTAATTTTTTTGTTTTATTCCCACAGTGTTTCTTGGTTACTTGTTTGTACACCAGGATATTGGTTTGGATTTGCTTTTGTGTAATTCTTATACTTTTGATCAGTTCCAACTCATGCCCAATTACATTACACTAAATTAACATAATTCAACAGATGTTGATATTTAAATGTTTTCTGGCATTCACATCTTGGACAGCTGTCTTAGAGCTTGGGGAAAAGGCAAACATTTAGCATTAAATGCTGAACATATGCTTAAATTACTAATTAGAAATAAGAAAAAACAATGCATTATCCTTTCTGAGGGCAGTAGACCTCTACTACAGAATTTTTTTTGAGATACTCATTTCACAATAAAGTTGGTAAGTGACTTGAGTTTAACTGTCAAAACATATGTAGTGATGTAAGTTTTTATGTTCCGTTGTGTTTGCTAAAATTACGCCAGTGTGGAGTTGAATGTGTAGATCCGTAGAGTTCAGGTAAATTTTGGATGACTACTATGTCTGAATGATACTTGAAAGTGCTGGAAAAGATAACAGAAAGGAGCATACTAGGATATAGTATTAGATGATGAGGTAATCTTATGGGGCCAGGGAAGAATGTATTCTTCTCATATAGGATTGCACCAGGACTTTCAATAATACACCTTTATGTTTAAAGTCATATTGTGAGCAGATTGGCATGGTATGAAAGGAGTTTGATAAGAGTCGCATGGATTTATCACATCTGTTTAAGATTTATAATAGGAAAATAAGCGTAGCTCTTCTTGTTAATGTAATGGTTTTCACACTTGTGAAGGTAGATGAAGCAATATCTTGTATAGATGATGTAAGTCTTTAGAAAAGGCTGAAGAAAATGTTTTACTGTTTTTAAGAATGTCGAGGAATCAGGTGTGGAACAGATTTTACCTGAGTGGTGTTTGAGAAAAGCGATACCAAGAAGAAATATATATTTATCTTCGTTAGCATTCAAAATAAATGTTATGCATTTGCATTGTATTTCATTATTATATTGCCAGTTCCTTAGCACTGAATGAAAAGTTTCTGCAAAGACTTCTAATGTGTTTTGTAGACAAAATGCCATCCCTCTCTAATTGTCAGTAAGAAATGAGATCACAGAATCATAGAATTGTCAGGGTTGGAAGGGACCTTAAAGATCATCTAGTTCCAACCCCGCTGCCATGGGCAGGGACACCTCCCACTAGATCAGCTTGCTCACAGCCCCATCTAGCCTGGCCTTAAAAACTTCCATAGATGAGGCTTCCACCATCTCTCTGGGCAACCTGTTTCAGTGTCTCACCACCCTCATGGTGAAGAACTTCCTCCTAACATCCAACGTAAATCTACCCTCTTCAAGCTTGTGTCCATTCCCCCTAGTTCTGTTGCTGCCTGACATCCTAAAAAGTCCTTCACCAGCCCTCTTGTAGGCCCCCTTCAGATACTGAAAGGTCACAATAAGGTCTCCTCAGAGCCTTCTCTTCTCCAGACTGAATAATCCCAACCCCAGTGTATCAGCCGNGACTGTGCCTGGCTTCACATACTGCCTACTCAATTTTGGTTTATAAGAAGTTGTCTAGTCATTTCAAGCTTAAAGTGAGTAATTGTCCTCACTGCATTTTCTCTTCAGTTATGCCCATATTCATATCTATTTCATATCTATAAGACAGAACTGACAGTTTCAGTTAGATTTCTTCTTCAAAATAATTCTTTCAAGTCCCTTCTAAAATGCAAACCAGTCAACTCTTGCCTTATTGTAATCTCTTGTGAAAGAAGTTTTGTCAAGCCTCTCCATTAGGTGAAGCAGTCAGTGGTGATAACATTGGAAGAGTTCTACAGCCATCTGCAGGAATGCATTGATACTGTGGCAGAACAGAATGTCATTTTTTGCTGTGGATTTGTTCCTCAGGTGAGAGAGATGTTAATTGAAATATAATGGATAGGCCAGTATTGATCATTCCTTACTCATCAAATTGTGAAATAGAGATCAGTCTTCTTAAACACCTTATTGTATCATAGTAATGTACTGCATAGGCTGCCATCAGCACAGTTACAGTGCACCAACGAGAGCAACTACACAGATATCAAAGGCATTGCAGCTTGCAAGGAAAGTGACAGCTGTGAACAGCAGACAGATGAAGTGATCAACAGACGTTGTTACAATAAGACATATGAAATAAACACGCAGACATTTTGTGTTTAATACACTAGTACCCAAAGTTGCCCCAAGTGACGTGAGTCTCGCTAGCTTAGGCCATTGTGCTAGTGCATGTGAAGCTCTGTGCTATGTAACACTATCTTCACTGCACCTTTCTGAAGAGACTATGCAACAATTACTGAATTTGAAGAAGGTTTTATAATTTGGTGGAGAGGGGGGGTTTGTGGGGTTTTTTCATACATGGGATGATAGTGATTACAGAAGCATGTGATGCCTAAAGATTTAAGTGTGTTCTGTAGATTTTTAGTACTTTTAGAATTATGTGAAGCTTCCTGGATTGTTCACATATTAGAAGCCACTAGGCCTGTTTCTGAGGGACTATCTTGGGCTTTCCCATGCCTCACCAAGGACATGATATTTTGAAGAAGCCACCTGCAGATAGCCTGAAGACAAAACAGCAGAAGAGGGCCAAGCCCTATGTGGGCTCTCTCCGAGAGGCTGAGCAGAAGACCACCGGGGGTGGGCCATGGGAAAACCTAGTGCCAGGGTTGGCTATAGATAGCTATATGTTAATTACTCTATCTTTCTCCATTAACTTTGTGCCAAGTGCCTATTTTCCAGAATTTATGGAATCAATGTAATAAACCAGAGAGCTAGAACTTACATTCCAGAGTATCTGCTATCCTATACCAATTTTATTGTATTATCATTCTCAGTGACTGGACTGGTGAACTTAGAACTCCAATAGCAGCAAAGGTGATAACTACTAGTGAAAGAGTTAAGAATCATTTTGTGTACTCAGTTGCTCAGAAGGTGAATTGCAATTAAAGCAGTTCAACTGTAGGTTCCCCCACAGAACAAGATGTTGGAGAATGTAACCAAAAGGTCCATTTACTGCAAAGGTCCAAGTAGATAAAAATCTGGCATACAGTATTAGAAATGTCTTGGAGAGGTGAACATATGTAACTGTAAAAAAGATATTTAATAAATATACTTGCTTATTGAGCTATGAAAATTACTGAAAAGGAGATTGTGTTGTGTAGGCATGGTTAGAAATGTTTGGGGTGTTTAAATAGACAATTTTTTCCCTTACCATAGTAAGGGTAATTACCTTGAAAAAAGAAATAGTAGGGAAACTGCAAATATTTAAGAAGATAACATTTATGTCAGAGTGAATGTTTGTCACAAGAATAAGCACATAGATGCTTATTAATTTCTTTACATGTCATTGCTCCTATAAAAATATTTGCTGTATCAAAACTCTTTTTTATTGCATTTATTATTTCAATAGCTTTCTTGTTGCTACCGCCTTCACTCTCTTCCTTTTTGTGGCTCTTATTTACTGCGTCAAAAGGAGTATCTATACACTGTGTGCAAGATGAAAAATGAATAAAAATTGTCAGTGGCTTTTCCAGTGTTTTTGTTTAATACATTGAGGCATGACACAACAACAACAACAACAAAATGATTGGCATGCTAGTGTAAGTTCACACCAGCCTAGCTTTTGCAGCCATCTTGTTTTCCTGTGCCACAACTTTGCTGCTGCTGTGACACTTGCAGGCCTACTGTGCCGTGGTGCAGCTGATGCCCTGTCCATGCTCATATTTTTCTTATTGACAGTGAGTGTTCTTGCCAAACGCCAGGGACCATAGTCACATCTGTTTGTCTCCCAAGCTTGTCTGAGGCTGCTTGGGAACATTTTTTTATCCAGAGGGCAGCTTTAACTAGGCCTAATACTCTGAAAAGCCTCTGTTTGTAAATGCATACAATGAGACGACAAGTTCCTGTTGTCTTTCCTTAAAAATTATTCCATTTGACACTTCTTGCTCCAGTCCCTGTCACTAGCATGTCAAAAGCCAAGTTTTCAGGCAAGGTGGTCTTAACAAGTTTTATTTTTTCCTAACAAAATGCCTAGCTTCCCTCCAGAGCACTATTTATAAATGATAGCTGGAAGCAAGCTAGGGGTAAGTAGAGAGAAGTCAGGCAAATAGCTTTTTTCCTTTCTGTAATCCATGCTCTTCTGATTTAATGCTAAGAAACATAATGCTGAACTTAGCCTGATTGAGGGTCAGAGTTCTTTCGACTTTATAATACCCCTATCACAAGCATTTTAAAATGTATTGTGCAGCTTTAGAATACTACTTCATTTTGTCTTAACCGCCAGTTCCTGAGCAGTGATAGTTCTCTTCTGTTCCTCTTAAAAACATTAAAACAATAACCAGAAAAAAAAAGCTTTTTGTTTTGCTGTGATCTACATTGACAGTGCATACAAAATGTTAAGACCTGGCAAAAGCAAGTGGTGCTTTAGAATCACAAGTTAGCTTAATGTTTGATGTCAGTGGACATAAAACCAGGTTTCACACAGCTGAAGTGGTGCTCTAGCATATTGTTATCTGTTTGTGGCATACAGAATTTTCAACAACAACAATAAAATAGCCACTATCACCTTGGTTGGTGATGGTGTTGTGCTCAGCAAAGGTGAGTGATTCATTTGTGCTGAAGGAACAAGGCTGCCTTTCAGGCATTCATTGATTTTAAATTAAAAAGTAACTGCTATGTTCTACATGAAGGGTGACAACAATAATAAAGTAGTCCTTTATTTAGTGTTATTTTTTTGCAACTCCATTTCGTGTGCCTGGAGGAAAAGTGGGGAGACCCTAGTACCATAATCTTACAGATCAATAATCTAGATATCTCAATGTAGCATAATAGATAATCAATTCTGGGTAAAATAACTCAAACACTGCTGGCTGTTAGTGCTCTGGCTAACTCAGATCTTCAGGTTTGGTTGCCAGACTTTATTAATTTTTATCTTCCATTCTACTTGTATTCCTGGTGTCTTCCTCCCTTTTTCATTTAGGAGAGAAAACAGTGCTGCACACTGTTTAACATGTAATTTAACACATAACTTACTCTGCGTGTTTAATACTGTTAAATATTGATATATTGATGACTGAACATATCTTAAATAGTTTTTTCCTCTGTTTTCCCCACGTATTTAAATATTAATTTTCTTTATTATACAATCAATTAAAAAAGTTTCACTTCTTGATTTCTTTCTAAATATAGAACTGAAATTTATAATCATGTTAAGATACTAGGTCAACTGAGTTCAGTTTCTGGATGTTAAATTGGATGCTATTTCAACCTAGAAGAATTTCAAGGAAATCTTCTGTTTTAAAACAAAGGAAATTAAGTGAATTGTTCAAACAAGGGTTCACTAAGTGAAACTAGAGTGGAATTTGTGTGAAACTTAAGTTTCTTGGAAAATTTTGCTATTTAAATAGAAGCACTGTGGTACTTGTTAATTTACTGTAACTTTTTAGAACTACATAAGAGGACTGTACATTGTCATTTTTTTCATCAGGGCATTGTCACTTTTTTACATGATTGAGCAGATGTAAGGTCTCAGCATTGTAGGACTATTTGTTATTCATTTAGAAGCAGCACAGCTTTAAAAAGTCTATAAATGCAGCAAAGGATAAGTTGTATCTCCACACTGAAACCAGATCCCATGAGTGACAGGGTTACTTTGCTACAATAGAATATCAGATGCAATTATCAGCTTGTAATTTTATCAAAATTCACTGCACTTCTGCAGTAAGAATTATTTATGATTCTTTTTTGGAATCTTATTTATGGAAATAAGATTTATGGAAACTTATTAAAATTGTGGAGTTTAGAAGTTACTGCTTTTCTCCCCTTTTGTCCTAGATCTTTCTTTTAAAATACCAGCTATATGTATTCCATTCTACAGGAACTATGCATTCTTCCTTTAAGATTATTTTCCAAAATTTAGTATTTGGAAAGGCAAAGTTTACCTTTTCCTGTGGTACCTGACTTCTACTAAGCTGGCTTCAATGCAGAAATATTTGCTTGTTTGCCATCCTCTCAGCTCCACCAATTTTCCAGTCTCCAAGCTTGTAATTGTTTAGTGAGGATACTGTGCTTCCATGTTATCATTCTTACAACTTGCCAGTGAATTAGAAAAGGGCAAATTGCTGTGCTGCATGTGTATTTTGTTCACCTTTGAGTATTTTACTATTTCATGTTTTTTCTCCTTCGTTCTTCGTCTTACCTTAAAAAAATAACATATTTTTCATGTAATAAATATTTTTATGACAGGTGTTACTAGCAAATTGATAACCTACCAACAGTATTGTGATCTCTTTAGATAATTAATCTTAGCTATTTTCCTCTCAAGAGCAACAGTGGTTTTGTTTTTATGTTGAGCTGGAAAGATTGCCAAGTTTGAAAATTAAAAAGCATTCCCTTTGTGTTATTCATTCCCGTAACAATTTATGATGCTGCATTTAGTTCCTGAGCACTTGTCAACAAACATAATTATACTTCAATATAAACAAGATTGGTGGCTTGACTGTGTAGCTTCATCTTGCTTGCGAGTGGTTTGCTATAGGTTCAGATTATACAAGCTGTGTATTTATGTGGCCTTTTTCTTCCTTTGTTAATCGTTTTCTCCTATAATTACTTGCAGACAGACCAGTGTACATCTAGGATCATTGTGCATGGGAGACATCAAACGGAGAAGGAAAGCTGCTCCCCTGCCAGGACCCACAGGTAACCAATTTCCCTGGGACAGAACACAAAATGCAAGATGTTAAATCTCTAAATACAAAGCTGTAGGTCAGTGACCTGGGGAAATGCTCGATAAATTCAGTAACTTCCCATATAACTTAAGATATCTCCTATCCTTATTTCTTAAGAAATAAATAGAGTCTCTGAATTCTCCCTCGATTATTTCCAATTTCTAGTCCTTTGCTGCATGCATTTCTTTAAAGAAAATAAATATTTTTTCATATACTGAGAATCAAAGACAATAGAGATTACAGCTTAGATCTATTCAAGCATCACAAGCTATAAGGCATGCAGTATCTATTTTTCTGGGGAGTGCATATGAATACTCTAAATACCCTGCACAATAAAGGTAGGATGTGAATTCTTTGGCAAACAGTTGAAATGTGGAGATCAGGCTGTGAAACAGCTTTAAAAATAGGGCTGTAGATTATAGAGGAAGCACTTGCAAGCACATTTCTGAAAGATTTTTACAGATGCAAAGTCACAACCATTGGATGCATTTTGCTGATGTCACAGCTGTGGAATGACTTTTTCAATAGTTAGCAATGATTTATAGGACTCTCATCAGTTTGTTGTATTAATTATATATGTGTGTACTGGAAGGATTAGGTTGTGTGTGCCTATATGAGGATTTTTATATATTGCTACTACACAAATCTGAATTGCATGCCCTAGTCATATATATATATATGTATTATATATTTTTTATATATATATATATATATACTATAGCAACATCTGCAACACATACAGTTCTTCAGATATCTTTAGAGAAGCCTAATATTTGTATTCCAACTGAATTCTCCCTCCTGAAACTTCTTTGTTTCAAACCTCAGTGGCAGAAACAGACCAAGAATAATATTAAAATGTTATAAAAGCACCTTGGTGGCAGCAGTATGGAAAAAGAGAATGTATGGGTCAGCTTCTAAGACTCTGAACATATGTGAAGTGAGAAAGAAAAATACTTAATGGCTGAAGAGAGAATAATATAATTATTTCTACAAGGTGATTTTCACTTCACAACTTTCAAGTACTGAAAGATGTCACTTTGTACTGATGGTATGAGTTATCATGACATTAATTTTATTATTCATTTTACCTTGGACTTTAGGCATTCAGTATTTTGTTTTACAAGCTGGTTCCTCTGCATAACTTTGCAAAGCCAATATTTTGATACTACTGCAAATATATTATGTGGTCATTCAATGTCCTGTATCTATATATTCACAATTTTAAAGATTGTTTTTCACTAAAATTTACTTTATGTGGGGAGTGATAAAGAATAATAGTGGATAAAGATATCAGATGAGGTACCATTTAACTACTGTCTATTCTTTTTTTCTTTTCAAGTTCAAGGTTATCTTGTCCACTTTGTTCTGGCAGGAGGAACTGAGAGTTTTCTCTCTGGTCTTATAAAAGATTTTTTTTCCTATGTTTCATCATTATAAATTTTTAATCAAATAGAAAGTTTGGTAAACTTTGAGTAAACTTGTACATATGTGGAGGTAACAATTTTCTCAAAAGCTAATCTTCCCACAGCTAAATCATTTATCCATCACAGGCCTTGTTTGTTTGTCAGTATTTCATATCATTTGATGAAAGAAACAGAGTTTCCTTTTAGAATAGAAATAGATTTGGAAATTTGGATTAAAATGAAAAATCATTATTTGATTATTCTTCTTTTAGTAGTTTTATTTAGCTAAGATACAGGAACAGAAGGACTAGATTTTATATAGAAGAATTTGTAAACCTTTTTTCTTGGAAGAAAGGACAAATGTTGTATATTTACATGAATGAAAGCTGGACATTAAAAGAAGCATTCTGCTAATCATTGTCCATGTTTGACATCGTAGTGAAACCTGAAAGGCTGTGTAAATATTTTCTTGAGCTGCACGTGCTACAAATCGGCAAAGTTTCACCTAATAGTATCCCAGTATGTCAGGGGTTGGAAGGGCCCTAGAAAGATCATCTAGTGCAACCCCCCTGCCAGAGCAGGATCACCTAGACCAGCTCACACAGCAATGTGTCCAGGCAGCTCTGCAATGGCTCCAGAGAAGGAGACTCCACAGCCTCCTGGGCAGCCTGGGCCAGTGCTCTGGCACCTGCACTGGAAAGAAGTTCCTCCTCATGTTAATACTAAACCTCCTGTGGTCCAACTTGCTCCCATTCCCTCTTGTCCTAACATTGGATGCCATTGAGCAGAGCCTGGCTCTCTCCTCCTCACACTCACCCTTAACATATTTGTAGACATTACTGAGGTCTCCTCTCAGTCTNCCCTGGGGCACACCACTAGTCACAGGCCTCCAGTTAGATTCTGCTCCACCAACCACAACTCTCTGGGCTCTGTCCTTCAGCCAGTTCTCAATCCATCTCACTGCACAATGAGCTAATCCATTGAAAAAAGTATTTTCAAAGTTCTTGCCTACATTTCTTGAATAAATTGCATTGTAAATTAATTCTTGTAGCACTATGCACAGGGTTGAAAATGGTCTTTTGTGTGTTTAGTTTCAGTAGTACTGAAGAGAATGACTAGTGCTCATAATGAAGTATTGAAGTGTTCTCTGGATCTGAGTCTCACAAGGGTAGCACCTGCTACTTTCAGACATCTTACAAAGCCATAGACTTCTGTAGCAAGCAGTGTTATTGGATAAACGTTTATTAATTGTGACAAGAACACCCAATTTATTTCAGTACTCCAGCTTATTTACTGCTCTTTCACCTTTGTATTTTGTATTGAAAAAGTAAAATGAATATTGATAGAGTTAGATATTGATTTCTAAATTTATAGCCTGTTCTCAGTCTGGAGTCAAAGTCACATACCAGTAGGTTAATGCATATTAGTAACAAAGTATGTAGATTTACTTGTACAGCAATGAAAGTCTGATAAGCATGGAGCATTCTGTAGTTTCAAAAATGTCATTTGTAAAGGTGAAGAAAAGCTGTGTTGAAAAGCAGTGAAGAAAATGGGACATAATACAGCTATGGATTGTTAGGAGCTGACAGTACTGAGACAGGATAGACTGAGATAAATTTTCTGGTTTGTGGGTGCTTGATATAGCTCTAGCTGTTGTGTTACTGAACCTAGTGGTTAATTTATTTATCAACTAAGAAAAGATGTTTTGCTTCCTATGATTTCTTTTAAGAATTAGATGTTGTCCATTATAAATAGCTAACTTTTTCTGTGCAGCTTGTTTCATGAAACTAGTATTATTTCTGTGATTCTAGTCAGATTTGGGACCAGGTCATTCTCAATGACTTTATGCTCGCTCTGACTACCTGAGTGGTAGAGCTAGTTCATATGACACCCTGACATATTTCATTTCAGCAAAAGATTCCCCTTAAGTTTGTATAAAAACCCGTTGGACAAACTAATATATCATCATGGAAATAGCCTTACCAAAACTGGGTCCAGTATTAATGAAAATCATAATAAAACAACCACATGCAAAAAAAATTATGTGCAAGAGAAAGGATATTGCCTGCAGAGTATTGTTACTACTTGAAACAAATGCATTGGAATTATTTACAGTAATTTCAGTCTTAGATTACTTAGTTTAAGTCATATCAAACCAGTAGTTACTACAGATTTTTAGATACCATGATCATACATAAAAAGTGCATTTACCCCAGTTCCTCCCCTATGGGGTCTCTTGTCATCTTCTGTACAAGTTTTTTTTCTCAGTCATCTCCTGTTAAATCCCCAAGACCGTCAAGATTATTTTTCTTTTCCTTTTTATAAAAAAAACCTCTAGATTTTAAGATGTTGAAAAAAATCATCAATTCTACTTCACATCTCTGGGATGTTAATAACTTAATTTAGAGAATGTAGAAAGTTTGATTCAGAACAAAAAAGTCAAGTTTTACTTGTTTGCCTTGTAAACAGCCATTTATTACTATTTAAAACAATCTTTTTGCTCTGATGTTTACACACCATAGTTTACAGTTTGGAGCAGTGTTGAAAACCTAAAAAAAAAAATTTAAAAAGAGAAAGCTATTTTGTACTTAAAATACAGAGAATGTGCATATAAAATATAAATTATTGTACATGTTATTGGCACTTTAATATTTATATTTTGCAAAAGCAAATTTCAGATGTCATTTTCTTTATCTGGTTGCACGGTACACTTCAGGCTGGTACTGATTGAAATGACCAAGTTAAAAGTCTCATTTTAAAGAATGTGTTTTAATGAAAAATATGACAGATTCTTAATTACAGCAGCAATACTGAGCACTGCTGTAATGCCATCATGAGTCACTTTAACAAGGTAATCAAAAGGGTACATGTTTTCATTCCTTTTTAAAAATTGCTAGCGGAACGGCTAAGCAAACTATTTTGCTGATGCTTAATATGTCAGTGATTAAAAATCAGACCTGAATATCTGCAGTATCAAAATGATGATTTGAAAAAGATTGTGATTACACTGTGATAACAGAGGTGGCTGAGGCTAAGTTTGTGGTGAAGGTCAACTTAGTGAAATAGTTGCAGAGAAAGGGTAAGACTGTGTACTTGGATGAACTGTCAGCAAATTTCCAAAACTCCAGGCAAACTATTATAAACCTACTTTTTTTTNGATGATGATTTACAACCTCGCAGGAGCGGGGTTTCGATTCTTCTTTCTTATCAGTTTCTCGGCTCTTCCCGGCAAATTCTTTCGGGGGAGCGAAAGAGTTCAACTACTGAGTCCTGAAAGAAACAGTGTCCACATCCAAACTCAAAAGTTCAAAAGGGAACATGACGTACACTCTTAAATTTTAATCACTCCAGGACAGCTTGATTCACTGTTTTTCTGCCTACAAAATGTACAACTCCATAGACAGAAATCCCTTGTCACAGGGCAGTCAACGTTGTCCTGTGTTGTGAATGCTTTCCCGTAGTGCATTGCACCATTTTTTAGATTTAGTCTGCCAAAGTCCTTTCTGGTGTATGCAGCCTATCTGCTTGAGTATCTGGCCTAAGGATACTCATTTTTTGGTTGGTTGGTTTTGTGCAGAAGATTAAAGTTTAGGGACTACTTTCTGTTTCTTTTTTCTTCCTCCTGCCGTATTATCTCCCTAAATAGTTTGAAAATGAAAAGATCACAGAGTGCCACCCAGTGTTGGAAATTGCTGTCCTTTCAGAGGAAAAGACTTCCTGTTGAGCTTGAGGTCATTGGTTCAGGCTGGGGCCCTTACATGGAGAATCAAGGAGAGTTCAGTTACAAACTTCAGAAGAAGATCCACAATGCAACAAGAACCAAGCTTATACTGAGAATTTGCTGATGGGTTTCTTGTGATCTAGAGAGAAGACAATATTCTTCAGGCTGTACACATCACAGTATCCCAGTATGTCAGGGGTTGGAAGGGACCTAGAAAGATCATCTAGTCCAACCCCCCTGCCAGAGCAGGATCACCTAGACCAGCTCACACAGCAATGTGTCCAGGCAGCTCTGCAATGTCTCCAGAGAAGGAGACTCCACAGCCTCCTGGGCAGCCTGGGCCAGTGCTCCATCACCCTTACTGGAAAGAAGTTCCTCCTCATGTTAATATTAAACCTCCTGTGGTCCAATATAAAGTCAAGAAGAAACCTTCAGGTTGATAGAAGATGACTGTGCCTGTCTTTTCTAAATGCTGTCATGTTCTGAAATGTAGAAGGTTCAAAAATATTTCCCCAAATTACTCTGGGAGTCTTTCTTAAGGCAGCTGTTTCTGGTTGGGGAAAACATTCAAATTGCCTCCACCAGGAGTTGGACTCAATGATCCTTATGGATCCTTTTGTATTTGAGATATTGTATTATTCTTTGGATTTCTTTGAACTTCACTTCCAAGAAAATAAGTTTAACAGAGAATATCACCAGTGAAAGTATCCTTATTATATAAGAAATTGCTGTTTATAAAAGGGCATCATTCCCCACAGAGGGGAGGCACCTCCATTTTAGGTGCAGTTTGTTAGAACCTTTTTCAGATCTACATTGTGTAGTTTTCTTATAACTCAACCAACAAAAGCAGTACCTGGTATTTCTGTCAGTCTGCTTTAGGTTGGTAATGCCAAAGGATTTTTGTTAACAGAGAAGGTTTGTGAGTTAAAATGTGCAAGGAGGAAATACATGTGCTTTTTCTCTCATCGATATAACTTCTTATCCCAGCTCTCCACAACAACCTCTAAGCTGATGGTGACTAGTTTTTCTTTCTCCCAAGGGAACAGGGAGTGCTGCAGCAAATAGACTCTGCTATAGATTATGCAAAAAACCACTTTTCTTAAAGGTTGGTTAGCATATAATTTACTTCATGAATAAGGAGAGAGACCTGTACATAAACATCACTTTATGCAGAAGGAATAAAAATAACTGTTTAAGATAGGAGAAAATATTTTCATAATGTGAGAATATAAAATTTATTAAGCAAGTTTCCAGTGCAGGCAAGTTTGTATTTCTGTTTTCTGTCTTTCTATAAAAGCTTTGCAGTTGGTGGAAAAGTTTCTGATAAAAGCTGTTGTTACATTGTGGATTTCATAAAGCAATTTTTTACTTTTGATTTCAACTAAAATGAGACAAACTTTTTTATTTATTGATTGTAAGAGAAGTTTATCTTTCAGCCTGTAGAGACTGCCAATGCTAGTGTAATAACTTCAGATTTACGTTCTGATGCCTTAATTAGTGATAGAGGGATCACAGTGAGCATTGTTTGCATAAATAAATAGGCAAGTGGTTATTTAGCCTGTAGTAAAAACTATGCAGATGTATTTGCCTAGTTTTAATGAATTAATCTTCATTTTTAAATTAAGATAAGTTGACAGAAGATAATACTCCAACCACACAGGCACTGAATAGGCAATGGAAGTGAAACTTCACCTTCAATATCCTGACAATCCATCCCAACTTGAGTTAGAGTCAGATAGAGCTACTGTAATGTCCATAGTCCTAATATCAATTTAATCCATGATCTTTCTGATTAAATTAACAAAAACTGTGCTGGCCTTTCTGAGAGTATTACTAAGATTTAAACACTTTCCCTGTGAGTTTCAGTATAAGGTTACAAGTCTTTTTGTAGAAGTCAGGGAATGCTTATCAGAAGGGAGCAATTTTGCCAAGTTTCAAAGGGTCTGAGCAGAGCTTTGGAGTGGTCTCCAGTGAGAATACTTCTTCCAAAATGCTATCTCGTGACTGGAAAAAGGCTGACATCACCCCCATGAAAGGGGGACCTGGGGACCTACAGACCAGTGAGCCTCACCTCTGTGCCTGGGAAGATCATGGAGCAGATTGTCATGGAAGCAATGTTAAGGCACATACAAGACAAAGAGGTGAGTCTAGAAATTCAGCATGGGTTCACTAAGGATAGATCATGCCTGGCCAATCTGGTGGCCTTCTGTGATGAAGTTCCTGCAACAGTTGGTCGAGGGGAAGCCAATCGATATCTACCTATATTTCTGTAAGGCCTTCAACACAGTTCTACACAACATCCTTATTTCCAAACTGGAGTACTATGGATTTGAAGGATGGACTATTCAGTGGATAAGAAATTGGCTGGATGGATGTAGCCAAAGAGTTGTGGTCAATGGCTTTATGTCTAGGTGGAGTCTGGTGACGAGTGGTGTCCCTCAAGGCTCTGTCTTGGTTCCATTGCTCTTCAATATCTTTTTCAATGACACAGACAGGATCGAGTGCATCCTCAGCGAATTTGCAGATGACACAAAGCTGAGTGGTGTAGTTCACACGCCAGGAGGATGGGATGCCATCCAGAGGGACCTGGACAGGCTTGAGAAGTGGGCCCATGAGAATCAAATGAGATTCATTAAGACCAAGTGTAAGGTTCTGTGTCTGGGTCGACACAATCCTAGGCATGAGTACAGACTAGAAGAGAAACTCATTGCGAGCAGCCCTGCAGAGAAGGACTTGTGGGTCACGATAACTGAAAAGCTGAATATGAGTTAGCAGTGTGCACTCGCAGCCCAGAAGGCCAACCGTATCCTGGGCTGCATCAGGAGAGGCACCATCAGCAAATCAAGGGAACCAATTCTGCCCCTTTACTCTGCCCTCGTGAGGCCCCACCTGGAGTACTGCATCCAGCTCTGGGGCCCTCAGGAAAATAAGGATGTAGACCTTTTGGAGCAGGTCCAGAGGAGGGCCATGAAGATGATCAGAGGTCTGGAGCAGCTCCCCTATGAGGACAGGCTGAGAGAGTTGGGATTGTACAGCCTGGAGAAGAGGAGGCTTCAGGGAGACCTTATAGCAGCCTTCCAGTACCTAAAGGGAGGGTTAGAAACACTTTACCTGGTCAAAAAGCAATAGGACAAGGGGGAATGGGTACAAACTAAAGGAGGGGAGATTTAGATTGAATGTTAGGAAGAGATTCTTCACTCAGAGGGTGATATGGGTGGTAAGGCACTGGAACAGCTTGACCAGAGATGTAGATGCCCCATCCCTGGAAATGTTCAAGGCCAGGTTGGATGTGGCTCTGGGCAACCTGGTCTAGTGGGTAGCATCTCTTTTCCAACCTAGGCCATTCTATGATTCTATG
This sequence comes from Bucco capensis, assembly GCA_013396975.1. Lineage (NCBI taxonomy): Eukaryota > Metazoa > Chordata > Aves > Piciformes > Bucconidae > Bucco > Bucco capensis. Next base: position 39,282 of record VWZO01016860.1, on the reverse strand, counting down.
ACAATGTTTGTGTCAGCATAGAAAAGGCATAAAACTGCCTCCTTTGGACACAAGTGAAAAGACAGTCCTGGGTGTTCAAAAGGTGCCCCTTAGAGAGAGGTAAATGGGACTCTAAAAATTCCAACTCTTCCCAACCAATTATAGTAGTAGTAAAGACTGAATGGAAATGAAGTTACACTTCACACACAGTGTAGTCCAATAAAACATGGAAGAAGAGCACCTGCAAATCCATTTCCAAGTGTTCTATGATACTAGATGACCAGTTAAACCTGAAGTTCAGTGTCTTAGTTTTATATTTATACATTCAAGAGAGTTGAAAATGGATTTAAATCTAGGGTCTATGCTGCAAGAAAGCAAGCATTTCCCCATGCCACAATGATGCAGCAATTCTTTTAATATCCCTTGCAATGGGGCAGTAAGAATGAAACTATGGCAGTGCAGACATTAACAAAACTCTGCTGTGGATGCTGGGTAGATATGTAGGTTTCCAACACCTCTACTGAAGATACAGCTCTGTCCTCTCTGCTATTTTTATCTCTTTGCTAGCTAGCTAGCATACAATGCAGGCAGACTCACCTGAACTATAATCATAGAATCATAGAATGGTTAGGGTTGGAAGGGACCTCTGGAGCTCATCTAGTCTAACCCCCCTGCAGTGGCCAGGGACATCCCCAACTAGAGCAGCTTGCCCAGAGCCCTGGCAAGCCTCATTCTAAGATTATTCTTTTGACAGTCTTAGATGGCTCATTGTAAGGGATATATAAAAGTCTGATATAAAAATACAATCTTGACTATTTAGCTAAATAATAATAGTATTTTCATAACTGATGTGGGGTTCTTTGTATATATAGCCATAGTACACTTAATTTGGAAAAACCACTGCAAGTACAGATTTTAAAAATCACAGTATGGCTATCGGCTATGCTCTTGATGCTGGCTGTGTAATTATCCAAAACAATATTAGGAATATAAACATTCAGGCAGTCTGAGTCCCATTTTGATAGTTAGAGAGAGCTGGCACAAAGAGAGACGTTACAGCAATGCATTACTCTGATTACATTCCTTGTGAAATAGTCTTGTGTATCAGGATCAGTCCCTACTGTTGTGAGCTCATCTGTCTAGTGAGGAATCAAGAAAGAAAAAGAATAGATGGAATATTAAATGCTTGCAGAAAACGAGGGGGGGAAAGTGCACCAGCTTTTAAAGCGAAGCAGCATGTATCATTTCTCCTTCCATTGGCTGTTTATCCAACATCAATACAACACTTTAGGAGCCAAATTACTAAACAAGCTGCCAATTAGGCTTGCAGTCAGCTGGATAGATTAGTGCCTAAGAGAGGCACAGACAAGATTTTCATCTCTTGAGCCAATTATGCAAGTGAATTACCAGCCACAATGCTTCTTGGAAGATTTGAGCTAGAAAGACTTGACTCTGCTGTGATAGACGTAAGTGAGATCCAGGGTAGGGGGTAAGGGTTAGCAGGCCATGTATTGCAAAAATTACCCAAGCAAAAAAGATCCTTCTAGGAAAGGATTTAAAGGATTTAATGCTGCTGGGAGCAATAGAAGAGGAAATAATAGTGGTGGTATGCTCTGCAAAGGCATTGCTGTTCTGCTCACAAGTCTTAATCATATAAAAGAAAGATGAAAGGCCAAAACTATATTTATGTAGACTGTCATTTTCTCAGAACTGTTTAAAACCCCTCTTTCTTAACATCAAAAATAGTTCAGTGGCCAGAGATGAAATTACTTCAATATGCCTTCAATTGTTTCTTAGAACTAGGGGGGGGATTCTTAAATAAGGGTTAAGAGATTGAACCTAGCTAGTATTCTGATTTTATTTACCCAAACATAAATATATACCAAACATGCTTGATATATACCAAATATAAACCAAACATGCTTGATGTTAGTCTTATCCAGCAATCGGACCTTACAAATAAATATTGTCACAATAGTGGTTTATGGGGGTCACAGTTCCCTTATTATTCTGTAATAGATGATAACTTAATTGGTGAGCTTTTAATTTTTTAGAAGCATTTTGCAAATAAAGGGAATCTGTCAGATCAAAACTGTGCATAGGCTCATTTGTCTCCTGCTGAAGATGTTGTACACCAGTGTGTAACATTGCTTCTTAAATATGAAGCAAATTTAAAACCTGAACTTTTGCAAGCTGTTGTATCCAAAAATGATTAAACAGATGTGGAGCCTGCAGCAGCATTAGACCTCTGATCTGATTTTAGCTTACAGATGGAATTAAATTAATTCATGGCAATCACTGTAAAATCAAGGGTATGGCACTGAATGCTAGTGTACTGTTTAACCAGGACATACCTGTCTCAACAGCTGTTAAGAAAAAATTACATACCTTTATTTTTCATTGAAATCTGCCTTTGATGCTATCATAAATATCACACTGAAATTAAACAAATGTTTTGCCTTGTCAGTTTTGACTGTTTCTACTTAGAGTTTTCATATTCTGTGTATGTAAGGTCACAGGCATGTAGACCTCTAAGTCTGTCTATTCATATATACAAAGGCTTGAGGATTGGCCTTTTTCTTTAGTTCAGTTGGCAGCATTGCAAAGAGAAGGAGCATAACTGAGGATATTTTACCATGCTGTCTTTTCAAGCCAGTTGCTCAGTGTTTGCTCCTCACTTGTGTGGTGGCAACCACTTCAACATGCAGACTGCTCTGGTAAATCCAGAAACAAATTGTTAATGGGTGCTAAAAACATCTGTAAAAGACTCTGCACAGGAGATTCCTACAGATTATTAGTACAGAAACTCCCTCATAACTCTTGGAACCCCATAAAGCCTCATACAGCAATAAACTTAGACAAATATATCCTTGCTTTTTTTTTTTCTTAATCTGATTTTGCAGATTTTGGTGGGTTGATTTTGCTCTTTTTCCTCAGTGGGTTGAGCCTGAACACATGGCAGCAGTAGCACAGGCTTTTTCAAGAGCAGTGTGCTTGGACCATTCCCTCTAACAGGCCCTGCTGGCTAGTCCAAGAAGTGCCATAGGCAGGAATTCAAAAGTGAACTTGAGGATTAATATTGCAAGGACAATTGCTGCTCTTAATTAGAAAATTAAAGCCCAAAGCATGGGAATGGGAACCAGGGGAACAGCACACAATGTAGCATGATTTTTAAGAGCTCTCTCCTGTCATGCAGTCAATCAGCAATGCAGGTTTTTCCTTCTGATTGCTGATTTGTTGTGGAAAAGGGCAAGACCACTATCCATGTCCTTCTAATTCAAGTAAAATATATTGCATTACAGATACATTTTTCAAATGATGGGTGAAAATTGCAGGAGTGTTAAAGACAGACATAGACAGTATTTATATAAAAAAATAAATAAAACTGACTATACTGCAAAAGAGTGGCCTACTTTAATTTTTTTCACAATTAAAATAAAAGCTATCCATGTTCACCTCATTTGCAAGAAGGAATATTTATTTAGTCAACTAGTAATATAGCCAAGTTGGTTGGGGTTTTGATTTTGCCTTATTGCTGCAATGCAAGGTCTCCAGACACATTATCCTCTGGACAGTGTATGCTGTTCCATTGTTCCCCAAAAGTGGATTGTGAAGCTGAGTTTATGGTCATTTCTGTTCTTTTTTAATTTCTTTTTTAAACTGGTGATGTAAAAGAATAAAACAGAACTCTTGAGGAGCTGTTTCTTCTAAGAGGAGATAGAAAAATCTGTACAGTAGAGGGAAAAAATAGTTACAGCATACATTCTAAAAGTACTTACACATCTTTAAAAACAAGAAGTATTCCAATTATCCTGTCAGTCACAGGGGAAAAAAACCTCACTGAGCTACTTCCAAAAGTATCAAAAATAGAAACATTGGTTTAATAAATAACACATCAGGATACAGATTGTTCTTTCATATATCTTTTTTGTGAGGTTGCTCTGGCTGTCTTGAAAATTTACATTCATATAGCAAGATACAGGTAAAGGGCTATGGGTATTTTCCTCTGAATTGACTTAACAAAAAAGCTGGTTGTGTTGTCTCGGGCTATGCCTCGTATACCATTCCAGCAGCATTGCTGTTTCTGCCTAAACAGCATTATGAATGGCTTAGTATTTCCATGTCTTAGATGCCTTGAAATATACTTTGACCCTTGCTCTTTCATGTTTGCCTGCTCTGTTGGATCTGTCTTCCCTTTTAAGTTTCTCCCTTAATTGTTCCACATATGTTCATTGCAACGATGCTCTGTTTCTTAGCATCACTTGTGAAAAGTGGACCAAAACATATTTCCAGCATTTTTTACCTTCAAGCTTTACCAGAACTTTTGTTGAATAGTAGCTTTTCTTTCTTCTTTCCTTTTTTTGAGCTAGAAAGTATCTAACTAAGAAGGTTGCAAAGCCTGTGTTGTGTATGCCAGGCAGCGTCAGGGACTCGTCTGTGTGAAAATTGCCTCTTGCCTGTGGGGGCCTGAAAAGAAAGAAAGTCATGGACATTGAATTTTGTTCTGGTCAGTTCAAGAGGAACTCTCTTGAGGACTGGAGGCTGCTGACTTAAAAGCCTTTGTTTTAAGCCTAGCATTAAGCATAGCTTCAAATCAGTATTAAAGGATACCTTCTCTCAATGCATTTCCCTTTTTCTTTGACTCAGGAGCTGAGATACTAGGAAGCTGTCTGCCTTTTATGTAGCCAGCATTTTACTGCATATGAACAGATCTATAGTGGGTAATGCTGGAGTACTGTAAAGTCATCATCACAAAGATCATGAGGGTTTTTAAGTGCACCTCTCATTTTGAACTTCTGTCTGTGTATGAGGTTTTTGTTCTAGGACTTTGGTTTTTATCATGTGTGTGATAAATGAGGCTTTTCAGAAGTGTATGTTCAACTGCTCTTGTGTTCTTGTTTCGTAAGTTAATATGATGAGCTAGATGCTCCTCAATGGTAAACTCTTGATTGACAACATTATAGTCTCCAAAAACACAAAACCAACATCTCCTTCTGCAGTATTTTTCAGAAAAGTAGCAGGCCACAATAAATAGCTAGAAAGCTAAACAGGTAATATGTGAAACTGGGCACATAGTGGGGTTTTTTGTTCTGTTGTCAGCGGGCTGGGAGATGTTGAACAAAGCTGAAAACAAAATCCAGCTGCCTACCTGCAACTGCTTGTGTTAGTTCAAAAACTTCAGCCCTTTTCAAAATTGTTTGTGTGATGTAAGTTGGTAAGTTCTAATGCAGGTTATTGAAATAAGTATCATTTGTATCCCTCATGCAAGACAGTTATATATGGAAAGGCTTATCCATGCATCATCTCCACCCTCTAGCTTGAGCAGTTTGGTTGATGAGGGGAAAAAACCAGCTTTATTGCTTGATTCCACTTTTTTTTATGATGTGTTCATGGAAAAAAAAAAAAACTTGGCAAAAAATGAATCTGTTATATTTGTACTTGGCCTTTTCTGCAGTATGTGTGAAGCTTCTCTCAAAGGTCTTGATGGTATAGAGAGAAAAGTGTAAATAATCCTTAATGTCATTGAAAATACCAAAAGTAAACATGGATGTATCAAATCTCTCTTACAGCATTCAGTAAAAGAGAAACTGAGTAAAGATATAGCTGAATTTCCAAATAGTAGACTACTTACTTGTCTGTACTTTTTGAAATAGCTATAATTATTTAAATAGAAATTATTGATTATGTTTTATTGAAAGAGATCTTGAGCATTGATAAATATTGCTAAGAATGGAAAAGTGGTCATGTTACTACAACGTGCCTCATCTTGGCAATTGTATGTGACAAGAAATTTAGGTAATCTGGCTGATGTATTGGCAGACTTGTACAGGTGATACATGTACTTTGAGATGATGTAAAATCCACTGTATTGGAATATACAAGATCTGTGCCAATATTTGTCACACTTAAAAACTGAGTCTTTAAAAACATTAAAAATAAAGCAAAGCATAAAACTCTTATTATTTAGAATCATGCAATGAAGAGGTCAACATGTGCAAAGACAGCCTGTTCTAGCAACCTGTTAGATGAATTAGGAGAATAAGGTTTAAAGCTTTAAGGAAGATTATCCTGCTCTTCTCCACATGGCAGGCAATGCTGATTAATGATGTGTGTTTCTTTAATCTCAGGGTTTATAGGTGAAAACGCCCAACCAATCCCAGAAAACAACATTGGAAACAGAATGCTTCAGAGTATGGGCTGGAGCCCTGGCACAGGCCTCGGACCAGACGGCAAAGGGATAGCAGAGCCAATACGAGCCATCCAGAGACCAAAAGGACTTGGACTTGGATTTAGCTGACAGAAATGCACTCTGGCTGCCCAATAAAAATAAAACTTAATTAAAAAGACAAATAGGAAAAAAGAAAAGGAAAAAAAAATGGCAATCTGAGATTATTTGTTATGATGGGCAAATTGAGCTGTTCTTCTCTCAAAGCTCAGTGAGGTCCAAGTGCTCCACTTTAGCTACACAAGCTGCAAGGTGCAGCCACACTAACAGAACTGGCATACAACTCTGACTTCATAATGGTGCTAAAAGGTACAAAAACTTCTCCTTTTTCTTTTCTGTGGTCTTCAAGTTTGTATTACACATCGAATTCAGTATGTTCACTTCTTTTCATCAAAGCTGCTGAAACAGCAGGTTTTAGAATATAAGTTCTAAAGTTAAAAAAGTTATACTTTTTTTTTAAGTGTAATTTCAGCTTGAGAACTTTGTTAAGGTCTGTCAAGGAAAATGGAACTTTTTACAACTATTTTGTTTTCCCCCTTTTCAGGAAAAGATTCCAATCCTAATATTTCTAGTGTTTAACAATATTTGAGGATAAACTCTTATTTTGCCCATAAGATATACATGTTTCCCACTGGAAGGTGATATGGTATGCAAACTGAAAGATTGCTTTGTTGTCACAGGAGTGCCATTCCAACACCATTACCTGGCAATGTATCACTGTCTTCCACCCTGAAGCTCAAAAGCTAAGCTTTTATACTTGTTTTTACACTTAAAGGATTATCATTTTTTCAGCAAGTATTTTAAAAAGTTGAGGGTTTTTTTTCTGGCTTTGAATTTCCCTTTATATTAATAATCCTCAATGTTTCCACATTCAAGAATAGTTTGAGCTTTGAACCAGGGAATTGTGTTTTAAAGATGTCTTTAAGTGTTTATATTCTGGGGTTTGGCATATTTTAAACAATACAATGTTCATCATATTATCATTTGGTTTGTGATCATGCTGGTGCCAATGAGCCACAACCTTAAAGGATCATGAACAGAAAAAGGGCAAGGAGAAGCAGGATTAGGGTGAAGGAAAGGAAGGAAGAAGATACTTTGATGACATCTAGCAAATCTAAGCTAGCAATTTAAAATCAAGAGAGATCATTAAGTGTTTTAATCAGTATCCTAATGTATCTGTCAGCAGAAGCAATTTCATTAAGCACAAACCAATCAAGCTCCTAGGGTACGTATTGGTCTGCAGTATAAAACAAATTCCACTTTAAAACTAAATGATAGGGCTGAAGGAAACTGTTATTCAGATGAGCTAAGGAGAAAATCCTGCCTCCTCCCCACCCACCTCTGTTGTAGCTGGCAATATTTACCCTGACTGCAGAGGGAACATGATTTGATTCTCCAGATTGTTGGGTTTGTTTTGATATTTTTTCAAGAGGACGTTATCTCCTTTCCTATTTCCAAGCTACAGATAAAAAAAAATACTTCTTTTCATGTATTTGCAAAGATATTTCCTTAGCATAAAAAGAGCACAACTTCCTTCATGTGACTGTGAAATATAGGGATGAATTTTAAGAAGTGGTTTTATCACTTTTCTTTTTCTCTAAACTCCATTTTTCCAGGAAAAAAAAATACTAGGAAAAGAAGAAGTAGCAGCATTATAGCAGTGAAAGGAATGCTTAAAAGAAGTGTTCATGCTTTCCACTTTGAGTACCACCAGTTTGGGAACATTGTTTCAGCATACTCATAGTGTAGAGTAAAAGATCAGTACTTGATATTTTTTTTAATGATAGCTGAATGCACATATCCTCTGAATTTCAGGAGAATTATTTATTGATGTTTAAATACTTGATATGATTGTGTGGGTTTGCTTTTTCAAATTCTAAGACATTTTAAAAAGACTTGGCTTTATAATCAACACATTTACTTTTTATCAGAAGGCTTTGGGGCATAGAATAACATGAGTTTGCCACTCTTGCACAATTAAACTGAGCTAAATATATTCTGTATCCAAAAAAGGATTTAAAGGGCTGAGAGCCTGGAATTCTGCAGCTAGCAGAGGTGTCCACTTGGATAAGTGTTATTTACAATAATGAATTTATGTGGCATGCTCCATTCTTTCAATGCAATGTTCTACTGAGAGCAAGTGACTTCTAAAGACCTCTTTAAATTGTACAGCACAATCAAAAATTCCTGAAAATAATTTTCAACATTTGAATTGTGAAAGTGAATCTTTTAAGTTCTGGTAGTTGTAGCTCTATTTGCAAAGCTGTAAAGGAGCATTCATTCTCTGTTAAAATTACATTTGGTTACAACACCTACATGTCCTGGGCTGTAAATTCTCATTTGATGTATTTCTGTGTGATTTACTGTAGCAGTAGTTCCTCAAGAAATCAGTTTGCAGCTGCAAAACTACTTGAAAATGTTTCCTGTTTTAAAAAGATAAGAGGGAAATAATGGATACATGTTGAGAGAAATCCTCTTTAGGCTCTTCAACTCTATATTCATCCATTCTTACAGATACAGTAAAGCAGCCAACCTAGTCAAAAGAACTGTTTAGTCTGATTGGAAATCTTACAGTTTTCTGTTCTAAATCAGTCTGTTAGTGAGAAACTATTAGATGTTAAGATTAGTCAACGTGATTTTCATATAGAGATAGATAACACTATCTATTGTGTGTTTTCAAGCAGGTTTCTCATAGATGCTGCAGCTGACAGTCAACTTCATCTGGTAGAAGTTGTGGAACAAAAATGATATATTAAAATACTTTAATGTAGTGGTTTGAGATTTTTTTTTTAACTGTTGCAGTAAAATTCCCATTCTGACTCACACTATAATTTCATTACTGTTTTTCCACATCTCACAGGAGTGGTTTTAAAGATACCCCAGTAGTGCAATTTTGCACAGTGCAAACTAATGTTAAGAAACAAATCAAAAATGAATTGTATTTTTTTTTCTTTTTTAAGCTCTTGCAATGTTAGATGGCTTTGAAACAGGTCAAAGTACTTGTTTTTTCTTTGTGTTTTTCCCATACCTGATTTGCAATCATACTATGATACCTACTATTAAACTGGCTCACATTATTTTAAAAGACATATACAAGTGTTTTGAGGTAATAATTCTTAATGGCTATGTGGTTTTGCCTACATAAATAAGTTTGGGAACATCTTGTATCTAAAAGTTACTACGTGTCATTTTCCAGATTCCTTTTATTTAGATGTGTGATTATTCAGTAGCTCAGCTGTTACCATAATATTCTTCCTTTGCAGAATTTTTAGTGAAGAGACATTACATATTATCAGCATTACATTTTGCTACATATTCCATGGTATCTCAAAGTTCTGTGAATTGAGCCATTAACTGTTAATAAAAGAAACCCATGAGCAGTATCCCATTTTTAAATATTTGTCAGAGAAGAAGAAGCATTATCAATATTCTAACTTAAACAAGTTTGTCTCTGCATTTGTCTTTCTCCAGTTACATCAATAATGGGTTTAGAATGGCAGTAAATAGCTAAACAATATATATAGAACACTTTGCTTTAACACACAAACACAAGATGAAATAAAATAAATAGCCTCCATTCTTCATGGCTTTTGTATGTTCTTTTCTTTAAACCACCCTTTTCAATAGTGTTGTTATTGCATGGATGTCTTAAAGTATAATTAAGATTGCTAATATCTTTTACCAATCAGGCGCATATTATTCTAAAGCTATTATACTACCCTGTCTGTACCTTTTTTACTAGTACTTCTTTTCTAGGTGATTATTATCCAGCTGAAAAGTTTACACCAATCAGGAAATGCCTCCATTAAGATGTTTGCAGTGTTTCTGTTATCATATTCTTCTAAAATGTTTAAATCTCTTCATACATTAAGTATGTGTATACTTTGAGAACTGTGAAAAGATTTTGTGCTTTCTCTTCCAACAGTTCTCCAAAACTGTTCTGCCTAGGGAACTCACACAAGCTTTCTTTTACTTTTGCTATCCCACATGCTCCTAAGACAGTTTGAGTAAAAGCATATCAGAAATGGGAATCCCATCCATCTTACTCTCAAGTCAAGAGACTTTTTCATTAGACTTTCATCGCTAGTGTTTTTCAGGAGCAGTGGCATAGTTAGCGCACAGCAGTTGCGTAGCTGAGTTGCCTACAGTAGATTCCCATACCTAAGGGCAGTGTGTTTGTTGAGTNGCATGGTTTAGATGTTGTGGTGTATTGGGTCATAGGCTGCACTTGATGATCCTGGGGGTCTTTTCCAGTCTTGGTGATTCTGTGATTCTGTGATTTATCAACCAGTAGTCCAGCTGTAAGCTAATGTAAAAAGTTAAAGGAGAAAATGACATTTCCAAACGCTATTGTTTGGCTTGGTGTGAATTCTTCCTGGAAAAGGTTTTATTTTGGTCAAATCTGAAGTTTTTACGGGTACAGTATTTTAAGATTGGGATTTTTCTATTTTATTTTTTTTTAATAACCTCTCTATAACAAAAGCAATCTTGGAGAAGGTGCAGTAATTTCAGCATGGATGTTCTGCTTATCTCAAGTGTGGCTAAATATCTATGTAAAATCTTTACCAGCATAGATTGATAAAAACTGTGTCTATTAAGCTGTAAGTAAGGAAGTTTGTCCAGTAGAAGCATTAACAAACTTTTTAATGTAAGTGTGCTTTAAGTTATTGTGGAAAACTTTATGAAAGCAACAAAAGTTTCATGATTAACTGTAGTAGATAATTCTAGTGGAAATGTTTGAGCTTCCTATGATTCTCTTCTCCTGTCTGGCAACAAAAGACTTATTGGAGGTATTTTGACTGTGATGATATATGGATTGTATTTGAATATTCAATCTTTAACTAAAAGGTTGAAAATTGCTGAGATTCTGTAAACTTAATCTCCTGCACCATGAGAAGTGTGGTAACAGCTATGAAAAGTGCTTTGAATTAAGATGAGGTTTTCTGTCTGTAGGAAGTTATGATTTTGGCCTGACTGCTTATAGCATTGCTGTAATGAATTTAAGTGTTGGAAAGTCTGACTTCTGAAACTGTGAATATAAGTCATTCTTCTCTGAGGAATGTATGTTTTATTGTAATATATTTACACTGATTAAATATGCAAGCTTATTAAAATACTGTATTTCAGAATATTTGATCATAGATATTCCCCCTTTAATTGTGCCTTGTCCTTAGAGTTGTCTTTTGTTCTTAATATTTGTCCAATTTTCTGAAGAAGTGTAACCATATATAAGTTTTAAGTGAAGATATGCACTGTTTTTTCTCTTGAAGTATAATCTCAGGCATGTGCTAAGTGATGCTAATCAATATTTTCTATCATTTCTACTAGTCCAGTGAAGCTGGTTTTCAGTACCTCCTGAATGGCCTACTGTTGCCTTTGTCAGTCATTGTAAGAGATATTGATACTGAAAACATGAAATTTCTTTAGCCTAGGCAGGGTGTTGTGTTGGTCCCTCTCTTTCCTGTGGCCCCAAGCTGATGAAGACTAGAAGATATGTGATACTTTCTGCACATAAATATCTCCATTGAGTCCAAGATGTGAAGTACTACATAGCACGCATGCAAGTGTTTGCAGATTGCAGCCTTAAATTCTTTACCTCTAAAAGATACAGCTCCTAAATTTTCCATGACATCAGAATTCCCACAGACTCCTGGAGTGAGCTGCCCCTTTGCTGGACTGTGCTGGCCCATCTTCAGCACTGAGTTTCTTTAGAGTGCCTGTTTGACTGCTGTAATGTACAGGTTGGCTTGTGTTTAGTGTCAATTTATCCATCATTTCGGTACCAATTATGGTACACCCCAGCAATGCAAGAAGTCAGAGTACTACTTCAGCCTGGAATTTCTCCAGTTTGCACAGCTCGAAATAACATACAATGAACTGCTCACACTAGGTTGTCTGGGCCATGGTTGACACCATCAGCATGTCAGTCAGTCTAATAGTGGGTGGTTGATTTTGTATGTGTTATGTAGTCTTTTCTTCCAGCAAAGTAATAAATAAAAGGGGGAGAAAAAAAATACTAAATGTTTTCAGTTCAAAAAGGATATAGCAGAAAAGTCATTATAGGTAATGGAAAGGATCAAAATAACTTCTGAGGCTATATATACAATGAGAAATTTGAAATCTCTGAAATTTGTGGGCAGATGAATAAGGGAAAGCACGCATTAGAAGTATACAGAAGGAAAATATAAATGTTCCAAGTAATATTTTCTCTAATTTACAAAAAGAAAAAACATGTCAAAGTGTTTGGCAAAAGAAAATCAACATTTTCACAGAATCACAGCATGGTAGGGCTTGGACCTCTGGGGAATCATCTAGTCCAATCCCCCAGCCAAAGCTGGTTCATCTAGATCAGGTTGCACACGATCGTGTCCAGGCAGGTTTTGAAAGTTTCCAGAGAAGGAGACTCTGCAATTTCTCTGGTCAGTGTGTTCCAGTGCTCTCTTGCTCTCAAAGGAAAGAAGTTTTCCTTTATGTTTAAGTGGAACTACCTGTGTTCTAGTTTATGACCACTGCCTCTTATCCTATCAGCTGATATGGCTATCAGTGGTTACAAGCTGTTCAGAAGGGACAGGAGGGGAAGGAGGGGTGGAGGTGTTGCCCTCTATGTTAAAGAATGGATTGAATGTGAAGAGTTGTCCCTAAAGAATAGCCAAGAGCAAGTTGAAAGCTTATGGGTAGGAATTAGAGATCAAGGTAACAAGGGAAACCTTGTGCTTGGAGTCTACTCCAGGCCTCCAGATCAAGAGGAGTCTGCTGATGAAGAATTCCTGCTCTAGCCACAGGAGGCATCACATTCACAGGCTCTTGTCCTGCTGGGGACTTCAACCACCCCAGCATTCACTGGAAAACAACACAGCAAGCAGTAGGCAATCCAGAAGGCTCCTGGAGAGTCTGGATGAAAACTTCCTAACACAAGAAATAGACACTGCTACCCGGGGGAGTGCGATGCTTGATCTACTGGTCACCAATGCAGACGAACGCATCAGGGAGCTCAAGACTGGAGGCTCCCTGGGCTGCAGTGATCATGCA
>VWZO01016859.1:52216-89442 GCA_013396975.1 Bucco capensis | reverse complement strand
TGATGTTATGGAGTTTCTTTGTTGTGGCTTCCTATGATCCTATTTGGAAAATTAGGAGTGGGTAGTAATCATTTGGTTTGACCAGGTGGGGCAATTTCTTTTTGATATCACGAATGCATGCCCCTGGCAGGCTGCAAACCTCTGTAGAGAGGTTATCTGGACGACAAATAGGTGCCTCAGTTCCTCTCAGCAAGGAGTCTCCAACTACAAACACCTATTATTAAAATATTTAAAAAAAAAAATACAAAAAAAGATATTAAAAGTACCAAGTTCCTCCACATTACTTGCAAGTCTCTATTAGTAAAACAAAACATCTTCTTGCCATGCAGGAACAAAGACAACAACTTTTTTCTTTTAGGTTGTTGTTTTGTTTTCATTTTAGGCAAGTTCATATAGGCTTTACAGAACATACAGCTTCCTCTGTTGTTTTTTTTTTCTTTTGAAAAGAGACTGGACAGGGTGAAAGGAAGGGAAACCTCAACGCCTACTGAATTCCACCAGCTCTTCCAGCTGAGCATTACTAATACTACTGGTTCCATAAAGCCAAACCACAACTAAAATCTAGCAGAGGAATGAACTGGAAAGCAGCCATGCCAATGATACCTGTTTACTTTCAAGAAATGAAATATGTGCATTCCCATGAGCCAGCTGTCCTTTGTCCAGATCCACACTTAACAAAAATGATTATTCGCACCAGTAGGCGAAAGGTAAGCAGATTTAAAAGACAGGACCGGGTATCAGAACAGACAATGGGCTGGAGTGTTTAAAATGTCAGGCCCTTCAGCTCCAATCCTGTCAAGTCCCATAGTTAACACAGTCACATGGAAAAAAAGGTAACCAAAAATGGAAGATTTGGTAGAACAGGGGCCACAGTACTTAACACCTTACAGGACTAACCCCTGCAAGATGAGAGTTGTGTTGAATACCAAACGATAAAAAAAAAAAAACCAACCCAAACATCCTAAGCCTGTGAAGCGTATTACACCTTGTGGTCCAGTACACAGCAGCCTCTAAGCAGTGGTCATGCAACAGCTTTCCTGGCACCGGGGCACAGGGAAGATCCTGTGGTCTGAAGCAGCAGTGTGGGTCACAGCAAATTCCCAGGCTCAACAGCTCACTGTTTTGTTACCTCATGGCAAGGCCCATGCCTGAAGGAATGCTTTTTAAACCAACAGAACAATTATTAATACTGTCTGTTTCAAAAACGCAAAGTAGCTTCATATTAATTCCTTGATAGTTTTGGTATCTGGTCTCATGGATTTGCTAAGAGTTTGCAAGCAAAGATAAAATCTTACAATCCAAATAAGCAACTTTTTTAGCAGATACTTTAAGGTTTACATAAAGAGTAATGCCTTTTTAATTTATTTATTTTTTAATTCAACTTTCACAACAGAATGAACAAGGTAAGCATGCCACTGTAAAGCAACCAGAAACACATCTGCAACTTCATTACTTCATGACAGTTAGGAAATTTTTCACTTACGTCCTCCATTTAGACACAGTATTAGTTAACAAAATAGTATACTACTTCTGCTACAAATACAGATACTACTTAACTTGACTTTACACACTCTTAATGCAGGCATTTCTCACTTTAACCAAGGAATAGGTAAAGAAGAGCAATTCAATAACATCAGCATCCAGTAATGGTACCACACGTTTTCTTTAATCTCAGCCTACCACAGTGTAATTTCTAGGATAGTTAAAAGAGACAATGAGGGTAGGGTTTTGTAATTAACTAATTCACTTAGATATAGCTATCAATTTGTTAATACTGACATTCCTAACAGTGTTTTTGTGTCCTGCTAAAACAAATGCTAGCTTTTTGTATCTTCTTCTAATAATGGTGCGACCACTCTCTGGGTTTTCAGTTAATACTTCTCTTAAATGATAACTCACAGGGTGGCTGCCATGCTGTAATAATGGGGGTTTTTTTGCTAATTAACACACAAGGTCTTGCTGCTAATTAGCACGCTAATTAGCTAGGTATTGATCTCCCTTAAAAGACTTGGCGAAGTTTTTCTGCAGGAAGATACATCATAGGCAAAGTTTGCTTTGCCTGCCAGATTCCTAAGAGCTAGTTTGAAGAAGTAGATGCAAAGGCCGGCTACAATCAGCTAAGTGTGGTTTTGGAAAAAGTTTTAGTTGAGGATCGCAGCTTGGGAAAGTTGATAAATTTATTGGCCACACTGCCACCCAAAGAAGAGCTCCACCGTTGCATTGTACTTACGAAACACTGTCTTGTATTTGTGCCTCTGAAATTAGTAACTTCAAAATAGTATTCACAGCCCTTAAAATAATGCTGAGGCAGAAAGACCTTCACTGCTGTCTTACTACTCACCTTCACTGAGAGGGTTTTTCAGTCTTTTACCCACCCTCAGCTTCTGGTTTTAGGCCTCCTCAGTCTGCAGAGGACTTTACCTTTGCTGCTACTGATAATTGCAGCAATATCGTAACATCAACTTCTTCCACCTTAGCTTTAACAATATCCCCAATTCTGTCTGTACTTATGTAAATTTGCCCTGAGAGGTTTTTTGTTGCTCTGATTCAAGCAACTCACAGAAACATCTACACTGAGCCTGTAGTTAATTTCACACACTGGAAGAGGACAAAACTTCGCTTATACGCATTTCATATTGGGAAGGTTGCTTTCACACCCATACAGGGTAAAACCTATTAATATTATAAAAGTCTAGTTCTTCTAACACTGCAGTTGCTGGGCGTTCTCATTCACCAGGAGTAGTTTCCACTAGCAAATTGACTTTTCAGCCCTAAACACAAGTCCTCTCCTTTCAAAACAAACACACACATCCCCTTTCCTCCAAAAAACCCTACCTCTGAGCCATTAAACCTAAGCTTAACTAAAACACAGTTTTATTTGGATACATCATGACTTAGGAAATTTCAACACAGAGAAGCAAAAAACTCCACCCAAGTAATCCACCCAGCTCTGTGAAATAATACAACTAGCCATCTAAGTCCATTCATCATTTGCCTCCAGATTACATACTTTTCCTCCTTTTCTCAAAATTCCATATTTTGTTAATACTTCTTTTCTTCAATACCCTTCTGTTTTTCTGACTACTGCTGCTCACATCAACCTTCTTGTTGACTCACTGACTTAATCATTTTTCCAATGTATTTTAAATATCCAAAGCCTTTTAGCAAAACATTCCAGTTTTGTTGTGTGGTTATTAATGCAAACATAAACATTCCTTTTTTTTTTTTTTGATGCCTTACAAGCATGCATCGAAATACTAACAGGATAGATTTCCTATCTATCTTTCCATAGTAGACATAACATCCCAGTGGTTTGACAATAAGAGAAATACTTTTATTGCATAAAAAATTACGGTTAAATGTTGTTTTTCTTCAGTTTTGTTACACAGACCTGTGAAGCTGGAAGAGCAAGAGGCTATATAAACATCTTCATTCTCTTTGCTAAGTGGAATGTAAATAATGTAGTGTTATTGACCCTACCCCTTCGGGCAGCCAGTTCATGACAATACAGTCAAAGTTACTGTTCCTTTTGTCCTTTTCAGAATAGCAACTGCTTCCTCATGGGTCACCCCTTCTAAACTCTGCCCGTTCACAGCAATGATTTGATCACCCCTCTTAAGGCGACCGTCTTCTGCTGCTGCACCCTGAAAAGACACAACACATAAATGCAGACT
This sequence comes from Bucco capensis, assembly GCA_013396975.1. NCBI lineage: Eukaryota > Metazoa > Chordata > Aves > Piciformes > Bucconidae > Bucco > Bucco capensis. The sequence goes on along the minus strand of VWZO01016859.1, from coordinate 85,768 downwards.
CATGCATTTCTTTTTCACCCTGCCATACTGTCCTTATGGTCTGAATAAGATGGGTTCAGTGCACAAACCCCCTCAAAACTTTTTTCATTTTCAGTGGTTGAAACACAGTTAATCACTGTGCAGACTGATAGTGCTGCAGTATGCTCTTCCCTAAGTTTCACAACAGCTTGAAATTGGATCGATGGGATTTTAACACTCCCTTATCCCATGTTAAGTGTCTAGATATTATACTATCATGGAAGTAAAATTTTCAACACTTGAAGAAGTTTTCAGCAACTGGTGTAAGAAATTCATTAATCAAACCTCAGTTCTATACTTCAATTTACCATGCAAGTTTTGGATTCTTGATTTCAGTTTTCTCTGACTTAGTGCTGTTCCTACAGCAGTCCAAACTATCAAATTGGGTCAGTACTTGAACTTCTCCAAGTGTCCAGCTAGAGTTCAATTATTTTATCTTGGTCTACCCTTCAGACTCTCAGTGAAAAATAAACAGTCCCTTCTACAACCTGAAAACACGCTCTAAATATAAGAAAGAGGTCTATTTTTCTAAGTATGTGCACAATTCCAGTTTTGAGACTTGAAGACTGGCATATGCAGAGTCACATGCATTCCGAAATTCTGAATCTTCCTAAGTCTAGAGTCTGCAAATACTGAAAGCACATTTTGACCAGCAGTGCACTAGGGAAGAAAAGCTGTGAGAAACTGTAACAACCCTTCAAACTCATGCCACGATTTAAATAGCAGCTATTGTGAACTAACTAATAAATGGATTGACTGAACGAATTTACACCTACCTTTGCAAACACTGTCTTCACATAAATAGGTAAGTCTCCATGGGGACTGCCAAAACCACCCACAATACTAAAGCCTAGGCCATCTGGTCCTCTATCCAGAGTAATGGTCTTGTATTGAGGAGGTCTAAGAAAAGGAAAAAGAGCACTGCAATGTTACTGAACTTATGATTTAACAGGTATAATATTCAACAAAAACCACATTTCCTTTCAAGCTAAGCAATATGCTTCCCTTTCCATTATAACAAAAAATGTTTTTCTTACAAAAAATTGGCTATTTTAGTTCACGTAAAACACAGTAGTTGTCTAATGCCCTCATTATTACTTAAGTGTAGGTATTTCAAACACTTATTCCATCCAGCTCAGGACATAGTTACAACTGCACTGTCACATTAACAGCATTTACTAGTGAAGCTGAGATGCAATACCAGCACCTCAAATCTCTGTAACAATCATCTATCCTATAACCCATTGCACCTCCTAAAAAATGTCTAAAATTAGATCAATAGTTTCTTTTGGGTATATCAATTAATCTCAGCTACCAAGGCTCAGTGAAACCAAGTAGGCTGTATTTACAGAGAAGAAATCAAATCACACTATAACTCTATACAAAGGCAAAATAAAGCAGTACAGCAAATTGCATCATGAAAAATGCAGAAGAGGACCTACATCCTGCAGCTCCCATGTATACCAAATGTCTAAGTCATGACTATATCAAACAATTCATTATTTGCTAGAATTTGCAAGGTTTTTAGGTTGAGTTCCATGTAAAATAACAGGCCGCAGAGGTTGTATATTCTATAGTTACTGACCCTAAATCATCCTGAAAAATGCTGGTTGAAGTTAGTCCCGCAAATGAAAGATTGGACGTAGGTGGAGCCTGCTGCTGACCAGTTATGACACTTACTTCTCCTCCAGCTACAACCTAGGAACAGAGTTCATTGCCAATAAAATGAGAATGCTGACACCAAAATAATTCAGCAGCTGGCAAAAATGTATTCAGAAAATACTCCAAATGTCACTAAAGGTTTTTTACCTGCAACTCAATAGTGCCTGAAGCATTTTTTAAGAGACTAACAGCTTGGGAGTGAGTCATACCCTCAGTAGATGTTCCACAGATGCTAACAATCCTGTCTCCAACCTGCAGAAGAAAATGCAGCAAATCTAACTAACAGTAAGTTTAGTTACACAGCTTTATGCATTTAGTCAGATTTTATCAGTGATATAGGGCAGAAATAAAGGAGTTCACCATACATTTTCTCTCACAGGGAAATCATCTTTGAATTACATCATGACCCCGCAGAAAAATTTTAACATTACAATTACAATTAGCAAATTACACTGGTCTAGTGTAGTGAGTACAAAAAAGTAATGATGCTTTACGGAATTGATCCTAATATTCTAATATTCTAATTCTAATATTCTAATCCTAATACTCTAGAAATATACAGCATGTAAAAAAAGTCATGCATTTAGCATGTCACCTGAAGACTGACAGTCTGAGGTAGTAAATTATCATCAGAGATTATTTGTTTAAATTCATCCTGAAGTAACACTGTCCATTTTCCAAGAAGCATGAGTCAAGTTCAGCCACCTCTAGTACAGGTTGGATACAGTACATATGTAAGTGCTGTATCAGGTAAGACCTCCCACTGTAACTCAGAAGCTAAACATTATTATCTCTATCCTAAGACAAGTAAGCATAGAAAACATGAGAGATAAAACAGACTGACTACATGAAGTGGCAGGAATGATCACCACGCTCATTCATGGAGCTCACTCACAGAATTAATCACTCTAAACCACTTTTAATTTTCACAAACTGACTATCTCTATGTAAAGTACTGCATCTGGGAAAGAACAATCCCATGTATCAGTACAGACTGGGAACTGATCTGCTGGAAAACAGCCCTGNTACTGTGTGACCTCGTCTAGGTGATCCTGCTCTGTCAGGGGGGATGGACTAGATTATCTTTCTAGGTCCCTTCCAACCCCTGACATACTGTGATACTGTGATCCAAGACTGCTTTAGGACTTTCCTCTCAAAGTTAGTATCTTTCAGCAATTACCTTTTACCATGCTAGTAATGAGTTAGTTTCATCAATCCTAACAGCAAAAATTGTTGTCACAGACAGAAGCACTTATGATTCTATCATAAAATGCTAATTTATTGCCCACCTAGAGAAAGAACTATGCATTATCTATGCAATCTCTATAGTCTTATCAATTAACTTACTCTGAGTTTCTGAGTCTGAGCTGCAACTCCATTCGGATGCATCATGGCAATAAATATAGGAACATCTCCAAGAGGACTTCCTACACCTCCAGCAATGCTCACTCCTAGTGAATCTGCAGGGCCCTGTTATTGTCATGAAAAAAGATTAGATCTTTCTGGAAAGCAAAACACATAGAGGGAATCGTAGGCTTATAGCAAAAGAAGTTATTAAAGCCCCTTTCTTATGAAAATCACAATTCATATGTCTCAAGGCATTTTCTAAACTAATACACTTTGCATCATTTTGAGAACGTGCAGAGAACACAACACATGTTTCTGCCCATTAGTGCTAGGTGACAATTTGCTGAATTAGTGGCATGTTGTATCTTAATGAAACTAAATACTTACAGAATTCAGCATCAGACCCTTAATGTCAGCAGAGATATTCTGGGCAAGGAAAACTGAACAGATAGATTGCTTGACCTTAATATGGTCTATATCCCTCTCCTATTATGAACTTCCTGAAGCTTAGAATTAATCTTTATGCTCCCTCTAGTGTCCTATTGTTGTAGAACAAAACTAGCTGTTCACTACCACAGCACACTCTACTACTACCTCACTGCAAAAACTGCTACTGTAAACTGGTATTTGCAGATTCTACTGTTAAAAGAGAATGGCTAAATCAGCCCATGGAACAAAGTGAACTAGCCACTAGGCAAAGTCAAATAAATATAAATATTCTTGGCAATCAGAAGCAGTCTGTAACTTGGATCTCATGCTCCTGTAAATAAAGGAGTCGACTGAATTTTGCAGTTGAAAACCTGACAGCTGTCATGTAAGAGTCTGTCTATTAAACATATGTGCGAAGAAAAACGTTAAATAACAAATAGGCTTGCAACTTTGGTACAGTTCCTCTGACTTCACTAAAGCAGAGTCCAAATTTAGCTGTCTGCTAACACTAAAACCAGGTCTCATTATCTCTTACTAATCCTTCCTTGTTTTGCTTTCAAAAATGGTCACAAAATGTGATAGCATAAACAGCACCTATTTTACATAAAAATTTAAGCAGTGGAGATCAGAGTCTTGACCCGAAATGACAGGCAAATTAATTAGCTATTGTCATATCACTTCCTTTCTCAAAATGATTCACAGGCCACACTTCTTCCTTTTAGTAAACATACCTATTGACAACATCCACAAAACCCGTTCCTGATATATATCACTTCACACCGTAGCTTACCTTTTTTATTTCAACAGTTCTTAGTCTCTGTATTTCAGAAGCTGCTGTCAAATGAATTTGAAAAAAAAGATAAGTTAAGCTGACAGTTTTAGGAAACTTTTCCATTAAGTTATCCAAACCACTATGATGATTCTACCTTTCTCCTGGTTTATTACAGACTTAAGTTTCAAGTAGATTTTTAAAGTTGCTGTCACTGTATTAATGGGATTGAAATACTTCTAGAATACGTGAAGTCATTCATTCTCTTCATTTGAGTAACTTTGGAATAAGACTGCTAAGCATGCTCAAATATAACAGAAAAAAACTACTACTTGCTAGTAATATTTTGCTCAGAAGTAACTTTAATTAGACAGTATCTCGGTTTCTATGAATGAGACAGTTTGACTGAAGACATATTTATATTAAATAGAAAATTATGGCTCAATTTAGATTCTCAGTATCTAAACTATCAGTATAACAAGGTGCTAGTTTCTTTTAGAAAATGCTTTTCAAATCTATGTATGATGTACTGTACAATAACCACCCCTGTAGTGTTCTAATGACTAAGGCATCACTGTCAGGCCTAGAGCATAATGACAACACCTTAGAGTAGCAGAAGGCAAAAGACCTTAGCTACCACTTTACATATGTAACATACTGGAAGCACAAAAAAAAAACTTACTGGTATTCTTCTTTAGACCACTTTCAAAGACCTCAGGTGCACCAGACCCAGAAACTGGGAAACTGAACGATGAGAGACTACCACTTCCTTCACTGACCTAAATACAGTGTTAAACTGGGATTAGAGAGTGGCTTCAGATACCCCACAAAGCCCTATAACCCACCATACTCAGTGGATTTCGCTGTATTTGGTTTCTTCTGTGCCCAGTTAAAGCTGAGACAGCAAACCTCCACATATTTCTTGGTTACTTTAGAGAGCTCTTCTTTGAAATATCACTAGACCAACTGAGATTGCATGTCTACAACCCCATGCAGTCAATGCTCTGAAGCGCCTCTTCTGAGGGCCAGACTATGCCCTTACATTTGTACCTTTTATCATCTCCTAGGTATCTTCTGATACAAAAGCTGGCCATGATTATCAAGGTAAGGACAGAAGACAAAAGGTATACCTTCATACATACTCGTGTACTCTCACATTCACTCACTGCATCAGCAATACTAAGATTAGGCTCTCTACTCAGCTTCACCTGCACAATTTCCAGAAAGTTTTTCACTGTACCCACATGGCAATATAAAGGAACAATATGGCCCTCAGTCAGACCAGCGTACTGATTGTACAGATTCTTCAAAACACTCGACCTAATGAGCTGCAACGACTTGGATTAAGACTTCCAAAGCCTGTATTTTTTCATTTCCTTTGGCACTACCCATTTTGACAGGCACAGTCTGAAAATCACTTGGGGTCTCCTGTGGCCCCTGGTGCAGTAACTGTGCCAACAGCAGAGGGAGCATTAAACTCATTGCCCACGGGAAAGTGTGGGGAGTGATACCCATGTTCCTATAATCCTTGGATGGGTAGGATGAGCTCATTAGCCTTCTGGCAGTCATCCTAGGAGAGGGACAACTCTGATTCCAAACCCGGGCAGATGGAGCTCGTTTAGCCCTGTAGGGCCTTCCATCTAAGAGAAGGACACTCTAATAAAACCTACATCCTAAGGACTTTGCTGCCAGTGTCCCAGCTTGCTAGGCCCTGGCAGATGAACCTTAGGACTAAAGGGTGGGTCCAGCTCTGCGCATGCTGTGTCTCACCTAAAATAAAATCCATTGCGCAGGCTCGAGGGCGCTATCCGCTATCCTCTTTTTTATCAGCACGCTTGTAAATGGTGCTGATGAGGAGCGTGGGTGGAGTCCTCCCTGCATCTTCGTTTTTTGAAAAAAGAGTCTAATAGTTGAGTCTTACCCATTCTTAACCTGCTTACTTGGAACTGTTAAATTATGACTTATCTTAAAACTATTTATCTTCAGTGCTTGATAATCTGCACACCCACTTTATAACCAAAGAAAGTTCTGAATTCATTTGTGAGCTCTCAGAAATGTAGCTCCTACTGCAGTGAATGACTTTGTGAGCTGCTACCACAGGAGGAATGCATTCTAATGCAGAAATTGATATGAGTTTGTAAACTCTGCCAATAATAAAATAAATAAACTTGAGAAATGTCTGAAAGGGTGCACGTTTCCTGCTTCTGATGACCAAGATTACAGTAAGAATATGCAAGGAGTGAAGAAAATCACTGAGTTTATTGAAACAATACTCCACTGCATGCCAAGCACTCCTAAAGCAACAAGTCCAATCCAACTTCTGATACTGATGAGAAGCAGAAGCTTTCTCTGCTTGTCAACCTGGAGTCATAAAAACCAGACTAGGCAATGCAGTGAAGCCATTTCTGGATTACATTTTTGGCTGGATCATGTGTTTAAGAGATACAATATGCTACAGTGAACATATAAAGTGGTTAGTAAAAAGCTGCAAATTAGATAAAAACTTGCATCAGGTATGTGGAAAATCACTGGCATCATAAATCATATTATTTTTATTTCCTTTAATTATTTAACCATTATTTCTTCCAAGCAAAATTTCTACAGTTACACACCTGGCTGCTCTGGGATGTTCTCCTCTCAGAGTGGAATGGACCAGCTTTTATTCTTCCAACTTCTAGTCTTACCGTACCTAAGGAACACTAAAGAATCAGTTACTTTTAACATCTCTTCTGCCTAAAACGTTAAAGCCTATAATAATATTTAAGTGACTTATTAGATGGTGGAAGAAGAAAAGTAGACAAAGGGGAAAACAATGGATTAACAACCCCACAATGAGCTCTGAGCAGTCAGAGCTCATGGAAAGATTAGATCCACACAAACTAAATACACAGTGGTATCCAATACTGAGCAGGGTATGTTTTAGATTAACCAACATTACAATACAGATGGAAAAAATTACATAGCCAGACTAATTCTGTTACCTTTAACTTAACAGGGATTAGTTTTGGCTTCCCAGCTGTAATGTCAACACATATTTCAAAATGGCACTTTACAAGAAATAGTGAAATTGACTATTTTCACAGTAAGCACTAAAAGCATTCTAACAGCTCAAAGTATTAATCATTATTTCTGTTGATATGCCTGAGAACATGGTATTTAAACTGTTAGGTTGTCATACCTCTCTTGTTCTTTAAATTGTTTGTTACTCTGGATCCGTAACAACATAACTAAAGAAATTTCAGGCAGGAAGTTTTCCAAACATCTATCTGTAGTTAAAGTGACCTTTCTGCATCTAACAAGAAGCTGAGTGACATAAACTGCTTCAATATTGGAAAATACTTCCACTATATTTTAAGCTTTTAGTTACATTATTAAGCATATACATGACTGCACAAAATGCCCATCTCAGAAGAAAATTCTCCCTGCAATCAACTATTTAGAAACCAAGACATTAGGTTTCATTTGGAAACAGACAAGTTATTGTCTATCAAAAATGACATTTAGAAAATTGGACTTTGAAAATAATACAAGTAATGTCAAAAGAAGACCACCTATCTGCAATGCATTCAAATACAGAAATTGCAAAGCTTTGTTGTTATTGTTGCTTTTCCTCCTTTTTTTCCACTGGGAAGTTGCTAGTACAAACTCCTGTATCCACAGAACTTAATATTGCACAAGTTTCCCTTTATTTATCATGCTTTAGCTGTATTACCCTAAAAGAGGCTCACATATTTGTCAGAAAATTCACACTGAAAAATGGACCAATACCTCAAAACCAACAAAAGGACACAGCGATTCAAATAAAGTTGCTATTATCTTAGGGTTGACACTAAGAGAGATTTATTATTGAAGTGTTTTTTATTTATACCTAATATTGACTTCTTTATATCCTCAGAAAGACTTCATCAAAGCTCAGGCAAAACTAGTCTTTCCTCCTTCTAAGAACTGACTTGTATAAAACCATATGGACAACTCTTATTCAGAATGGAAAACTGAGGAAGTAATCTAATCTATGTATCTAAAATTACCACATCCTCACAGGAGATGCAAAACCACCTACAGGATTTAGAAGTTACACTGCGAGAAAGTGGGAGGCCATACTCTCCAACTGAACTTGCAAAATTCAGTAAATCAATCCATGTTTAGTCTTATTATAGCTTTCTCTCTCTTTCTGAAATCCAAGGTCAAAGGATAGGGGAAAATTATCTGTTTTTCACATGTATTAGGGATACCAAAAAAGAAAGTCTGCAAGAACAGACAGAATTCTCAGCCTGACAACCCATTCTACTGGTGTTCTGTTACTTAAAATACATTGGGATTTTCCAAATATTATAAAAAATTTTCTAGCAAAATACATTTTAGGCAGTTCAAGGCAATTCACTCCTACTTGTTACTCTTGTGAGTGAAAACAGAACCAATAACTGATGTAAAATTGATGTGTGCCTACACGTCAGTGATTGTGATTCGCTCGGTTTACACTGTGTGAACAAAACTGAATCAATAATAACACATCTGAGGTATTTTAAAAGCCTCATTTCTCAGGAGCAATCCAGGACAATTAATTACAAGTATTACTGAGTGGGATGAAATACTTAAAACGTCAGTATAGGAATTTAAGTGGGAACTAAGAATTATCAATTACATACTAGAAAATGCTTGCCAAAACAAAAGAAACTTCCACATAAAATGGCATTTAATTTAGGGGAGATACAGAAGTGCAGCATATGAAAAGAAACACACTCTCCTTACATAAAACAAAGTTCTAGGTAAGAATAGGAAAATACTACTACCCCATAATTATTAACAAGTTCACTGTCAGAACACAGACCCAGTTCTGGCACTCTCACTTATGGCCACAAGCCAAAAATACAGAAAAAATGCTCTTACTTCCCATTTCCAACCCTTATTCCCTGCCCCTATCCCAAACAAAACAAAAACAAACCCCAAAGCTTGAGGAACTGCTCAAGACCTAGAAAAATATACCTTTGAAAATGAGTATGCAAAGAGCATATTCATGTGTGTATATATCCAAACTTTAGGAATAAGCTGTGGCTGCTAAATTTTTTACAGTGGAATAGTTTTTCATTGGAAAACGCTGAATCAATGGAATCATTACTATGCAGCAAAAATATCCCCAAACCCTGGATGGAAAACAGACAAGCTGGCTGACCAGCTGGAGTTCCTATCAGACCACAGAAAATGCCATATATCTGACTTCACTCTGTTTCGGAAATACGGAGAGGGTATCAGAAGCATAACATTTACTGAGAACAGAAATTCTGTTCTGAGAGCTGCAGATATGATTTTACTTCAGTTATCTCTATAAGAAACCAACTTATTATACTAAATCCCTAGAAAATGCTTTATAGTATTTAATGGATATAAGGTGACACAAGACATGCACACACAAAAAACGAACAGACACAAAAAAGCAAACCAAACCAAACCCATGAACTTTATTGCATTATCAACTATGAAAGCAAACACTTCTTGACACAACCTCTCTGATGAATTCTCCATCATTTAAGGTCAGTTCTGCATGTATTTCTGAAAATGTTAGATAGTTAACAGTTTAGTAGTTCACTGGAGAAAACAGATTGTTAAGTTTTAGGTTGTTCTCAGTAATGGTCTTTTACTGCCCTACAAACACATGGCGCTCTGCTCCACCACTACTCCCATTTTCATCAGCTAAAGTATGAAAATCTAAATGCTCTTGACTTCAAGGAGCTTATATTTGCTCATTCTCACTGACATCTCAACAACAGCCTGAACTCAGTCTGAATAAAACTAAAGCTTTCAAAAAAATCTCAATTTCAAGTCTTAAATTTTATCCACCTTGTCTTTTCCCAGTACCTTTAGCAAAGCTGCAACAGCCTCCTGGTTAGCATTTCGAACATCTTCTCCATTCACTGTCAATATCTGGTCTCCTTGCATCAGTCTCCCATCTGTATCTGCTATTCCTCCTTTGACGATGTCTGACACAAACACCCCTGTATCACTTCTGCAAACACATACATAGGTTTTGCATTACAGTATTGTTTGAGGGTCATTTTCATGTCTTGCTTTTCCGAACACAATAAAACATTGTCTCATTTTCTGTTGAGTAATGTTGGGCCAGTTCCTCTAAGAATGGCCAGTTAACTTAGGCACAAAAGAATACACATATGGTCTTCAAGCCTACAAGATCTGAACACCAGAACCCAACAGAAGCATAAGCATGCCTGGCAAGTCCCACACATTGACTCTTCAGGTACATTCATACCTTTTTCCAACAATACTCAGCCCAAGGCCTTTGCCAGGCTTCTTTTGGAGCTCTATACTGAGTACATCATACATATCTTCCTCCTTGTACTGGGCCTCATCTCTGTACACAGTCAGACGAACTTTTTGAGGAGTCTGTCGGAGGACATTTATCGCTTCATCATGTGTAGCATTCCTGAGGTCAATCCCATTCACCTGCAATGAAAGCATACAATGAGGAAGTGTGAAAGACCTTCTAACTAGCAAATGACAATAAAAGTGAGGAAAGAAACTTCCACACCTCTAATATCTGATCCCCAGCCCACAGTCTCCCATCTTTAGATGCTGCTCCTTCTTCATATACTTCATGGATAATGATTGCTCCCTGTGGACAAACAAAATAAAAATAAATTGTATGTTGAAAGACCATTCCCCTACTTTGAACTAAAAGCATGACTAAGTTACAAAAATATTTAAGTTCATTTATATTTTCAATTTTACACGTGCATTTTTTTCTTTTTGTTTTTCCTCTGAACTAGTATATGGTATCTTTCTATAACTGCTACAGAAACAAAGGAAAAAAAAATCTACTCTATCAGACATTCTAATTTCATTTTTTTATTTCACTGTGACACACATTTTCTCCAACCAACCAGCAAAGTGTCTGCTCCTCCAACAATGCTCAGGCCAAGACCAGTCCGCCCTTTGGAGATATCAATAGTTGTTTCACATCCAGGAATGATGGGACAAGTAGCTGGGTCAGAGGCTAATGTGGCTGGAGTTGAAGATCTGCTTGTATCTATACCAACAATTAAACATCCTGGTTACAAGCTTGGTATTTAAAAAGTGACTTTAAACTAGCATTTTGAGAGTCCACTGACAGATCTACAGCAACAGCTGAACAGCTAGCCTACAGAGAATGATGTTGCCAACTCTCTCTTCCCCTCAGACAAGTTCTACACTGCAGTTTTAATCACAGTTTTTATACCATTAAGTACCTGGATCACAATCTGGATAGCCAAAGAACCTATTGTAAACAGATTGTATTTTGGATAGAATTTAATTTAAACATCTATACTGGCAACTACACAATATAGATCAGAAAGAAATGAAGTACACAGCATGTATTAAATACAGAGATTCAAGGATGTCAGCCCTGCACTTCTACAGTGGATAATAGTCCATCTCAGGTCTGTACAACGAGGAAGTGTCAAGTATGAGGCAGATATAGTGATATTTCACAAGTCCAACAATTCATGGTCAAGTAAAAAGTTTCATATGCATCATTACACTTAGTGGCCCTCATACAGAAACTTTTTTACACTGGGCCGTTGACACAGCTTTGGGAATCAAGAGGTTTCATGGTGTAAATATATACTGTCACAATGCAAATATATATGGCATCATTATGGAGAAATTTATCTGTAAATTCAGTATCTCTGTTATGTCAGAAATGGATCTTTTCTTCAGTATTTTAGTCAGTTCTGCTTCCTTCATAGAAAAAACCAAAAAAGCTAAAAATACTGGGAGATTTTATCTAGCAACTAAAAGAAAGAATCAGCAATCAAAATGTCTGGGATGTTCAGATTATCTCTATCACTGACGTCCTCTGTGCTTCGAAGAAACACCAAAAATTACATCTCTTCTGAAGGTAAAAACAGGCATCTAAGTCCTTCTGAGGCACTTTAAAAGGTCACTGATTGAAAGAAGCTTCACTGAAAGTAGCAGAGTTTTCTGCCATGCAGAAATATGGATTTATGTTAGACAAATACTTGGGTATAGTGAGAGCAATAGGTCCTGTAGGAACAGTAAGTCTCAAAATTGACAGTCTTGGCCTCTGAAAGGAATATGAAAGGCAATTAAGATTTTATTTTTTTTTTAAGGATAAAGCTTCTGTCTGAGTACAGAACAGGTTACTCTACTGCTCTGTTACACAAGTTCTCCAAGTGTATCATGAGCAACTGTTTACACTTAGTTTGAGCTAAGTAGAAGAGTCAAGGCTTAACTATAGTAGTTCTGTCCAGAAGGTATAACATGTACATGAAAGATATGACCTGAAGAATTGGAAGGGAGCCTTGGAATGCAAGGTTGACCTCATCTAGATAGCTGCATCACCACTGGGCAAAAAATTGCCTACAGAGCACAGCGGAAACAGCAAAGTTGAGTAGGGAGATACTAGAATTAAGACCAACAGGGAAAAAGTACTTAGGGATGGATTGCTTATTTGGCTGTAGTCTGTGCAGATAAAACAAGATGCAGGGGCAGCAAAACTGTGAACTTGGTAAAAAAAAGCAGGGAAATAAATTATAAAACCAGGTAGAGAACCAAGCAGAGGGAGATCTTCCAAAAGTTGGCTTGTGGACGCCTGTAAATGGTAGCAAAGCTAATTTGCAATCACAAATCCCCAGGACAATTAAAAGAGCACTGCTGAAATCTCCATCAGGTCTTTATCCCTAAGACTTGATGTGGTAGGGTGTAGATAGAAGGGTAGGCTTGGACAAAGCAATAGATTTTACTGTACAACTAAATGTAGAAGGGAAGACAACAGAATTATTACCTAGTAGGTCTCCTAAGTGTTTCTTAAGCTTTCTTTGTAGTCGAATAATTGCAAAGCAATACTACTGCTAGTAATAAGCAACAGCAATACGACTCAGTAATACCTGCTGTGATGTACATATAAATTAACTGTGATGTGCACATTACTCAGTGAGTAATCATTAGGTTCTTAGTGGCTGTTGCTTGACCAGTCATCAATCATCAATCAATCATCATCAATCAGTTATATCTTGACTTTCCACACTAAAGGGGGAGAGTCAGACATGGCTAGTCATTAACAGCAAGACAGTCTCAGCCATTCCACTGTTCTAGGAAAGATGACATGACTTTTCTCCCTCATTTAGAGGAATGCTCCTCACTTAGTTCTACACAACCATGAGAGAGGAACCTGCGGCACAGATTTTGAGAGGAAGAAGGAGATACCTCCATCCTCCCACCTCTACCACGGGCCAGTGAGAAGGCAAGAGCTAGGTCTTCAGTGTGGAGCCTAACTGCTTTATTTAGATGGATCTGACAGTACTAGAAAATGGAACTCTGAAAACAAGCTTAAGGTATGCAAAAAGAGAAAACTTGTTTTATAAGCTATGTCTCCATTTTTATGTCACAACTTCAGTGAAGTTATATATACCAGGAGAACCTTACTTTTGACTGCTTCTGGTTCTGGTGAGCTTGAAGTGGGGACAGCTGCTGGTGGCTGCATGCTCTTCCTCTCTGCTGGGGCAGTGGTAGAAGGGAGTAGTGCTGTAGTTAGGCTATCCATCTCTGCTGAGTTGATTGTAAGCCTCACCATAGTTTTGGAGGTCTTCAGGAGACTAATAAACTGAACAATAAAGAGAAAAGCTAGGGAAGAGCGTAACTGGACTCTTCAGCTGTAAAACAAAAATAAATCATTCTCCAAACTGGAGCTGTAAGTCACATCCTGCAGGTTTTCTTGGTAATGAACAACAGCAAGTAGGGATGGTTTTTATTAGAAACAGCAATAGAGTTAACTGTGGGCCAGATCTGGCTAATCTTAATCAAGCAGCTTCCATGAAACTTTGCCAAAGTATATCAGATGAGACTGTGACAGTGTTTCAATGGCTTCTCTGGACAAAATGCTATGTTTGTACAATTAGAAAAATCAGAAAGCTAGTATTGTCTTTCAATGCTTGGGTAAAGTCCAATTCTGATTCTACTGAAGTCAATGTCGGAACATCTACTGATTTAAAGAAATGTGCTACTGCCATCCTAGCTCCTTAATCAGATGCATAGCTGCAAAGAAAATCTGAACATTTGTAACTGCGGAAGGGAGATAAGGACACTAGGTTGTAACAAAAAATCTAGTTTAAAGGGATACTAAAAAAACTTCAGAATTAATGGCCATCTAACAGAAGAGACAGCAAATCCTCCTTAGACTTAGGTTTTCAGAAAATTTTTTTTCAGAAATTACTTACTCAATCTGTCTCTTCTTGTAAAGCCTACCTACTTCCCTTCAGACAACTTCACTACTTCTTACTCACTTACTGCTTCAGAGATAGCAGTGCTTCTAAGAGTAAGACAAATGCTCTCCTAATTGCCCTTTAACAAACAAAAAGTAATCTCATGCTTAAAGAACCACTGTTCTTGGTAGCAAGGCATGTGCTAGAAAAATGCCCTCCTTGATTAGTTACAGAACCCAAACTGGGTTTGCACAGCTGGGAGTTAGAAACAAACCTGTTATTTAGGAATGGAGATAGTTTTCTCCAAGATGCTGAAATACCAGGCTTGGAATACCATGAGGTAATTTTTACAGACACTCTCCATGTACAGCCATAGTTCATGACCTGATTTACACCTGATGCAACTCACTCATACTCAATTTACTGGCTCTAATGCTTTTAAAATGGAGTAGCTATGAAGAGTCATTATTGGACTATAGCTCATGGCTTTTATTCCACAACTAAGTGCCTCTCAGTCATCAGATCTAAGCCACAGGCGGAAAAAAAAAATCACATTTGTAGCACAGAGATAAATTATTCAAATACTGCATTAATGTAAAATAGCATTAA
Source organism: Bucco capensis (assembly GCA_013396975.1). Taxonomy (NCBI): domain Eukaryota; kingdom Metazoa; phylum Chordata; class Aves; order Piciformes; family Bucconidae; genus Bucco; species Bucco capensis. Next base: position 70,720 of record VWZO01016859.1, on the reverse strand, counting down.
ATTCAGACTTTATCTTATTCTGTAGTAGTTTCCTCATCCAGACAATGCCTGTGGATCTTGCCTCTTCATCCAGCTTTGAAAATTAAGTCAGAGTATAGTAACGAAAACCTCACTGGTTTAAGACATGATCCCCTCCTACGCTGTGATTTCTGCAAAATGACTGACACTTCAGAAGCACCTTTTCTACTGGATATCCTGCAACAATTTCATCATCCACTGCCAGGATCTGATCTCCAACTTTGATTCGTCCATCCTGGAAGCAACACAGAATAAAAAAATGAGCTACTTCAAAAAATATATTTCATTCCCTTTTTGGATTTTAAACGTTCTCACACCTTTGCTGCTGCACCATGATCAGTTATGCTCTTAATAACTACACCATTAATTGTGTCTTCTTCACTAATGGCAATTCCAAAGCCTCCTTGATCCTGGGGCAAATGGAAAAAAACAAATGGTTAGATACTGTGTTCATCAAATTGTTAGAATACATTCACTAAAAACTAGTGAAACCTGCAGACATTAAAAAAATTTAAGTTTTCACATTGCATCAAAATTTTTATTTTAAACTTATCTATTTCTAAAATATATTTTGCCAACCTTAAACCAGTATATTGGCTACCAAGATAAATCTAAAACACTTTTAAATTCAAATATATTCCTTTGAAACTTACAAGGTTAATTGTAATTCCATTGTTAAATTCATAAATAGGAATAAGAAACTCAAAATATTTGGAAACCACAAACTGAAGTAAAAAAAAACCTTAATGACAAAGATTAAATTCATTATTTAAAACCACAGAAAAAATACACAGAGGGTGGAAAAACGTAAGCCCTTCCTGTAAAATCAGTACATGTTTGTCGCAGAACGGAATTTCCCTAATGGTTTCAGCTAGAATTAAATCATCTAGATATGATCACCTGAAAGATAATGCCCTGGTTAATAATGGAAGGCCTTTCAAGGAGAAAAACCTACACACAGTCCATAGTCTCCATCCTTATGTACACTATATGCAACTGTTTTCTCCATGTCAATAAGCAGGAGAGGCCATTTTTCCACCCTCATTTGGATGCTCTGTAGTTACAGAACACTTGACCATTCTCTCCCAGCTGCACAATTCCTACTAAACATGTATGATTGGGGGGATTTAGAGGTTATAATCTGGTAGTTCATTTACTTTGAACTAGGCAATGACTTTACCTGAGGCACCACTAGCAGCTGGTTGCTTAAAGTTCTGCAAATAGGACAAAGAGGTGACTTCTTCCAGAAACACAGAGCAACTGGCAAGTTTATGTGAAGTTGAAAAGACCAATGAGGTTGCCAAAAGACACTCATTATGTCAGGAAAACTTGTGAGTCCATTCACAAATTGGAAGAGAAGACCTCTCAAAATCTCTGTTCTCACTTCCAATAAGAGACAACATTTGAGGGACTCCATCACAAAAAAGCAAGCTAGTGAACAATGAGTACAATGTGGCTGAAGTAAATTTACTTTTCAGTACGTACCTTAGGGAGTTCTACATACTGAATATTTTTACATGAACTGAAATCGGGACAAGCACTGGAGTTGGCAGAACTGATATCAACCTAATAAAAAATGAAAACATAACTGTCAGCAATTATATTCAACACTTTGTACAAAAATAAAGTAGCACAGGCCATTTAGAGTGGGTGTGATCATTTTCTGGATTAATTTAAACTGCTAAAACACTGCTCATGGAATGGTTAAGATTTACTTCAGAGTTTAGACAAATATAAAATATAATTTTTCCCTTGGATTTATTTTTCTTTCATAGTATTTGCTAAGCAAAAAGGGCACTCTTCTAACCAGAACTATGCTAGTACCTCAGTCAAGTGAGAAAAACAAAAGTTTACTTTACCTCTTGATGTTGATGTGACCCTGAAGTACACTGTGAAGCCTCTACTGACTTTGCAGGGCAAACAGCCATCTGATTTACTGCATCTTTATTTCTACAATACATTCAGTTAACAAATGCAGTAAGAATGTACTAATAGAGTATCATATTTATTACAACAAGTTTAAGTCTAGAACTCACAAGGAAAATATCAAAACAGAAAGCTCAAGACATTTAACAACTACGAAGAAAGGGGTTCAAAAGATCATCTACCTTACAAAAATTAAACCAGAAACACTCTGTGGAAAACCGGAGCATACTAAAACTTTTAGACAAACTTTTGACCTGAACATACCTGATAAAGATTATTTTTACTTTAGATGGTGCACATTTGATTATTGAGGAAGCATTCTGGTGAGTCCTTCCATACAGTATTTGCCCATTTATCTATATAAAGGAAAGTAGCAATTATTTCTCAAAATATTTTAATTCCATTAAACTAATTTTTAAACCTTAAGAAAACCCATTATTACTGGCTAAAACAGCAGTTTGTATTAAGATAACAAAGCATGTTTCCCCTGTTTTCACTCCCTTTTTCTAGCAAAAAATTCCTTATAGTTTAATTTCAGACTCATGCTGTCATAGTACTAGAAGTGTCATTCTCTGAGTTATACTGGGTTGACTTGGCACATCATCTATTTCCACTTGCCGTTGATCACCTGATGAGTGACGCAGTGATAAAGCAGGGCCAGGATAATTCTAACCATAACAAATAAATCATGTGTATTTAGCAACAAGATTGCTATTATTTCTCAAATCTGAAATCTCAGCTCCGAACCAGTCACTTTATACACAGGAGCCTGAACAGTGATGTATTTACAGTCTTAAGATTTGATGTGACAATCATTGTCTTCATTTGGCACAGCAAACTCACTGAAATTCCTTGAAGCTCCTGTGATTCAGGTAAGATGTTATCAGTGTGAATTTCCAGAAAAAGGCCAGTAATTGCTCACATACTACTAGCTGCATTTGTTCTTGCAAATGGAAAAGTACAATGCAAAAGTCCACTCTAAGAAAGGGGAAATGACTGGAAAAGGACAGCGTGGACCTACACAAAGGGAAAATAGTGCAAAACAAACACTAATAGAAGTAGAGAAGAAGTGAACAGATAATCTTGCCAGAATGAAAATTTGGTAGCATAGTGATGTCAACTTGGATAACCTGGAGATTTCAAGGTCCACTGAAGAAAAGCTGTATTGCAACAAGAACCCAATACTTTAGTGCATTTTAATTCAGTTTTGGTTTCAATATAAATTGTAAAAACTTACCTCTAGTAACTCATCTGCAATCTGTAACCTGCCATCTTTGCCAGCTGCTCCATTTGGATCAATTCCCACTATAAAGACACTCATCCTGGTTCGGTCCTTGTTACCAGCAAGACTAAGTCCCAGACCTGTCCTTCCTTTTTCCAGCTCAATCATGTGTAGCTCCCCTGCCAGATTTCCATAGCGCTGCACGATCTTTTCTAGATATAAAAGCATGGGCAGCAGAAGTTGGATATACGTTAGAAAGCTTCACAAGTTACTCAGAGAGTCAAATCAGTGTCCAGTGGCCAGCAACTGACAAAACAATCCCGAACTAGATGAGAAAATTTTAAGTGTACACTATATTTTCTTTTAAGGCAAGCCTTGTCTTATAACAACATTTCTAGTTCCCTGTTTTCCTTCTAACTTTAGAGAACATTAAAACTTCTCTGAAAAAAAGCCTTTTCATACATAAAAGCAATAATCTTCCCTCCAGTAACAACTTGAAGTAACAGAAGCGTGCTGGTTTGAGTTAGTACGGAACTAATTCTGTTCAATGATTTTACTTTTCAGCTAAGGCTCTTCTAAGTAACTGCACTTTCTGAAATTAACAGCATATTTTCATAGGCAGTGTCTGTTTCTAGCCTTATCTAGTGATAAGACCTCGTGTTTAGATTTACTACCAACAATTGGTATGCAGACCAAGGTCACTGCTAAATCTTGTGTATCATGTTGAGGGGTGCAGAGTAAAAGGCTGCACATGCAGGGAGGAGCAGATGGGACAGGTAACCCTAAAGTGACCAATACAGTATTCCATTCCATATACCTAGCCCTTTACAAGAAGCTATCACATCAATCACTGCCATGATTACCTAGAGTAAACTGAAATTCTTCAGTCTTACATGTGAAACTCTGAATTTGGACCACGGAATAGAACAGAGAACAGCTTGCAATGAAGAACAGATTTGTTTTATATTTCACCATGTGCATCTGACCAAGCACAAATGAAAGCTGACAAAAAAACATCTAAACCATGAAGCACACAACAACGAAGTACTTCAAAATGGACCCCCCCATATCTTCTCCTCCAGTGCTATTTCAACACATATTTCAAACATTATCCCACAGGATAAACTTACTCCAGCTGTAACTGAACTCATCCTCCTTCTCCACATCCTCTGGGACTCTGCTAGAAGGTGACTGTGCAACATCACAGCTCATTCCTGAAAATGCTGAAGGAAGGGGCAGAGGCAAGTTACAAAGCGAAGTCTTTTCTGGTTCTAAATCAGGCTGACCAAATGCCTGTGAAGAATAAGAAAAATGCAGAGGCTAAGTAGGTACGAACTCTGTGCACTGCATACTAGTATGAAAAATGTTGAAATGGCAATGACTATGGCTTTGAAGTTTAAATACCAAGCAGCTGGAATTTTAAATTAATAATATGCTACAGAAAGGCTGCAAGAGATCAAAATAGAAACAAACACGAGGCAAGGTAGGAGATAACATCACTCCAAAATATATTCAGAAGCAAACAGAACTCACAATGAAAGCCCAATTCAGTAAAGTTTTATGTGCTACTTTACAATTCAGAAAAAGCCTTTTACAAAGACTCAAGTGATTTTTTTTTTAATGCCGTATCTCTAAAAGACTTTATTTTTAAAAGCCACCACACATAATTTCTTTCTATCACATACTTTGGAAGCCAAATAGGAGGAACCAGAAAGGAAACAAAGAACTTGGTGCTTTCAAAAATGTTTCCAGATAAAATAACTGCCACATTAACTTAAAGGACAACCTAAAACCAAAATGAAACAGATGGTATCTGAAGAATCCACAGTAACTGGACTTTACAATCTTATTTACTGGTTTCCTAGAAGCTGCACTGGAGAGATCAAATAAAGGAGGATAGAGACTGAATCACAAAAGAGATAAAATACTTTTGGTCTTGATGTGTATGTTCTATTCATATTTACAAAAAGTTAAAACATATAAACACATGACTACTTCAATATAGTGGCTAAACACCCATATCCACAATCTGCTAAGCCTCCATTCAAGTCAATTTCCCTGAGGAATATGTCTCTGATCAGGGATTTGGCTAAGTGTTTGTAACTTATACCATTTTGGCTTGCTTAGAGTAAACATGTAGGCAAGAAACTCATGTCTGAGTATCATTATTTTGAAGATTATGCATGCCCAAAAGACTTTGATACTTGGCAGATCAGCTGTTGAGGTAAACAACAAAAACTTTAGCTGAAAATCAAGTATTTTTTCCAGCACTAGAAGTTTCAGGTTTTACCCTAGGTTCATAGCCCTGTTCTTGTTCTTTCAGCTTTCATCACCTCCATCAGCAAAAGTTTTTAACACAGAATCTCACATGCTGACTCTGGGTGCCAAAACCCACACAATTTCTTCATCATAGGTAACAGTTAAATGGGTAACAACACAGACCTTGGAAGAATTTAATCTCTTTTAAACTGAAGGTGTTGAAAAAACTAGAAAGTTACCAATTTAGTCATACTAACATTTAAGGAAGGTCCCATCTCTCAGGGAAAACAAGTGCCTTGTTTTGGAAGGCACTTGTTCTAGAAGCTTAGTTACGAAGTCATTAAATGTCAAAAGCACGGGAATTTTTCCTATGGTATCCAAGCCAATCATTTTTATATAAATGGATATAAATGCTCTATGATTTTTTGTATTACTGTATCAGTCACACTGATCTGTGCTTCAAATCTAAGACAATGCCATCCTGCTGAGACAATACACTGCATTTCTTTCATGTAGGAGTTATTTACAGTTTACGCAAACTATACTCTAAAACGTAACTGTTTAGGGTAGACACAAACCTCAACTGAAGCAGCAAAACTCTAGGAATGACATTGTTATCCATCAGAATTAGAGTGGGGTGGTAACACTGCTTAGTAACATTCATAGTGATTTTTCATAATCAAAAATTCTTGTATCCACCATGGAGAAAACTAGATGACAGACCTCTGCCTCAAGGAGGGGTGAAGGGCCAGTTGTTCTAGAAACACTGATTTTTCAAAGTACTTCCTAGAGTTTTAACTAGAAAACTACATAATAGAATGAAAAAAAGATAAGGAAATACAGTGTGAAAGCAGATCTGCAGACCTTACACTAGTCTTCATGTTTTAAAACCAAAATTAACACATTACTACAGCGGTACTCTTGGTAAATGACAGCATACAAAACTTTCGCAGAATTAAAGAAAACATGACCAAAAACAAAGAACCAAAAGTTGCTGTCAAAGATCCGTGGAAGATCTCTAATGTATGGACACATGGCTATAACCTGACAGCAGCATTTGTGAACTGTAGCCATCATCATCTCACTGACAAAAAACACTTCTTTCTGTACCTCTGTGCATGAATACAGAAATCTAAACATGTTTGATCTTTAAGAAAATACTGAAATAAAAGTAAAAACAAGGCTTCTTTGTAAGAATGGGAAAAGAGCACATTACAATGTCATTTGGGTGGTGTCCTGCCTTCAGAATTCAACCTGCCATGCATCCACCATCAGCAGCAGCAGCTGGTCCCTGCAGTTTACACACACATAAGACTTTTGCCCCCTGAATCGGGCCATACACAAAAAATCTAAAATGCTGTAACTCATGAAATACTTTTGGCATGCCACAGCACAGTATTTCATTTAAAATGCAAAGCATCAGACAGTGCATGAACCCATTTGGCTACCAGAGTCACTCCAAACATAGCCAAGCGAATACTAAAAATGGCACCAAGTTTGGAGCAGTTATCACTTTCAACAAAGGAAGCACATGCAGAGGAAGAAGCAGTACTCCGGAAGGTATCACAGGCCATGTACAGACATAAAGCACACATACAGTAGGACCCCACTCACTGGACTAAGACAAACCTTGAATGGTGTGGGAGCAAAAGGGTTAGTTGGGGAACAACTGAAGGTAACCATAATGGGATTCGATACCTCCTACAGTAACAGAAAACAGCAAGCCACATGTTACAGTACCTTTAGCAATACACAGCATTATTAAATAATTTTCAATTACAGAATCATTTTACTAACTGCAGCACCTTTATTAACTTCATTTATAAATAGACAAAAGTACTTAAGGGATTATTAAGGACCCTAATTCAGCAAAGTTTCTTACTGCACATGAACCTTGGTTCAGAAGAAGTGGACAGAGATGACAAAAGGCCATTCTTATGTCAATGTTAAAAAAGAAAATACATAGAATGTGCAAAAAATTAGGTTCTCTCTAAAAATACGCGCATTTTTTCTCATACTTTTCCAAAATATAGAAAATACAAGCCATCATTTATGCAACACTTCTACTCCCTTTCCTCAGAACTGTAATAAACACGACAGATCTGAAAAATTTACATGGAATTATAGACCACATATCATATCATAATCATATCATATCATACTACACCATACCATAAATGTTCATTGTACATTCGATGTATTTGACAACATGGGAAACAAGACAAAGGGCGCAATCACTCCCAAGATGTTAAGAACAGCTAGAATTTATTAAATCAGAAATGCATGCAAGTAAGAACTAAGCCTTTACTTATCATTGTGTTAGGGGTTAACTCTATTCCTAATATGAAAAACATGCAGTAAACACTAACCACACACAAAAAAAAATCTAACTTTTTTCATATTTCCAAGAAGTCAGCATCCTGTTCATGGTGCTTTCAAAGAATTTTCAAGAAGTAGAGGGAAAATATTTTCAGCATCATGTAACAAAAGCTGTCAATGGTTATTTTGTTTTTCTATGCAAAGAGAAAAAAGAGATATCGAAGTTGGCAAGTCCTAAGCCCCTAAAAAAGAAAATGAAGTACATAGCAGCAAAACACCTCACACTGTTGAGAGATTTACACTCAGATGGGTATTTTAACATATACCACAGTTTTGTAACTGGTGAACCTACTTCAGTAGCTCTAATTACATCAGATTTAGTGGTTATGATTAATGGAGCTGGCAATTTTTAACCTCTTTGAAACTTTTCTATGTCTCTGCATGTCTGTGTCTTTTTAAATCACTACACAGAATTTCCACCCTCATCAACACAATTTTTATGTTAATTGGTGTGCAAGAATTTAAATGCAGAGAGATGAATGACAAAGAAGCACACATACCATGTCTGGTGAATCAAAAGCAGTGTATCACCATCTATACTTGTTAGTGCTGAACTGAGAAAAATGAGTAAATGGTATAGTGCTGCTGAAGACAGCTGGCCTACTGAAAAGACTGTTCTGTGGGAAAGGCAGGGAAAGGTTCTAAAAGGAAAACATAATAGAAACTATGCAAAAACATTTTTAAATGAACCCTTTGTGACTGTTAAAACAAAATTTATCAATTTAGCAGTTTGTGCCAATGAAACAACGCCTGCTTCCTGCACTTTGCTACGGATATATGAATGTAAATCCTGTGCTTTTATCAACTATGCTTGGCAGAGTGTAGACGAAAAATAATGATCCTCATATCTGTTGTAGTACACAATGTGCATAAAACGCGTAATTCAGAAGCACAAACAACAGAAAATGTATCTGCTGTCATCTACAATTTTATCCAAGTGTCTCAGCATAAGGGATACTCTTAACGTTAGTTAGTTTTAAAATTCTTTGTAAGTTTACTTTTATTTTGAAAACTACAGATTAATTCTCATAATTTGATTTACCTCTTGTAAAAATTTAGTACAGAGAAGAAGATAGAAAATGTTTAGTAATATTAGGCATCTCTAAATATACTTCGTATCTAGTAATAACTTTTACAGATCACTTTATATGTGTGTGCATGCATCTATAATCTTCTGAATTTACAGTTTAATAAAACGGAATCACCGGGTCTTCTCCTTGAACAGTACAAGGTATTTCCCTACTGTTGTTTAACATAGAGTTTTCATATTTAAACAAAATTGAAGGATGTAATTTGACCATTTATATTCCTTGAGCTTTTTTGTACTGTGTATTTTGAGATCAGAAATTGTTTAATGAAGAGTGAACAGCTCTGATTTTGCATAGTATCTTGGAAATACTGTTCAATGTATACTTAAAAGTAATTTCTGCACTAGGTGTATCCAGGTAGCAATTGCCTAGATGCCTTAGGGCTGTAAGTTTAACACTGCTAGAAAATAAGAAGCACAGTAAGTAGAAAAGAATGTGAAAGGCTTGCAGCATCAACTGATACATTTATATCACACTATATGTTTCTGCTTAGGAATTTTCTTAAAGCATTTTGGTTTTATAAGTGCTCCTAAAATTAGAAAATGCATCCCTAAACATTATTCTCAAACATTGTTTTGCAAAGCAAAAAGTAATGCAATTTGGTAAACAAGCAGCAATGAGAAAGTAGAGCTGTTCATTAACAAGGTTTCTTCACTGGTGAGTCACTCAAAGTCAAGAGGCAGTTTCCTTACATTACAACAAGATTTTCTGCTTAAACATGTGATTCACATAGGATTCTGTCTTACACAAAGAGAAGTTTAGGAAAAGTAATTTGCCAGTGTAATGATCCTATTACACTTCAACAATTACATTTGTCATTTAAGTAAAATTTTAAATTGCGTTTTGATGGAACTTTAAGCAACTATAACAAGCATCACAAAATTTTTGTATATGAATAGTGAAATACTAGTAAAAGAGAAAAGGATCAGCCACAGTAATTAAAAATCTTGGGTTTTGTATTTTATCATGGTGGCACAGCACCTAAAATACTTACTTCTACTTTGAATTCTAACAGCATTGTATTAATATGGACTCACTACCGTAAGAAAATACAGAACATCTGAGTTCCTGTGAACAGTAAGGTTTTGCATGTTTACTTGCACAGCCTGGAACAAGAAAAGCAACTGCTAAAATAAACAGTTTCAGTTTTTTTACTGATTTTGTTGGTTTTGGTTTTCTCCAAAAAACCCCCACCAAAAAAATGGCATTTACTTTATCTTCCCTTTTTTTCTTTTTGTTCTTTTTGTCAACCAACTTGTGTTCAGCATTTTATTACCATGTTCAGGATGCTAAGGTAACAGAAACAAACTAGCATTTCATGTAGCACAATGCTTATATGGGACCATACCCATGGTGACAGATTAATCCTTACTCAGAAATGCCCAGAGCAGTATTAGCATGAAACACAGATTTGATGGAAAACTGCTTGCTAGGAAAACTATCAACTAGCTCTTCATAGCCCATTTGCATTCTTGCTATTCTTGAGTACTGCTAGGATTTCTTTAACTACTAAAAGAGCCTGAATAAAAAAAAAACAAAACAAAAAACAAAACAAAACAAAACAAAGCTGTAGAAACTGACTCATTAGCAACACATCACTTGAAACTGACTGCCTTGCTAAATACCTAATGGTACCCTACTAAAGGAGATACTCCCTGGAGCCAGCTAGCTATCTGGTGACTTGCACATTAATGAATGCAGTGAATTCCCTTACAAGATCTTATTATAAAGTACAGATGCAAGTTGCAGAAGATGAAGACAATAAATATAATGCCATTTACAAAGATCACAATGCAATGCATGTGTACAGTGAGAGTATTTGCAATGTTTCTGCTTACAGAGAAACAAGAGATTTTCATAAACAGTCAAGAAATAACCAACAATCTTAATAATTGGAAAATAAAGAGAACAAAGAACTACAATTAAAAACTGTGAAGGAGCATTCTCTAAATAAAAGTAAATTGTGATCAAGTAATAGCATTGTTTCCCTTACAAACTGGCCTAAACATTGCAGTGGCAATTTTGTTCACAACACAGCAAATGCAAAAGCATTACTTCAGTAGTTTGAGTATCAATAGCCAACACTCAGCAGAGCTTTTTCATGCAACTTTACCTTAGATGACTGATGATAAAATGGGTTAGTAGTCTTCTGCCCACAGGGAGCAGAAGCTGAAGAAGGGCTACAGAGAGACTCTGGCTGGGGAACAAGAGTTATGAGACAACTTGTAAATAAACATGCAGCTGACACAGACTATACAATGAGGAAATTTAGTTTCTAGAGATGCAAGCAACTTATATTAAAGGTCAGTAGCATTTGTCTGCAACGTCCCATGCAGCTTAATGACGGAAAACTTCCGTGTACTTCTAGGTCCTTTCTTTAATGTCCAATGAAATTTTTAACAGTTGCTGTATTTCTGCATGTGCTCCTCAGACATGCTGTCAATCTCTAAAAGCTGGTTTTAGTTAGACTGCTACTCTGCCCCCCAACAAATTATCTTTCTTGAGGCTTTTCAAAATAGTTTGAGGACGGCGTGCTGGAGGGTAATTCCAAATCCAAATCGATTTCATTCTAAATGGAAATAATACTGAAATTAAATCTTTGTTCCTAAAATAGCTGAGACGGAACTTTCAGGATTAAATATCCCATTCCCCAACACCACCATCTTGAACATTTATTTCATTTATTACTGTATATTACATCCCTTTCCATATTCCTTATACTTACCCTTGGTCTGCTTATAATGCTCTGTACCATAAAGACTACAGGATTTCCTGCCTTCCGTATGGCTTCCACAGCTTGCTCGTGGCTGGCATCTCTGAGGTCAATTCCATCCACCTGTAATTGGAAGGCCTCATCTTAACATTTCAAGAAGCTGCAAGAATCGTGAGTCAGCTCTGGGTTTTGGTTAGGGAATTTTGACTAAAACCTCAGCCCAAACATCTGTTACTAGTGAAAACATTTCTACTGACTCAGCCTGAGCTTGTTCACCTACAAGTTTGAGATTTCCAAAAGCACTGAAAGGGCAACAAATAAATACTCTCCATGGTTTTAAAACCAGGTTTTTCAACATTCTTGGTTCAGGCTCCATAGTGTTTTCCCACAGGCAATGTAATAGAGGAGTCATGATAATAATAAGAGATAAGGTAATCTGAATTGAGTAGTATTGTTTGCCAAATATCACTTCCTGCAAATCCTATCTTGGAATAACCTAGCTACCAGGATTTTATGAGATTTACAACTGAAACTTGTTACATGCTGGAGGGTCTTTTACAATGGAGTATTCATGGCAGTACAGTGTACTTTTTTCCTTTTTTTTTTTTTAATATAAAAAGAAAGTAAGACCAATTTTAGCTACCAGACACTTTACCCAGAAGTTTAATTTTTAGGTCAGAGCTGAAAAGCTTTCTCTCTTTTAGAAGGAAGCATTTATAAACAATGCCCAAGGACAAATTTTTGTCTGGTTGCTCTTCTTCATGCCTTGATACATAATTGTGTTTAGAACATCTTGTTTTGTGATTCAGGTAAGAACTATGTTATGGTGAGGTTAGCATCAGTAAAGCATTCTCACAATGGCCATGATTAAAGCCAGAAGCTAACACAGAAAGGTTATTTGTTAGTGGCAATTCTTGCACATACACTCACATAATGAAGATCATCCCTACTTTTTTAATTGTTTAGCTCTACCTTAAACTTAACCATCTAATGATAATAAAGAGAACAAAATTTCTTACATGATTTCACTCACCCACTCTAGCTCATGCAAGCATCATTGTCAGATACAACAACATTCATAAAAATCCAGGCATTCAGATATAAAGATGTTTTTTAATTTTGTGGCCATTAAGCAAAATTCCACTCCAAACTTGTTATACACTGGAAACGCTTTCCTCCTGCTGTAAAAAGTGTTACCTATATTAAGTTATTATTCCAAGATCCTTTATACGGATCTTTTAGCAGAGAGTAAACTGCAGTTTAAGCATCATCATATAGGAAAGCCCAGTCTGATGCAGGGGAAGAATCACCATCCTCATCACCTTGCTTCTTATGTTCATACTGATAGACAGTCAGCTAAGGACATCCAGTGGGGTGAAGTGCAGTTCATAATGGCCTGACACTGGAGATGGGGTGGTATCTGACTTGCTGATTATCATCAGAGGAAAAGACACACTCCTTTCAAGTACGTTTGTTCTTCAGTATGTCTAAGCAAGAAAGCAGAAGTGGCTGCTTGAGCACAGCATTTGCTAAGCAAAAGAGAAATCTGGATAAATTCCTCCTTTCAGCACCACCCTCCTATCCTAAGACATGGGCACAATACTCTTAACTTCCCTTTTATCAAATTTAACTTTCTTCCTGTCACGTAAGCAACTGCGTATCCCTTAATTCCTGCACTGGATGTGTACAATAATGATGTGATCTGATTAAGACTTCACAGGGAAATAAGTTTGGCATTTATTTTCAAGACTTGCTATCCAATAAGCAAAGATAAAACCTTTTAGCTTCACCGAACTTAAGCTTTTTCCAACATATCCTGGCTCTAAAACACACAGGTAGAACTGCTGGTTCTGCTCACACCATCAGTCATCTGTGCTTTAGATTGTACATTCACATTAAATCTGTCTGCACACAAAGACCAGCAGATGGTACTGCACTCTGTATGGCTCAAGTGGTATTAGCCGGAGCAATTACACGGCTCCTGTGTTGCAAGCAAAAGGCATTCAGATGGTACCTCAACAATTCTATCTCCAGTTTTCAGTGTTCCATGTTTGCCAGCTGGGCTGTCTTCCAGGATGTGCTTTATAAAGATCCCTCTCATCACTTCTCCATTACTCAAACGGCTCCCCATCCCTCGTCCTCCAACAATGCTGATTCCCAATGACTTGCTAGGCTCTCTCCAGAGTTCAACCCTGTTGTGGGAAAACCAGGTCAAAAATAAATCAAAATCTACCTTGATTATGAGAATGCTGCACACTGAGGCTAGATATTAGGAAAAGGTTTTTCTCCCAGAGAGTGGTAGGGCTCTGGAACAGCCTTCCCAAGAAGTGGTCATGGTATCAAGCCTGTGGAATTCAAGAAGCACCTGGACAGTGCTCTCAGGTATATGGTGTAATTTTTGAGGTGTCCAGTGTAGGACCAGGAGTTGGACTTGATGGGTTACTTCCCACTCAAACTCTTCTATGATTCTATGAAGACATATGGATTTGCATAATGGTTCAAAAACATTCAGTAACAACTCCTCCTTGTTTTTCACTGGGAGTTATCCTCTGAGTTACTCAGAAAGGCTGTAATTGTGTCTACTGTTGTTCTCTCTGTTTTGGATTCTAATCAAAACTTTGAATCCTTTTCTTCATTATTTCTTACTGGCTCCCCAGAGAGTCACAGCCTATAAAGACAATATAAACCAATATATAATATAAACCAATCAAGACACTGTCAAGATTGTGGGAATTTAGCTCACTTGCAGTAAAAATCAATAGTGAGTTACTCCTGCAATGCACAATATAAGTAAGTGCAGCACTTCTATTGTTCCTCTTAAAATATATTACAGGTTCCAAAATTTCTGAATTTCAGATGAGATTTTATACTGTGCATTTAGATCTGCACTTACTTTCTGGGCTGGTTCCAGTTGCTGAAAGTTGCATTTTGAAGTTCACTTTCTTCTCCCTCCCCCTCTTCACGTTCTGGAAGTTCTGGGAGTTCCCTGGTGATGAACAGAACATACAGTTCATTTAAAAGAAGACACATAACCACTAGAATTTACTGAAAAAAATCATGTATTGGATCACCTTGCCAGCAGTAAAATATGCAGAAAGGTTTCATGTAAGGAACTTCTTTTTCAGATGTCTGTTGTGTTTGGAGATTCCCTGTACATTTGTCTCCACAGATAAGTTGCTATCAACTGACAGCCACAAAAATAAAAGACTGGATTTTGTAAGTAGAACCAAATCAAAGCTAAGCTGATTACTTATTTTTTCCAAAAACGAAGAAATTACACAGAATCACAGAATCATTCGGGTTGGAAGGGACCTCTGGAGGTCATCTAGTCCAACCCCCCTGCAGTGGGCAGCAACATCCCCAACTAAACTCTACGGCAACCCGGTATTGCCAGGTGGTCTCCCATCGAAGTACTAACTGGGCCCAACCCTGCTTGACTTCCAAGATCAGATGAGATCGAGCCTTCTCAGGGTGGTATGGCAATACAATAGCAGCATTCAAAAAGAGTTACTGCTTTTGGAGATTAATTTCAATAAAAGAAAAATTATTACTCATCTAGAATATTTTGGCCTGTAACCGAAATGAATTTTTGAAACTCAAGAAAAGGGACAGCGTAGTTCATTCTTTCCAATGTACGTTCTGGAAAGACCATCAATGCTAAATTCTCATGTTGGAAGCACTGTGTATTGTGGTGATACCTAATTTAAATTGCACAGTATTTAAGAGAAGTTTGCAATGAGGCAGTATTCAGTCTCCTTTTTGGGTAGATCAAACGCTTACAAAACAGCCTTGTATGGATGTCAGACAAATTTCCTAGCTGAAGTTAAAACTGTATTCTGAACAGCTTTTTATTGTAATGGCTGCTTGTCTCAAGAAAATCATGCACCCCTCAGCTCTTCTAAAAAAACCTTACCTTCCTGAACTGTGCAAAGTATATTGGAAGAGTTACATCTGAGAACCCTATGGGAGAAAGAATTAAGACTTGTGACTCACCTGACAGTATGTGAAGAAAAAAGTTCAAGTGGCACAACTCCCTCTGTTTGTTGTCCCAAACTTGCTCTGTACTCGTTTAAATTTTCTGCTGGCACATATGTAATACTGCAACAAAATGGGGCATGATTAAAGCAAAATGAGGACTGCTGGTCCTGCCTTTGTTGGGTGTGTCAATGGACTCTCCAGACTACTTCATATAGCCATTGACTTCAAAGCCACAATGCTGGCATGTTGGGAATCAGGAGTTAAATGAATTCTCTGTGACTTTGCAGCAAATATGTATTTATGATCAAATTAGGCAGCTGAACAGGATATAATTTTCCAACAGATGACCACTCCATTTTATGTAAATAGTGCTTGAGCAAAGAATAGAGTGTCACAGAGACAATCCAGCTTCAGTCAAAACAGAGATTCCTCATCCAAAGATAAACACTCAAGTGCAAAGCACCATTACCACCCTAAATGTTAGCTGAAAATACTTCTGGAATTTGGCTTGCAGGAAGTTTTGTGCTTTCCTGTTTTTCTATTTATTTTAGGTTTCTATGTTTTTCATAAAAAGTACTGCATAGGTTTGGTCATACAAATGTTTTACAGCACACTACACCGCAGGGAGTAACCTGCTCAGCTGCTTTCTCCACCCTTTTATGCACTTCTAGCCAGGTTGGGACAGTCAGGCAGTTATGTTTCACCAGCCAAGTAACATGTAGATTCCTCAAACTCTGGTGCAATCTTATCATGTTTGAATGCCAGAAACAGAAACAGTCCAATAGACTGGGGAGGGAGAAACAGTGAGAAGGAAAAAAAGATTAACGTATGAAGAATATTACTTCAAAAACTTCCTTCTACAGGGAAAGGGATGCCATCATCTAAACAGGGCTGCATAGACCACCCTTCTTTAGCAATGCTTTTGTCTTCTTAAAAACCTTTAGTTGTTCAATAAGCAGCCTACCTATCAGATCCAAGACAATACTGACCGATTTACAAAGACATGTAAGCTACTGAGGAAAGAAAGCTGACCCCTTTAGCTCTGAGTCTCTCATATACTTGGTGCCTTCTCTTGTCCATCACTGCCTGACTGGGGTCCTCTTCTGTCTGTCACTACCTGACTGCCACTGATTTCCCCTCTCACTGGTTTTCTGCTGAATACAGCAAGCAGTAGAAGGCAAAGCAAGTGAAATTTTACATGACTAATGCTGTCTATCCAAAACACACTACCAAAATTATCGTAAGTACCACCTTTATTTGTTGCCTTTCTCTGTGCCCAAGCATGTTCCCTACCTCCTCTCAAATCTATCTAGAAAAGTGCAGGAGATGGTCATTAATGAGGTGCCTAGGGCACTGAACAGGACAAACTCTCCAATTCTTTTGACAGTTCTAAGTCATCTGTATTTTCACCAGCTTTTTCTGTTCATTAAATCTCCTTCCTCTTTTGCTTCGGTCTTTTTTCAAACACAGAAGTGTGCTTGCAAGTAAGTGTTTTCACTTTAAAGTGCTGGGCAGTTAACACCTACTAGGGAACAAACACTCAAGAAAAGGTCATTGACTCTTCTCTTGTCTTTCCCGAGGACATTGCAGCACTGGGAAACATCCAAGCCAGGCAGCAGTTAATCTGCAAAGCCCTAGGAGTGAAATCTCCACTTCAAGCAAGAGGGAAAAGAGTTTTTGAAAATAATCAGTAATACTTCTCAGCTGTCTTCAACTCCAAATGCACTGAACTACAGAAAAGTGCTAATATTATGGTCACAAGTCCCTCACTGGGCAAATGCTGTTGCAGAAGTACCACTCACTAAGCCAGAAAAATACCTTGCCTCTACAAATCTACAAGGTGTGCAAAGCTGCATTTCAATGAAAGGAAATGTATCATTCATTCAGTTACATTCATCAGTTTCATCCCAATCAAATCCATCAATTTCTGTACTATAAAAAGAAACAGGAAATAATGAATTTTGCCATGAATGACTGCTGCAGTAAAGAAACCAGAATTGCAATCAACATTTCTTCTGGCTAGGAGGCATGGGCAATCTCCTTTATGCTAGACTGCAACGGGAAGCCATTGTTCTAAGTATGGAAAGGAGAACAGTAGGTGCCTAAAAATTAAACAGATATGCTCAGATCCAGCCTGGATGTAGACAGTAAAGTGTGATGACTGATAGTAGAGTGTCCGACGTCTTTCAAGCGTTGTCAAGACCTTCTGTGCACGGAGCACATGGCAAACAATTATGCAAGGTCCCAAGGTCCAAGGATAGCAGTAGTCCTTACCTCATACTTCCATGCAACATCAGTGTTAGATATCAGCTAAAGGGGAGGTACATCATATGCACTCTTACTTCTGGGATACTCTGTTGTTTTTCACTATACTACCAGCAGTCCCAGTACTTTAAAACTGTGGAGGAAGATGGGAGAAAGGTATTTTTTACCTCAGTTGATGAGGTTTGGGTCAGAGATCAGTTGAGCAAACTGGACATCCACAAGTCCATGGGTCCCGATGGGATGCACCCAAGAGCGCTGAGGGAAATGGCAGAGGTCATTGCTAGGCCACTCTCCATAATCTTTGAGAGGTCCTGGAGAATGGGAGAGGTGCCTGAGGACTGGAGGAAGGCCAATGTTATCCCACTCTTCAAAAAGGGCAAGAAAGATGACCTGTGTAACTACAGGCCAGTCAGCCTCACCTCAATCCCTGGAAAGGTGATGGAACAGTTTGTACTTGCCACCATCTCCAAGCATTTGGAGGAAAGAAGGCTTATCACGGGTAGTCAACATGGATTCCGTAAGGTGAAGTCCTGCTTGACTAATCTGATAGCCTTTTATGATGGCGCAACTAGATGGATAGATGAGGGGAAGGCGGTGGATGTGGTTTGTCTCGACTTTAGCAAAGCTTTCGATACTGTCTCCCACGGTATCCTCAT
>VWZO01016859.1:27193-51891 GCA_013396975.1 Bucco capensis | reverse complement strand
CGAGGAGGAACTTCTTTACAGTAAGGGTGACGGAGCACTGGAACAGGCTGCCCAGGAGGGCTGTGGAGTCTCCTTCTCTGGAGACATTGCAGAGCTGCCTGGACACATTCCTGTGTGACCTGGTCTAGGTGATCCTGCTCTGGCAGGGGGGTTGGACTAGATGATCTTTCTAGGTCCCTTCCAACCCTTGACATACTATGGTTCTGTGATACTGTGATATGAATGAATAACTGACATTGTCCTGGGACATACAAAAGGTACGGCTTGAAGGATGCTCTCAAACAGACTTCCATGCTGTTTACAAATATCTCCCAAAAGCTCTCTTAAACAAGTAAGCTTCCTTTTCTGTGTATAACACAGGAACTGAGAAGAAAAGAGATTCACTCCACCATTTTTAAAAATGCATCTAAAATTGAGGAACTGAATTACTTAATTTCCACAGACCAAGTCAAATTTAGGTAGTTTCACTGGGAGCTATTACATTTTAGCTCTTTGGAAAAATACATTTTTTCTATTCTAGTGCTTAACTATAGTTCTAATTGCCTCATTTTAGGCACTAAAGGGAACATTCAATATGTTTTTAACTGTTCATTCTTATCTACAGCTAAGCTTCAACAATGGTTCAGCTACTTCATAAATATACACTGGAACACTTAATTGCGTTTTGCAAAAAAACAGCATAGAAATTAGCACTAAAGTAACGGATCAAATACATGAAAAGGTATGTTCTGTGTAGGAGTTCATCTTTGTTTCTTACTAATGATTTCCAAAGTTCAGTTAACTGCAGAAGTTTCCCTATCTGCTTTTATTACCTAAGCTGTATTGCTGATCTGACTGTCGTCCCTTCTCTCCTTTGCATGATACTATTGAAATAAAAAGTTATATTTAAAAAAACCCTAGCTCTGCTGTAAATTCAAATTCCAGAAAATATGTATACCAGAAAGTCATCTTTGCTAAGTGGCCATCTGTCCTGCTCCTGCCTTCTGTGACACATAGGAAGGTCAGATCATACTAAAGATCTTGGAATTGTATTTTCCAAGAATTTTTTCCCTGTCTAGTACTTTATGGGGAAATATCATACAGTTATCATATCCATTATTTCCTGGACTGCTGTTGTAGCTCAATTCTTGGAGGTCACAAAAGCAAAAAATCCACTCAGACACCTGAATGGTTCATCCACAAAAGGGACTGATAATTGTCTTAATATTGTTCACAGAGAAGAAAGTAAGAAGAAAGTGCCAGAAAATAGAGGTGAAGATATAGAAAACAGGAAACAAATACGTGACTGCTTTACTATTGTGTTGCATTCATCTGCAAGAAAAGTTCAAGCTCAACAATTTCAAGGTAAGCTATAAGCAGGATTTAATCATTTCCTCTCTTTCACAGCTGTACTTCTTGAAGGAGAAGGTATTCTAGTTTCCTTTTCTGAGAGCTACAACCACCCTCCTCCCCGCAGAGATACATAGTAGCAATGAAAACAGTGACAATGGAAACACCAAAGGACGTAGGTATGAAGATATCTTGTAAACACAACACTCCATGCAGTACAGAGGAACATTTATCACATGCTTAAGTGAAAAGCCAAATAAACCAAATCAAGTACAGAAAACGCTCAGGACAAAATACTGTCATTAACACTCAAAGTCTAATTTGAACTTCTTAATACATGAAGGAACTAAAACATAAGTGCCACAGAAAATATGACACTGAGATTAATCCAGATATCAGTACATCATGCTCATGCCAATTCTAGCAGTGAACCCTGTACATACAGACACACATGTGGTCTGAGCATGTCTGGGGTGACTTTCATAGATGAAATTTAAAGTATTAGCAATAATTTTTTAGAATGCAGAAAGCATGCTCCAATCTTCAATTTTAAAGCCATATATATTTATATGCAGATTTATACATACACTCTCATACCTTTTTTAAAAGAATACATATATACCAACCACATGAGCATGCACACACACACAAAGAGAGAGAGAATATGTACCTATATCTGGATATATCCCTGACAGTACTATGGATGTCATAAAAACATGGAATGATTTTACAGACAAGTTGCAACACAGAGCCATAGTGAGTTTCTAAATCGCAAATACTCACACATAACAGAGGGCCTGATCATCAGCAGGTGCTGGAGAAGATCTAGAATGTGAAGCATATGATGCAGCATCCTTTTACAATGGTATTAACAAATGTCAGTGTCTCATGATGAATGTAAGAGGCATACTTATGTAACTGAAAGTGTGAGCTGCCTTTTTTTTCTTTCTCCTTTCCCTTTCTTTTTTCCCTCATTCTACTTCTGCTTCCTCTACACCTTCCCCAAAAAGCATCTGCTCTTTACTTTTGTTGATAGCAGTTGAAACATGGAAAATGGAATTGCCACCTGTCTTTTATGATTTGATCAGGAATTCATCCCCATACTTTAGGCAGGTGAATTCTGATTCAGCTCTGTAATTATCTAACAGATGTTACAAGCAGCTGCCGCTATGCACAAAAACCTAGCTGTTATTACAGAAATATATGAGCTCCTGGCAAGGTGGAATGAGAGGTGAAAGAGAATACATTCTAGTAAGACCACACATCCAATTTTCCAAACACAAAGGGAAAAAAATAAGCCCTAAGTTTGAAACTCAGATTGCTGGCATGAACCATTCAAAATCATGCTGCCTCTAATGAAAGAAAGCAAAGCCTTCATGTGGCAAGTAAAAACAGCTTTACATCTTCTCAGCAAGTAATGTTCACTATTGAAATACAGTTTTGAAACTAAAATACTTCTGTTTAATCAGTTTTCCAGGCAACCCTGTGTCCTAGTTTTCCTGGGATAGAATCAGAGGCCAGCCACAGTACGCAGGCCATTAGCAGTTTTGAGTCAGCCAGGACCTTAAGCTGGGAGGGACAAAAGCCAGGGTAGCTGCTCTGAGCTGGATAACAAGTGTATCCAAAACTATAAACATCACACTTATTTTAAAGGGGGAAGTTTGCTAAGGATTGGAACTCCTGCTCCTGTCAAGGGTTGCCATCCCTGGAGGGGCTCACTCATCATTCTGCTCCTGGGAACTGCTTTCCCGTTTTTTGCAACTGCTGTACATTCACTAGGCTGAGAATAAATTTATATTTTCATGTTGGCATTAGTATTAATATTAGTTTTACTGTTTTCATTTCAACCCCTGGCTCTCCTCTCCTTTTCCCATTCCCACTTCTCAGCTGTGGAGAGGTCATCAGGTGATAGAGCAACTGCTACAGTTTAGCCCTGGATACAGGGTAAACGTAGACACCCTGATACCCCCAAGAAAGCTCAGTCTAAAAGTTAAGGTGGCAATTTCGCAGCCCTGTATGATATCTAGATAGCCACGTCTGAGTGGTTGTGCACCTTTGTTTCCCAAGTAAGGCAGCAAAGAGATTCAGCTTGCTTATCTGAAATGCGGGCCCTCAACTAGCAAATTCTGTGTGGTGGTGCACCACATTAGCTCTGAAATGACATCTATATAGCTGTGTAACACTGAGAGCCAAAAGGAAGAACTACCACGAGGTAATGCTCCATATCTCCTAATTTCGGATTTAGAACATTACCACATTTGTACCACAATATTTTTCTGCGATCCTGCACTGCTCCTGAAGCTACAAATTATGGAAAAGATTAATTTAACTACGCTGAATAGTTTTGTGTCAAAACTATGTAAGACCAAAAATATTATCCTTATTTGTGCAAGACACTTTTAGTAGCTACCAAAGGATCTGGACTTTCATTTCTTTGGACCGCGTAAGTCAGCCTCACTTTAAACTCTTATCATGGGAATCCACTGAAGACCATAAATACAAAATGAAAAACAAAAATCTTAAGCAACAATATGAATAATAACTGCCCCTTTTCTGTGAGATCTTTCAGAAAACAGATGCACTTTTCTCTAGAAAACCTGAATATTCCTGTCTAAGACAAGATTTTGTTATTTCTGACACATCTGCAAAAGACTAGGACTACAAAACAAAACTTACAGGCACTGTAAAATGCAGCAGCTATAAAAGGATAAGCAGAAATAACAAACACATCTATGTTTGCTCGCATAACTACAGCACTAACAAAAGACTCAGAGAAGAATGAATACGCTGTAGCATGTGTGATGTACACACACATGCATGCACATATCCCAACTGATTTCAGTCACAGCACTCAGAATTATAATACAGTTTGCAAGCCTACAATAATAATGTCACATTTTATCAACACTGACTCCTGTATTCATGACTGCGTGGGCAACAATGTAATTCATTATATGGGCATATCCTATTATTTAAACAACTTTTCATTAAATCATAATCCTAAATGCATGACAGGTATGGGGCAGACAATTAAACCTCCACCCACAGTGATGATACTCTGCCTACCTGTTGCCAAAATGCCAGGTCTCTTCAAAGCTCAAATACTTCTGGAGAAGAACAGAACACCCTGTAGTCTATTTTGAACTGACATTAGACGCTTCTATTACCAGCAGCTCCATTAATCACGTTTGCAGGTCTGACCTAATCTGTGTTACCATGGGGTTGAGAAGAAAAGCTTCTAGATTTTTGGAGCTGTAAACTCAGCATTGAGATGTCTAAAGCACCACCCACAAGCTTAGGAACAACCTCATTTCTAGATGGTGCATGTGGGCAAAGTTAACTCCGCAACCATGACAGCTAGAAAGAATTGTACTTTAAGGGAAAGTTAAAATTACGAAAATTGAGTGAATTTGAGAAGAAGAATCCTTCTTATCAATTAACAGATTTTTCAAAACTTGTATTAACTATTGCAAGTTTAAAGGAGTACGCCCAAGAGCCGTATTTACGCACTACAGCAACAGCTTCTTCATGTGTACTAACAGAAACTTGGATGTGACCTCACGAAAACAGACTGGTTTTGCTGTTTGTCACAGCTGCACTGAAACTATTTTAACTATCACTTTTCTGCATTAACAACATGTGTCATACTTTCTCTCCAGGCGTTAGAACCACAATCTATTACAAATATCACCATCAAATTAAATCACCTGTGCAATGGCCAGGACAGTACACCTTTGACAAACACAAACAGCTAGATGAAATCTTTACTTTCTTTAGAGGAGCCATACTATGAATGCAAAACTCTAAATAATCCCATTCCTTCAATAAAAGCAGGCAGTGCAGTAATGAAGACGATTACTAATCACAGTAATAACTTTTCTAAGAGCATTCACAGCCTCTCACAGAGGAGATTTTTCTCTTTCAAACATATGAAACTGTAATCAGAAGGTAAAATACCATCTGAAGCAGTAACTTAAAGGTAAATTCATGTCATAAAAAGAAACAAAATTTTCATTTAGAATAGTTGCATAAATAGCCAGATTTTTATTATCATCCTCTTCCTACTGCAATTTATCATCTAGCTTTACCTACTTTATATCTGGTCCAATGAGAGAATGCCTCCTTAGCATAGCTCGGGCTTGTGCACTGGTTAAGTTGGTGGTCGACTCTTCATTAATGGACAGGATGCAGTCCCCCACGCCAATTCGTCCATCACGACTTATTGAGCCTCCATGGATGACACTGCGGACTATCACTCCTGAGCCATCTTTATTAGAACTTACTGTCATCCCTATAGTGAAAAAAGCATAAAACAGTTAGTAACACCTTTGAGTCCCAGCTCTGAGCCCCAAGATGAAGAAATGTAACCTGGAGCAGGGAAGGCAAAAGCCAGTCAGTCAACCCGCCAATGTCAGCAAGCCTATAAACATTGTTCTTATTCACCCTTGCACTTCCTTTTTTCTGACAGAAGACAGGAGTTACAAACTACAATGACAGTATCTTTACCTTGGGTAATTTCACATACCAGGCTAAATATAAAAAAAAATGAGACAGCGGAAAATTTAAGCAGAAAATAAACAAGAAAGATAATGAAATTCCTTTAAAACCAACAGATTTACCACTCTTCTGGATGGTTCACTGAGTTTATATACTACCTATCAGTTTCATTTACAATGGTTCTCTTTGGAAAGGAGGTAAAATGACTGGACAGTTATTTAAGAGCATAGGGCCAATGCAATCACACACTTATTTTCAACAGAAAGCTTAAATCACATCTCACTGAGGTAGTTGCCTTCCTGCTCTCCTAGGTGGGCCATCACTTAGGCACAGAAGAGCATCCTGACCTCTCTGACAGCCTGTGCACTACTGATGGATACAGTCCACTACTTGAGTTACACCACGACCCAACCTGTAGCACAGCAGCACACTACTTCACAGTATTTATACACAACACTTAACTCCACTTTCTTTTTGCTAACGGGAAATGAGAGATGCTCTGCCCCCACAGGGAAGCCCATGGTGGACTTCTTTGTGGTGCTGGGCTTGACGTGCCTTTGTGACAATTTTACATGTGTGAGTTGTCACTGTTATTTTCAGCGGAGTTGGTTCTCATGAAATCAACCCTGATGACAGCTACAAAAAACCCTCCTCTTCACTAAGGCAATGGAGAAGTATCTGAAGTGCCAGCAACTCAATACTACCAAGCTTGGTTTTATTTTCTTTTGTGCATTAGCATGGAACTTTTCCTTTACTAACAAGATAAGGCCACTGAAGAAAACAGTGACTTACAGAAGAACATCTATTGGAGAAGGAGGCAGTGACTACCCTACTATATGTTGTCCTGGTTTTGCATGTGAACATGAGGCTAGTATGCACTGAGTACAGTTTTATGTCTGCAAGCCCTTACCTTATTGTCCAGACTGTGAACGGAAGGAAGATGATAGCTATTTAGAGCAAAACATCCAAGGATAGTGACTACGAAAAAATTCTAGGTATTTATATACAAAACATGGCTACAGAATACAGAGATTAACATTACTTTGTGGCTTTAAATCCTGGGAGACAGACTGGCTGAACAGAATTCATGCTACCCAGACTCAACTGACCATACAAACTTCTGCCCATATATCTGTCTCAAGAGAAAAAATTAAAATACACTTAAAGAACAACACTAACCCAGATACTAATTTGTGCTTTTTAGGACTTCTTCCAGGAAATAAAAAATTCTTAATAGTGTTGGTTACATGTAGTTGAGACCAACACAGATGTCTGAAGTATGAGAAGGCGGCCCTGATTAGCAAGAAAAGGCCCAATAAGTTTCTTAGACACAGGAACACCTGTGCCTTTCTACTTTAGTATGCAGAAGCCAATGTTTAGCTTTTCAGCAAACTGCAAACCCCATCTTCATGACGCCACTTCATATTAAACTGAGGAAAGACTATGGTGTTACCACTGACTGGAGATTTTTATTTATGATGTCACTTGTGATCAGGTATAATTTAAACATGGATGTATCAAACTTGCAATACAGATACATATTGCCTCGCTATTAGGAAAAGTAAACTGCCTGTCACCTAACCCTCAGATTAGTAACGTTATGTTGTCACAAACAGCATTTACAGCTGTCATCCTAGAGTGGATGACCCAGAATTTACACTTCTGTAGTTCTTCCAACAACCACCTCTTGACAGATCTGCTCGGACAGGTTACTCAGTATGACCTTAATTAAACGCAAGTCTGCCACAGAGTGTCTTCACCAGAATACAGGCAGTGTGCACAGAAAAGCAAACTGTGAAGCAAACAGCTGAAACGTGATTTGAAATTCTGAACCTAACTTTACTGCTCGGATAAATCAGTAACAAACAACAGTATTACTGAGGCTAATAATAATAATAGCAATAATAATATAATAAAAATAATAGTAATAGCACTTCAGAAAAACATCGGCCCTGATTTCCATGCTAGCATTCTTATTACAACAGATCTGCAAAGCTGATGTTATACTTCAGACAGCTACAGTTCCAGGTTAAAAATGCAAATTTTACTTCGAAGCTGCCAAATGAATCACTCATAACAATGGGTTTTCAGCTTTTCTTGCATGTGGATAGTCCATCCTCTTCTCTTTGAAAAGTCACAATCAAAATGTTAGAGCTCCAACTGTGGCTGGATTTGAAGAGCTGTCACAGGCTATGGGTGACACCATTTGAAAGGAAACGTGTCCATTCTCAACTGAGAAATAGTTGATGCAGCTGCAGCTTTCAACATCATTCACAGCTCTTGATTTAGCTCCTTTTGTAAAAACGAAACTTAAAAGCAGTGCAGTCACATGTGTAAACTGGTCACCATGCCCAGACAGCTTCCCAAGCCAGAGCACACACAGACTAGAATAAAAAGACTACAGTCAAAAGCCAGGAGAAAGCATTATTCACATTCATATGGAGAGGCCAGTCTTACTTTTCATGCATGTAATGTCTGCCAATGTGTACCCTGTCCTAAGTTTGCATTTTTATGCTGTATTATACTTGACAAAAAATTTGCTTTGTACTTTCACCGCACTTAAAATAATTATAGATATACATAAAGAAAACATTGCTCCATTGAGTTAAGAGTTTATTGCAAACAAAACTTTTTTAACAAAATCCAAATGCCTGGAACTGCATGGTGACCTGCACTTTTATACAGTCTGGCAATGAGGCCAGTAAATGCAGTACTTACACAAGCACTTCACAACAATTAAAGTCAAAACTTCTACCCACACTAACCTTGCCTAGAGTTTTTTGTTTTGAGGAACCTGATTTTAAACCAGATGAGTTCCTTATCCAGTTTGGAGGCTGGCTGTATCAAGAAAGTGACATAGGGCACACTGCACATCCAACCATCAGAGGGCAGTTTATCCCAGGTAGAACAGCCCACTGAATTACAGCGCCAGAGTGCCCTACCCACCTCTGCACAGCAAGGGCGTCCTGAGTGGCAGCTATTTAAGAACAATGGACCTATGGGCTGCTTTTAGGGTGCTTTCTGTGGACAACTGATCTTAAAAAACTTTCAGAGTCACTGCAAATAACCAGCATACGCTATAATTCCTGCCCTACTATCACTAGAGAGTCTTCAACGTCATGCAGCTGGCCAGAAGAAATGGCACCAGGAATCTAAACCAAAGCAAATGAATACACTGTCCATGAACAGGAGAGCACCACTACTGCCTACCACAACAAAACATCCCTCCTGGTGGCTCTGGAAACCAGCCTGGGAAGATGCTCTCCCCATGCTCATCCTCATACTTCTCAGGGAGACTGGTCTCTGCAGTAGAGACAGGAGAGGACAGTGAAAAGTGTTTCCATCTGTTGGGCATGTTCACTTGAAAATGTGCCTCCAGTCAGTATGCTCAGGAAGTTGTACAACGCAGATAAAACCCTGTAACTCTGAAATTTGCCACAAAACAGCAACATCGAGCTAAAAATAATACCTATTGAATGTATCAATCATCTGCTTCCCAGAAATACTGAAGTACTTAAGATACAAATACAGGTATGTACCAAGGCTAACTCTGACATTAGCCATATCATTTATAACAGTATTTGCTAATGAAACATGAACATATGAAAAAACCAGAAAACTATGCTCCTGAACAGGTTACAAAAATGTCAGCTACCTTACCTAGACTTGAATTGCCTCTTGCAATAGTGATATTGTTCTCATATACAGTTTTGACTGCATCTGGGGTTATGGAACTTCCCTCCAAAGATACTGGGCATCTCTTTTCCAGTAAATGCTGTTGATTCTAACACAAGGGAAAATAACATCAGTTCAGAATAGGAAGACAAAAACATAATTTGACAAACTGACCTTAACTCACCTTATAGAGAAGCCACGTACATGATTAATACATATTAGTTACACAGGCACTGGAAAAGTCACTCCATCTAAGATCAAACTGGCATACATGACGTTTCTCTTTTCATTTGGGTAATCTAGCAAATCTACCACAAAGTATGCTTTTAATTTAGAGACATGAGTTACACTCTTAAAATTAGTGGGACAAATTTCAGGACTCTCAAACTAGTTCACCAAAGATGTCTCACAAACTGCCAGTGCTAAAAAATATTTTAAGACATTGCAGTTCTTTTATAATTTTTTTAATAAAATACTGAATGGAAGAAAAAAGAAACACGTTACACTGATTGTCACATAATGGAATATTATATTTTCACATTGTCGTATCACAGGCCACTTTGTGAGCTGAGCTGTACGTGCTTGCGTGAACACCAGGACACAAGATTTTCACACCACTCCTTTGGCTTCCTAGGTCTGGTTTCCAGCTCTGCACCGCCTGTTTGTGCTCATTTCTCTGTGGAGGTTTATAGGGGCTAAGAAAAGCTCCTTAGCCTGCCCAACAGGTACACTGTGCTTCAGCAGCGTCTATTGCTGTAAGTTTTCATGTGAGCTACCACATCCAACAGGCATAATCAAAGAAACATACACATCTGTTGGCCAATGTTAATTTCTATGGTGGAATATGACCTTCCCATAGGTTTTTTAATTATTATTTTAAAAATAATAATAAGATCTTTACTTTTCCAGTGGGATCAAGGTGCATGGTAGTAGCAAGGCTTGTATTTAGTGCAGTTTCTGCCGTTGTCTGAGATGCAGTCTGTGTTGCTGTGTTTTCACTTTCATTTTGGTTGATCTCCAAAACATCCAGAGGCAGAAGATCATTTTTAGCAGAACCAGTTGTAGCTTCCATGGTATTGCCCACTACAGACTTTTGCACTCTCACTCTCTGATTCAGATCCATGTTGTACAGATTCTTGTTAGAGACATGGAAATCATCTGTGGCATTTGAACATTCCTCTCCAACAGACTGCTAAACAGAGGTGACAATGAATAAACATCATTCTTTTTATACTCTAACTATAGTATAGTATAAGTACATTTCACGCTAAAATCTTAAATAGAAACTAATCTTACAGAATTTAAACATATTTGTTGTAACATCAGTGTCTTCAGTGGATACCAACAGGCATTTTACTACAAAATTTACTTAACTCCTCAGAAAATTTCTTCTGTTTTAAAATATCAGAAATCAATGGAAGTAAGTTTCTGCTGAAGGCCAAACTTTCATTTGGTACTCACCACTAACTCTCCACTACCTCTGCAAAGTATCATCTACTCACACATTCTTAAACTAGACATAACTCCAGCAAGTTACTAAAATTAAAGGATCCAATTGTCTTTCTCATGTGGAAAAACTCTGCAAGACCGAAGTCGTTACTTTCAGAACGCATAGCAAGCAAACAGCAATTTCAAGCAGCTCAGACAGTAAGCATACAATCTAATCAGACATTTAACTGAGTAGAAACATATTTAGACATCCCTTCCACACAAAGAAGGCAAAGTAAAAAATTGGTCAAAGTCAGTAAAAAATGAACATAAGAGGTTTCGAAGTGCAACAGCTATGAAATACAGTGATGCAGTTGCTGAAGCTTAGCAGTTAGTATTCACCGTAAGTGTATCAATTACAGTTGCAGTACTAAAATAAAGTTCTCTACAAAAAAATTTTTTAGACTTTCAAGATTCCAAGATTCTGCATTTCAATTAATTTAATGGATTTCAGTAATCCTAACCTTATGAAAAAAAATCTTCAAATGCTCTCTAGCTGAGCTTTCAAAATAAGAAATTTTAAAAACATGTAAGCCATTAGATGCTAGAAAAATCTATCAAGGACTTCAAGGTTAGACTTAGAGGCTCTGTAGCAATATTAGGAGTTTTTCTCTGAAACGTACCACTGGTTCCATTAATTTTTATATTCCTTTTCCAAAAAGTGGGGAAAGCATATTCCCAGGATTTTAAGATATTTTGCAACATTCTGCATCAAGGGCCTTAAAATCAATTTTTCTCATCTTTCATGTAGTGCATATATGCTTGCTCTTTTCCCAGACAATCATCAAAAAAGACTGTAAATAAGTGGTTTAAGTAACATCTGAGAAGATAATTGAGCAAAGCATAAATTCAACTAATCTGCATGATGTAATAAATGAAATAATTTCATACCTTTCGGAGAACAGACAACCAGGATTTTAATCTATTTAAATTACCTCATAAGGTTTCAAAGATAGCTGGGACATCTACTTTTAAGTCTGTTTTGTATCCATTTCCAAATCAGTGTAAACAAGACCCAGATCACACTCCTTTTATTCCATATGCCACATATACACATTAGAGTTGCAGCATATGCCCGTTTTTATTTTTGTTTCACTTAAAGAAAAGCCAATGCTGTAATTTTTGAAGACAAACACAATTTCAGGACTTTGTAACTGCAGTAACATGTGGCCTCATTACAGAATTTGCATTACTTTGACTTGTAAGTACTTCTTTTTCATCACCTATTTTAATAGTGACATAGGCATTCAGAACCTGTCAACTTCCCTAAAGGCAGAAACAGCTGAAATATCTCTGCATTCCTCATAGCATCAAACAGCAATTTTTTTTTTTTTTAATTTTTTCTGCTTCTCACATGCTTCATAAATCTTATTTTATGAACAGATTTTCCCGCTATGTTTACTTTGTGAAGTCACTCACTGCAGAATATAATAGGTTGCTTGATGAGAACTTAATACTACATACTGGTGGCACAGAGAGGAACACTAAAAAGTCAGGACCATAATCTTTAAAACCAAGGCCATCTCTTAGTTAATGCTGAAAATAATTTAAGACTTTCTAGAGCTTCAACATGATATATAATGTAAATCCAGCCTCTATCTCATAAAATGCTGCTCAGTATGCAAAATGCATAATCCATTTAAGTAACAGAGTTAAACAACACAATCTGTCCCACTGGCACAATACAGATTCTGTGCATTAGGAGAAACCATTAGAAGAGGAATTTAGCTTTCCAACCAGTGCCTCGCAAGGGCTGAACATATTACAGATTAATAAAGGGAGCTACTGCAGCTCAGGTGTGGAGGGATAAGCGGCAGCTACTCAAATTTGCAAGAAATTCCTACAACGTTGCTTTCAAAGATCAGTGCTAGGAGAAATGACTTGGAAGTGTGGTTTAGAGAAATAAATCTATAGATTGCCAAGGAAAAAAGGGCATGAAAACCCACGAAGAGAAACAAAACACTAATTCTGATGTAAACAAGCAAGTCATTATGGGTATGTGATTAGACAGAAAAAAAGATACTGATCTTTTTAGTACTTTCAAAGAACTTATCTTCCTTTACTGACTTTAAATAGGAATTATTAGCAATCAGAGGTGTGATATATATTTAATTTTAATTATAGCAGCACTGCAAGTATTTAGTTCAAGAATACAGTAAATAACTTATCAAACATTCTAACTACAAAGCATAAATGCAAATCTTAGGATGAAAACTTTTTCATGCTTTTCATACCTAAAATACTGTCGAGTAACGTAGTTATCTTGTGTTACCACTCTTTACTATGTTCTGAAGCAGTAACTGCAGCAGACTGTTCACCACAGCTTTAACACTACAAACATCTCACCATACTTCATCTGGCTATACAAAACACAAATCCAAGTTTTCAACCATCTAGCTGCCTCTCCAATACAAACACCTGACAGACTCCAGCACTACCTTAAACAAAACGTCACTTTAATGTGGTAACAAATAGTGCAGTTTGAACCAGGATGACATAGAACACTTAGAACTAATAGCACAGCCTTTTCATGCTTACAGTCAAGGTTTGTCATCAATAAAACCACCCTCTTTTTTACCTTGGGAGTTGACAGTGGAAGAGAGTAGCTGTAGTTCAGCTCACCGCTACAGGCACTGTCATGCAGAGCTATCATTGAAGCCTGGAAGATGTCACCCTCTAGAGAATACCGCGATTCAAAGGTGGACTCATCCGCTAGATCTGCCTCGCTGGAGTCCACCTAACAACAAAAACAATTCAATCAGCCAGGCTGTTACCTTTACACTACATAAGCTGTGAACACATGCACCTTAGCTGCCACATGCCAGCTGACGCTTTCCTTCTATTTTTTTCCCTTCACGTCTTACAACGCAGTTACATTTGCACAGTACAGTACTAAAATTTCTGTTTCCGTTTACAACTCACGTTACTACATATTCAAAGGCTGAAAGAATATGCGAAGTACATCGAGTGTCTCAACCGGAGTAAGTTGCAGGGCTAAGGCAAGACAATGTCTGTAAACAGAACTAAGGTGTTGGGAGAATTCTGCTGTACTCCCTGATTTCAAGATTTTAATTTCTTTATGGTTTTTTTTTTCCTTTACAAGAATTATCACAGAAAAAGCAATAAACATCACTTAGTGTCACCTGTCAGGAATGTTTCCTTCACCCAACTTCAAAGGTTCAGTTGTTTTTAAAAGGGTAAAAAAAATATTCTGGAAACTGCAATGCTTTCCAATGTATTTATAAGAAAAAATTTTGGCATTATTTTTTATGATTTCTAAAAGTATTTGATATTTGCCAACAAGATTAATATTAACAATTCTCCTGTCTTACATGAGAAATACATTTTTAAGAGTCCCAGATACGTAACAGAAAGGGGCAGAATTTTTTGCCTCTTTCTTTCTCAAATGAAATAAAATTAACTCCTAAAAGAAATATTACACTT
The DNA here is from genome assembly GCA_013396975.1 of Bucco capensis. NCBI lineage: Eukaryota > Metazoa > Chordata > Aves > Piciformes > Bucconidae > Bucco > Bucco capensis. The sequence goes on along the minus strand of VWZO01016859.1, from coordinate 37,458 downwards.
TGATTATGTCATCTCCCCTGGCACAGCTCAAGAAAGTAGTGTATCCTAACACAAGTGATGACTTAGTTCAGAGCCATGACTATCCTGTAAACTTGTATGAAGCAGCCAAGTGAAGCCATCTGCAGAAATGGGACCTAACTTGTTTCTCAGCTTCTGTAGTTAAAACATACCATGAATTCATTCTGTCAGATTCACAACAGCAATGACAACTATCTACAGCGATCCCTTTTAGGGGTACAAATGATCAATTTCTTAATTGTCTTAATACCAAAGACTTAATAGCTAATTCAAACTGCTTTGGTTTAACCGACTTCTCTGAAAAAAGCAGACTAGTGTTACTGAAGCTATGTTCTAAAAAAAAGAGTTGTGAAAAATGGGGACAGACCTGTAGAATCTGAGTGTAGATTTTTTTATGAAGAAAAGTATCTCACAAGTGCACTCTGCAAACACAACTTCAACTAGGTTACTGCACATTCAATTTCATATTTTGCATTTAATTAGTTGATAGAACTGGCAATTTAATAATATTATAACCTGCCACGTATTTTCATTGTTCTTACACAATTCTAATTTTTTATATGAATTACAGACAGAAGTCAAATTATTAAATACCCAAGTTTTAATCTAATCTTTTCAACATACCTTTAATTATAGGATATGGATGTAAATTATAGGGTATTATAGGATATGGATGTAAATTGCGCCATGGACGTAAATTGTGCCAGGGGAGGTTCAGGCTAGATATTAGGAGGAATTTCTTTACTGAAAGGGTTGTCAACCACTGGAACAGGCTGCCCGGGGAGGTGGCTGAGTCACCATCCCTGGAGGTGTTTAAGAGATGGGTGGATGTTGCATTGTGGGGGGGGGGGGGCATTATTTAGCAGGTTGATAGGGTTAGGACAAAGGCTGGACTCGATCTTCAAGGTCTCTTCCAGCTGTAACTGTTCTATGATTCTATATATAACCTGGCTTCATAATTCTTCTCAGTGAATGAATAAGGCAAATACTATTATCTAACTACTGGATCAAGGTAACAAAATACAGAAGAAAAAAAACAAACAGTCTTGTTTAAAAGTAACTTATTAGAATCAACCTGTCATTTGCAAATGTTAAAAAAACAGTAAAGATAACGGAATCAGTACTTTCAGAGATCCGTGCCTTGCAAGGATCCATTTCAGGTTTCTACTTCGTTTTCTTTCCTAATGAATCTACTTCTGGTGTTTAGTAGAAACTGTTTCCCTACTCAAGTCCCCTGAAAATGAGGGCCAAATAACCTCAATATCAGACCCAGACCAGTAAAAACAACCATGAGAAGACACACTCTTATTTCTGTATTCTTGGGCTTTGGACTGTTTGGGGTTTTTTTGATTGGCTGGTTGGTTTTTAAAGTCCTATTTCCTTTGTCTTTTTAAATTTTGTTTTACTGGTAACTTCTGCACTATGTAAGGCACTGAATGCTTAGTTAAGCTGCATTGTTTGTTCAAGTGAATACCTTTTCACCTTGCAAATCTCATAATCACTGATTGATGTTTAAGTCTAAAGTACACTATTAGGAGGAAGCCAGGCAGCTTTTGAAGATGCATTCCTGGTAAGCCTGGCTTATAAACAAAAAGTTAGTTCCAAAAACATTTCAAGGTAGAGAAGTGATGTGTTATAATATATAGGTGAAGACATTTATTTATAAAATAAGTACATGAACATTTCTCTACAGAAGATGAGATTTTTAAAGTGATACTCCATGCAAGCAAGGAGAAGTGGGTAGCCATGCACTTTCAACAATCTCAGTAGAATAATTCCATTTTTCTAGCAACTAACATATCACAGGCCAGATTCACAGCTCATGCATACAGCCAAAACTTTCAGGTGCCAGTTTCTACCATGTTGGGATCCATCTCAGCTATGGTGGATGAGTAATGAGGCAACATTAAACACCAAAAAATAAGCATGAACAGTAACAAAGCAACCTCATTCATTACAAAATGCAAATACTTAAGAAATGTTTCTTAAGTCGGGCCACTAACCAGAGCCAGTTCAGCATGGAAGAGGGCTGCATCAGCTGGCCCCTCCTCCTCAATTGACTGAGCAGTGTAGAAAAAGCAATCTTCCTTAGCAGAGACATAGCCCTCCTCTGGTGAAAGCTGCAGAAAGAATGAAGCTCTGAGTTGGATGAGTGGCCAGGATACAGGGCGTGCAGCATGAGCAATGTGTGGCGCCCTAGAGAGGCAAATGAATTCCAAATGCAGCAAAGATTTCATTTCAGTCGCAGTCACAGTGTTGGATAGGTAAAGAAATTTTTTTTTTCAAATTTACCTTAATTGATTCAGCTTCATATCTCATTTTACACCCCAACTAATGAAAAAGGCCTATTCAGCTATACTACAGGGCCTACAGCTTTGTATAAACTCATTTTCAATTTCTTCTCTTACTAAACACATATCAAACAGCCATCAGAGCTGTCACAGGGAAAGAGCCTTACAGCCTTTACAACCTTATTAGCCACAGAGTAATCTTGTTAGCAGGAAGACTGCATTCACTGTCTGCATTTTAAGATTGTATTTGCCAGATGAAACAACCTGAAGAGGACAAAACATAATTCTGACTATAAACCAGAAGCTTTTTCCAATATAATTTGATGCTAGGTGCTTTTATCCAATATCGCAAAGAGTCCATGTTTAACTAATTAGCAAACACAGTATGTGGAATATTAAAGACCAATGCTGAAAGTTTACGAACTGCTGGGAAGACAAACAAAACCCCCACGTAATTCCTCTTTTAAAGCAACATCTTCCTAAGCATTTAAAGTTTTAGTGTGCAACACAGAGTCTCCAATACAAAAAGCAAGTTATTTCTCTCACTATAAAAAGCAAAGTCTCTAAACATTAGCAATTTTCTCCCACGCTCTCCACAGAGATATACTAAGAATGAAGATTTGATACCTGCATCCACATGGACTATAAGATTACCATTTCATGAAAACAAAAACGAGCCCCCATAGAATGCACTTGGGCTCAAAAACACAGTGAATGGTATCTTCTTCAAATGTGTGAACTGATGACGTTCTACTGGTGTGAATAACCCTTGATAACCCTAGGTATCCTTCAACCTCATTCTTCTAATTGTTACAGATGACATTCTAAAATCAAGCCTGAAAATACTTCTAGCTATACTAAAAGAGCCAATTTGAGTTATACAAACTGAAAACTACTCACTGTTGTTTAAATATGAGGTGAGCAGTCTAAATATAAAGACTTCATATGTACTACACCTTGCAAAACAAAGGAATAGATGAATTCCAGGCAAACCACATAAATCTGACTTTATGTCACCATGTCACACATTCAGATAATCTTGTAAAGTGCACAAAACCATGCCTGGCACCTTGCAGCCCTGGAAGACGGTGCTGTTTGCAAGACACTTCATCGTTTTATCAGCTTCAAGACAGGTGTGCTAGTAACTGCTATCACTACACCAGCGATACAATACCCAGGCCACTCCTGCATGCAAGGAAATACAGGAATCTGTTAAAGACAGTTTCTGGATGGTTTGAGCCACCTAGCTGTACCCAAAAGTACAAAAAGTGCAGGTAGAAGTCAGGATCATCATGTATTAGCTTAAATGACATGAAAAAACTCATTGAATACCCAAATCCTTACAGGCAGTGGTTTGGCAACTCCTATTTTGACTGTTCCTGTTGGGGCTCCTTTCAGTGCTTGTACTGCCTCCTCCAGGCTGCCATTTGCCAAGTTAGTATCGTTGACAAACATAAGCCGATCTCCAGCAAGAAGTCTGCCATCTTGTTCAGCCACACCCCCAGGAACTAATGAGCGGATCACAATTACAGTGTTTGCGGGATCCACAGGATCCTAGTTAAATAAAAGGAAGAAAACCATCTCATTTTATTTACTGTTTTATGTCTTGAGAGGCTAAATTTTATGCATGTGTATGTAATAGTCCAAGAGCGCACTACTGGAGACATCACTTAAGCCTGAACACTGTCATGTTCCTCATTATTTTAACAGCATCTGTTTATACTGTCACTTTAGATGATACTGCATGACATATTTTTTGAAAAATATCATCTCTGTAGAGTATGTGATAGTCTTCTCTGGGGTAGAGAATTATGTAGACTTTCCTACAGGCCTACCATTATATAAAACATAAAGACTGTATTACTATGAACATAATTGCCCTTAACTTTTGTCACTGTTCATTGAAAATTAATAGAAAATTTGATGGAAACAGATAAACACAAAAATTAATCTCACTGTAAACTTAACCATTCACAGTCTTAGATGAAAACAGAAACTTCAATCGCAAAATGAAATGTTATAAACATGTCAAAGGAGGACAAATCACAAATATTCTAACATCAAACAGCACTGTTTCAGAAAGCTGACTAGAGCTGCAAGATATAATCAAACTCACATTTGTAAAATATATAAAACAACTGAAGATACTTTACACAATTCTTCAGTACAACTACCCATAAACAAATTTCATTAACTAATGACATAAGCAACCATCATTTTTGTCACAGAATCAGAACAGTTTGGGTTGGAAAGGACTTTAAAGATCATCTAGTTACACCCCCCCTTCCATGGTCAGGTATACCGTCCACTAGACCAGGTTGCTCAAGACCTCATCCAACCTGGTTTTAAATGCTTCCAGGGATGGGACATTCACAACTTCTGTGAGGAAACTGTTACAGTGTCTCTGTACCCTTACCATAAATAATTTATTCCTACTGTCTAATTAAAACCTAGCCTCTTCCAGTTTAAAGTCATTATCCCATGTCCTATTACTATACTCCCTGATAAAAAGTTCCTCTCCATCTCTCCTGTAAGCCCTCTTTTAAGTACTGGAGGGCTGCTACAAGGTCTGCCTCAGAGCCTTCTCTCCTCCAGGCTGAACATTTCTGCCAGTGCGTCAGAAGAGCCTGAAGCAAAAATATGCTTTAGTTTTTTGCTGACATGGACTCCAAATACTCAAGCTCAGCTACAGTTTCTCACTGCAGAGCATCAAGAATAATAGATAAAACAGTAATCATTGTTTTATACAACAGATACTTGATCAGGCCTTTAACCTTCAGATTATTAAACTACACTGCCCTTCACCTGTACTGTTCTGCAAGTGCAGAACAGTACTGAGGGACAGGTTAAATCTAAATAGTGTCCTGTGGACATAATTTTCACCTGGAAGTGACCTCCAGATGCAAATGCATACACTCCTAGGGACAAGATCAAGCAGAGCCCTGGAAGGAGAGTAGCTCCTGAGGCACCAACAAATATCCAGGCAAAAGCCTATGCTGACCTACATTGAAACTACTTGAAGTCAGACTAAAAATTTTCCACAGTGACAACCTAGAACGGGAGCAACAGTTTTTCTGGGGTCCTGATCAAGTAGAGGCAGAAGATAGGCACTGAGCTGTTCATCAGACAAATCAGGAATCACTTAAGATATCCAGAAATTTTGAAATCAAACACAAAACAAATGGAGGCATTTAGGCACATCCTGGATAGACAGCAGCTAAGCAAAGGATTTTAGAATTGCAGTTCTGGGTTTTAGTAAATCCTGCTTTAAATACCTAAGTCCTTTATTGGATCTTGCCCTAAGCACCTCACTGCAGATGCAAAATACAGTTAGATGCCTGAATATTCTGACTACATCATTCATTGCCCTGGGGTCACCAGAAGATGAGCATTTTGAAGACCTCAATATATTATGGAGTATCTATTTTTCTATATCAGTACTTCTATTAGTTGCACCCCTTTAGCTTTACTATATTGCTCGGTTTCCATTAACATTTACCATTAAAATACATATTTAGATCATATTGCAAGATCTAAACAATACAAACTATTTTGTCCTTTACTCAAAGAAAGGAATGCAGAAGTTACCTGGTAGTCCAATATGCTAAATCCAAGTCCCATACTCCCCTTCTCCAGCTCAATGTGCTGTACTTCTGTTTCCCATATTGCCAAAGATGAGCTTTGCACCTCTTCCATACTCTGACCCTCGTCAGCTATTTCCAAAGTTGTTCCCTCTGTGTCTGAGGAGCCAATGAATCCAAGTTCTATGTGAGCCTGAGATAAACCACAAATGTTCACCAATACAATGTTAACTACTTGTGAAGCTACAGAGACAAAACTCTGTTCACAAAGACCAAGACAAAAACCAAGTGATGTGTCTCTAAACGGTAAATGCAAGCATTCAGAAGAGTTAACAAGTCTGAAAAACCTTGGATAGAATTCACATATCCTTGTAAGAAAATATCTGTGCTGCAAGTACATGAATTTACTCTGTCCTAGTTCGGGCTGGAGCGGAATTGATTCTGCTAAGGTGGTATTGCTTCTAGCCAAGGTTCCTTTAAAAGTGACTGCATTTCTCTGAAAGCTGGTAGTATGTTTTCAAAACAAGTGCCAGCTTCTAGTAGCCTAGGCCTAAATGTTTGGGTTACAGCTAAGAATTGGAATGCAAACCCTTTATGATTCCACTGGGAAGTGAGTGGGGGGCAGGGTGAGAGCAGGCAAGACAGGTGACCCCAAACTGACCAACTGAGTATTCCATTTCATACACGTCATGCTCAGTATAAATTTAAGGGGCAGTTCCCTCTGCAGCCTCTTCTTCACTTTCCTTGCAACTCTGCTTTGGGCCCAGCTTTGCTGCATCTTGCTTCTAAGTTCAGCCTCCGAGTTCCAGTTTCCCCCTCCCCCCCGAGTTCGACTACGATAACATAGTGACTGGAAGGGAGAGCAGGAGGTTTGGATCTTGGTGCTGGCTCTTTATCTATATTTANCTCCCTCTGCTGTCGGCACAGTTATCGCACCAGGGGCCACCGGAGACCCCAAGTGATTTTCAGACTGTGTCTCTATATTTATATATGTCTGTTGTTACTGCTTTTCATTAAAGTAGTTATTTTGCCATTTTGCAATCCACAAGTCTCGTTATTTCACTCAAACCATAACAACTCACTGGAAAAAAATATTTACAAAATGGAATTTCTGTCAAACTAAAAACTTTACAAAACTTCACTAGTACATGCATTCAAATATACAGGAAATAACTATTATTAAACAGTATGTCTAAAAATATGTCTTGATCTAAACACAGTAGCACTGATAGGAGTCAGAACACTTAAAAAAAGAAACACACATACATATGCACACACCTATGTTCTTCACATCCCTTGGTTTCATATAAAAACTCAGTACCTCTAAGCTGAATTTGGTGCCTTGCCTAGAGCTCAGAATTATGTGTGTCTCTTTTCACTCAAATGCTATTGCTTTGTACACTATACTGCAGGCCACTCCTACATGTTGAGTACATGTTGGCAGTCCAGAACTTTGCAGTATCAGTGACAGAAGTATCTCTGCCAGTAAATGCATGCACAGCTCTGCACAATACAAACCCAGAAAGCAACGTTCAAAACTAGACTAAATATATTCAGATTCTAAAGGAAAAACACAGTGCATTTTGCCATAACCCACAGCTCATCTACAAAACAGAAGTACATGGGTAGATAGACCTGTGTCCCAGAGTACTTCTGCCCATGACCTACCAGGATTGACAGCTTCTGGTTGCCTAAAGCACAGGTAATGAACCTTTTGCATTTATCTGGTTCCAAGTCATGATATATTAAAATGTATTTCTGATCTTGTACAAAAACTTTGTATGTTTTTTCTCAAGGAAACCGTAATTTTCTCAGTGATATTTTTAAGACTTAATACCTTCTCTCTGAGCTGAACCTCAGACAGACATAGACTCTCCAGTACTTCTGGGTGAGTGATAGGTGGAGCTACTGGACGGCAGCACACCATTGTCACCTTAAGAGGCAACTCCTTCAAGATACTGACCACATCCTTGTGGTTTTCTCCAAGCAAAGAGATGTCATTCACCTCGATAAATAAAGAACACAGTGGTTAGAAGCACACACAGTGTTTGCAAGTACAATAAATAAAAATGGATAAAAACCCTCAAAACTCGCTGATCATCTCACTTTTAAAACAAAAACCCAAAACCAGAAGCAAAACCAAACACCCTAATGTATATACTCAACCTTTCATTTCTATTCACTTTGATACTCAGAATCAGCATGAAGATACATTTTTGTACTCAATGGGCAGTGTTATAGATTGCATGACACTACCCTAGAAACACCAGATACTCTGCCACTTCATGGTTTTTGCATTCATGTGAATGACAAGAACACTTTAATTCTAAGAAAATTATTTTGAAAAGTCAAAAGGAGTTTAGTCCCTTTAGCGTATAGGAATATTCTTAATACATCTTAATGCAGTTGCTAGGCATTCTTTTTTGTTGACCTTGAACTCTACCTGAAAAATCAGCTATTAGCTCAGAATTGCATGTTTCTTCAGAGAAGAGACCCATATGAAATAACCAGTAAAATACTTCAGGTTACAGCTGGTATGCAGTTAGATGTCGTACATTCCCCAAGTCATAACCAGTGAGAAGTGCTCTGAGTTCACTGCTCAGAAATCTTACTGAACGCAGACTAAGATAAAATAGTATTTTTTCTTACTTCCAGCAGCTCATCTCCACTGAACAGCTTGCCACTTCGTCCAACTGGCCCCTCTGGTAAGATAGATCTGATGAAATGATGTCCCACTGTAGCTTCAAGGCTTATCCCTAACCCACTGCTTTCACTAAATTTGTTAACTACAGCCACCTGATGAAAGATTAAGAGGTAAATTACTTTTGACACATTTACAGCCATACCTGTTAAGTTACATTTCAATTCACCTACAAGGTTAATATTCCAGACGTGAGCAGTAAGAAATACTGCGGTAAAAATTGAAACATTGATCATATACTTCTCCAGCATAAATGAGTAGGAACTGTATATGACAATATATCTAATAATAAATACTTTTGTAGAGATCATTTCAAAATTATGTCAGAGCTGTAAAGCCCTAAACTCAGATACTGCTCTTCAACTATATTTGGAGTAAATGTATTATTTAGATCATTACATCAAGCAATTCATTCAGTACGCAGAATGCATTGAGAAGTTTCAAGCACTAACTTCAAGTTCTGACTAATTAAAAGAGCTTAATTAAATATTATTTTTTTCTAATACACATTTATCCTCTTAAAGTTAGGAAATCTGTGAAGCAATACTCATAGGAAGTGTAACCTAAGATCTATATTTAAAATTATAATCAAAATAATTTCAACAGACTAAGGCACATGTACAATTTTTATAAATAAAGGAGCAAATACAATACAAACGTATCTTGCTAGCATACAGATAGAAATAATAGGTGGACATAACAAAGGGCATTTAATAACGGTAATCATAGTTTACCTACCACTATTTCATAATTTGAACCCATAATCCTCTGCCACTTTGCCATTGTAGCTGCTTCTTCTGTAGTAGTTAGCTGGAAATCTAAAAGTTATATCTGAGATTACTGTGATAGAAAGTAAAATGTCCTGTGTATTCCTATAACTTATAAAGTATATAGACAGTGCAAGACTACACAATCATACCCATGATGCCAGAACTCTCCTAAATATGACTAAAAGCTCTGCAGGTTTTGCCTCACCAGGCTTGAGTTTACCAGAGGAAAAACTTGCAGAATAGTATTTGATCCCAAACCTGCAAAACTAACTGTGTATTCTGAAAGACGGGAAGTTCAGTCAAAAAGTTTGGTGCACAGCTAGGAAGAAAGGACACAACTAGCTTCAGTGTTCAGTGAATTTAATGCAACTTTACAAGATAACAAGCACAAAGCAAATGAAAAAGTTACATGCATTCCCCAGACACTGGTTAAAACAGATTGTATGTGAGCTGATCAGACTGATTGAGGAGGATGGCTGAAATACTTAAGGTATGTGCGTGATACTGCTTACTGATCCTTTTGGACACATCTTATATTTTACAGAGTCTCCAATGAAAGTTTTCAAACAAATTCTGGAAGTTTTGTATTTTCAAAACTATGAGCACAGCTGTAGAAGACTTTTTTGAAACTCTAGGCCCTAGAGACCAGTGAGATGGGAAACAGGTTGGAGAGCAGGCTAGAGAGCTGCCAGGCACAGAGGGACCTGGGGATGTTGACAGCCGGATGAACATGAGCACTGTTGTGTGCCCTGGTAGCCAAGAAGGCCAGTGGCATCCTGCCCTGCATCAGGAACTGTGCTGTCAGCAGGAGCAGGGAGGTGATCATGCCCCTTTACTCAGCTTTGCTGAGGCCTCACCTCGAGTACTGCATCCAGTTTTGGGCCCCCCACTCCAAGAGGGACAT
>VWZO01016859.1:0-27126 GCA_013396975.1 Bucco capensis | reverse complement strand
ATTGGAACAGGCTGCCCAGGGAGGTGGTTGAGTCACCGTCCCTGGAGGTGTTTAAGAGACGGGTGGATGTCGCATTGTGGGGCATCATTTAGCAGGCTGATAGGGCTAGGACAAAGGCTGGACTTGATGATCTTCAAGGTCTCTTCCAGCTGTAACTGTTCTATGATTCTATGATTACTTTCACTTTCTAGCTGTACCTTAGCTATATAACATACAGGAGATGGAAATGTGCACCAAAAACCAGATCTTTGTGTAAGCACACCCAAGTGCACTTTCTCAGAATAAAGTATTAAATGTTGAGAACCTGTTTCCTGTTGCTTCATGTCCTCTCCAGTATCTACCACAGTAGCACTGCACGGCAGTGATGGGGATCCCTGTTCTGTTTCACTCTTATCTAGAAAAAGAAGAAGAACCCTTTTCAGCTGTTTTATGTGTTAATTACAGTATCAAGCTCAGAGGCATGTGTCAGAGTACTGACTCTTTCTTCCACTGGACTTCAGAGTATCCTTATATGGCAAAGAGTCTGGCACAAGGGGCCCAGAAGAAATGCCATATTTTAAAGATATTCTGTTTTAGAGACATTGCTGTCTGTTAATGCTTTGCCTTCTCCAGTGAATTCTGCAATGAAGTAAGTATCAGTAGCTACATTTCTCGGATTTAAAGACAGGTTACAGTAAAACATACACATCTAACACTCTTTAGCACTCTTGTTCCTCTTCTTCCCTTTGTGCAATCTGGGAGGCTGACACTGAAAAACAAAAATGCTACAGCCCTGGCAACCTTCACACTTGACTGACTTTGAACTAGCAGAAAGCCTCTCCTACTACAGAGTTCTGTTAGGTATGTTGCTGGCTGTCAGCTGTCTGGAATATCTCTAGGCTGAAGAGAGAGCACTTTCTGAGCATTTCCTGTGTAATTTTTGCTAAGGGTGGGAATGAGAGGATGCCATACAGATAACATACTACTGGGTCTTTCAAAATCTTGTGCAAGGTGGGTATTATGCTTCAGTCTATGAACTGTGATATACTTCTGCTAACATCAACCTAACACAAGTAGCTGAAAAATACTTGTTCATGCATCCAGTCTCTATGCAGGTATTCTGTTAGAACACACTGACATTCAAGATCTGGCACATATACTTCCAAGATTTGCTCAGTATAAGATTAAGTTTCACCAATCTAATCCCATCAGCAACAAAAATTAATACTGGTTATTGGCCTCTGAATTTTGTATACTTATACAGTTAATGTATTTGTGGAAGGTATCTCTTTGCTTGCTCTTGAATGCAGCTCTCACCCTTGAGCACTAATAAAACATTCACTGCCTTCTCAGCATTTGAAGATTTGCAGGATCAAAGTCTTGAAGCAATTCAGCCAGAAGTGCAATGCAATGCACAGCTTTCAACAGTCACTTTGAAAACACAGTCAGTAATGCCACTGTGCCTAAAAGGTTAATATGACCAAATTCTCCCTTTATGTAGAACAGCTTTGCTATTAGTAATAGTTACCCAGAATGAAACTGGTCAATTTTATTTCCAGCCTGAAATTGGCAACGAAAAATGTTTCAAGCCAACTTTAAAGTAAAGCCACTTTTAATTACCTTTGGCTGTGCTACTATCCATTGTTTGGAACAGTAAGTCCTTTTCAACAGCAGCACTGAAGTCCTCCTGGGTCTGAATATGATTTTCCTGCTTAAGCCTTCTTCTGATCAAAGTGAGCCGAACTGTTTGTCCCGTGTGCCGCAAAACATCAACTGCTTGCTGGTTAGTAAAGCCCTGAAGATTTGTTCCATCCACCTGCAGGATTAAGCAGCTTTTCAGCCCAAAAGACACTACTTGGAATAAAAAAAAAGTCCAGGATCAAATAATATAGTGAGTTCTCAGCATCTGCTAGCCCAAGCACAAAGCAAGGGGAGGGACAGTGACAAAAATCTGGATGACTTGATGTCATTAGATACATTAAACATTCTCAAAATCAGGTAACAACCAGCACCACAGTCAAGTGAGGAAAAGTGTTTTGGGTGCCCACCACACTGGAGTCACACATATCTGTCCTGTGAGGTGGATGCAGCACATGCTGTGTGAGGCACGCTGTGCAGCCTGTTCATTCATTGATTTCAGCCATCTCCACTTCTGAGGAGAAAATACTGGGTAAATAAATGAACACACACCTGGGATCACTGAGGAGAGGAGGGCAAGGAGACATACATTCATCCACCATGGCAGGAAGAACTACATAGCACAGCTGTTCTGAGGTGAAGTAACCTCAGACACAGTGAAATATACTACTGAACACTGTGAAGTTCAATTTCCCAATCAAACACTGTTCCAGCCAACCACATGTTATCTGTGGTCCACTTCACTATTTTAAAGAACTAGATTTTGGACTCTTCTGTTTGAAGCTATCCCATTATCTCATTAAATCAGGGTTTTTTTCTGTAACTCAGACTTCTGAGTTGCTTAATTTCATCCCATTACCTCTAGTATGTGCCACTTCTAGCCTCCCTGCAAACTCTGTATTATACTATTCATCTGTGTCTCACCTTTCAGTACCTTTTGTTTCTGAAATAGTTGTAACAACACTACATCTCGTAACTCCTGCAGGCATTTCAGTCTATCTACACAACACACATGCTCCACTATTTTAATTCCTCCTGCATGAAGAATGACTGCCCCTGGACCTTAATCACTTTCTTGCCCTTCTCTGAACTTATTCCAACTCTGGTGCTCTTCTAAATCAAAGTAATGAAAAATTCGGAGGAGTTATTTAATTTTTCCTCCCCACTTAAGCAAACCATATTTCAAAAACACTTTTTTTACCGAGGTTACTCAAAACGTTTTCTCCTTATGCATCTGCCGAAGTAATCAAACTTCAGAATAATCAATTTTAGCAATCTGTCGTCGTTGTCGTCGTGGCTAGGCTTCGCAAATGAAGATCCAGGGAGGGCTCCACCCATGCTTCCTATCAGCGCCTTTTACAAGCGCGCTGATAAAAAGAGGATAGGAGATAGCACCCTTGAGCCTGCACAATGGATTTTTTTTTAGGTGAGACACAGCATGCAAAGAGCTGGACCCACCCTTTAGTCCTAAGGTTCATCTGCCAGGGCCTAGAAAACTTGGATGCTGGCAGCGAGGTCCTCAGGTCAGAGGTTTAACCTCTTAGATGGAAGGCCTTACAGGGCTAAAAGAGCTCCATCTGCCTGGGTTTGGAATCAGAGTTGTCCCTCTCCTAGGATGACTGCCAGAAGCCTAATGAGCTCATCCTACCCATACAAGGATTATAGGAACATGGGTATCACTCCCCACACTTTACCGTGGCCAGTGAGTTTAATGCTCCCTCTGCTGTTGGCACAGTTATCGCACCAGGGGCCACAGGAGACCCCAAGTGATTTTCAGACTGTGCCAGTTTAGCAATTTGTACTCGGCATTTAAATCACTATACGATCCATATATACTTCCACATACAAACATGCAGGCACATTTGTACTTGGAGAGATTGTAACTTGTTCCTAGTGCTGCCCTCACACAAATGCAAGGACAGATTTATGACAGCCACAAAAATGCAGTTCCTGCATTCCTGACTTAAACACACAACTAACATTTTATGCATGAAAATATTTTCTTCTTTCACTGAGCACCTAAAACTTCAATGGCATACTTTTAAAAATCATTTCAAAAACAGTTGAATCTGAATCAAATTTTGAAATTTTGCCTTTACTAAGCCGTTTCAGAGCTCATACTGGTAAGATACATACAAACAACAGAGATTTTCTTAACACAAGTTACACACAGGTAGCATAATTAGAAAGATAATGTCATCAAATACGTACTCAAAAAAGGACCCACCATTTCAACAGGAATTCTAAATGTTTTAAACAAGTACTATATGAGCATTTCTTTATAACTTATAAGAAATAAAGTGATCTCATTTCTGTGTTTACTTACAGCTACAATTTGATCTCCCACATAGATTCTGCCATCACGTTCGACAGCACTGCCTTTTGTAATGCTTTTCACAAAGATACCAGAAGGTTCTGGGATGAAGAAACAGAGAAAATTAAATTAATTTATTAAAAAACAATTTCAATAATGCAACAATCTCCAACTAATGCCACCAGTCAAAGGGAAAAAAAAGAAAGAAAGCACAATCTCCAGGTAAGATAAGGAAAGAATCATCAAGAAAGTATATCCTTTAAGTAAAACGTACATATTACTTTTTTCCTGAAGGATAAGCCTGCTTTGGATGTCAGCTTGCATTGGATCAGATTTCATTCAAAATGTTACAATGCCAAATTCTCAAATCTTGTTGCAAAAGAAGAAATATTCTAAACTTATTTTAATACAAATTTTGAAACCAACATTGACAAAAAACGTGTCTCTTACTCTGGGTCAGATTTAGAACTGAAGTACAGAAAATTCACTTTGAGTATACTAACCTGGCAAATTCTTATGTACTTAATAACTGCTTAAGAAAATGCATGTTAGGATACCAAAATACAGAAAACTCTAAGCAAGCAAGCAGGACTACAACTTACGTTTGAACTAACTTTTAATTACAACTGTATTTGATCCAATTTAAACAAAGAAAAAAAAGACACAAAAGAATTAAAAAAATACAAAACTCAAAATACAACCATTTTTTAATCAGAGGGAAAAGTCATTTATATAAAATACCTACAGAAGGGAAATTTTACAAGAAGAAATACATTTCAGGAGAAATACATTGGGCAGCTCAGTGAAGTGAAACTATGTATTTCCCACATGCACATTTCACACAATATATATGAAATCAAGAAAATTACTAGCATGAAGTGGTATAAAATCAGGTCTGTTGACCCAAGACCTGTAACACTGGTATCAAATCTTAACAGAATCTACTTTTCTCAGCAAATGTTCCAATTCTGTTAAATGAGTATGTCTGATTAGATAATAAGCCGCTGTAAAATGGGGCTTAGCAGCTGTCAAGACACCTTTACAGACATGAAACTCATCTTTTACCAAGCCTCAATATGAGAAAAGCTACCAGGAAAGAGAGCTAAGTCTATGTTTTGCTCTAATGACTACACTGAGCTCAGGAAGAATAAGACTACAAATATTTAGGCCATGGCATTGGTAATTCTTTTCCGTTTTTTTTCTTAATTTGTTGTCTTTCCAGGTTTTGTGAATAATTAGGTGGATGATCTTACTAACTTCCAAGCATTGTTATATCATGTAGCAGCTATATGGTAACACAACAAGCTGCTATTTGTCATTCATGAAAAAAGCTTCATATTTTGTTGTCCAGTAGTTTTATTGCTGCTTTTCTAACATTAAAGTTTCTCTTTAACTGTTGAATCACAAGATTAAGTGAGGTGCCTAATTAGTTAAGGAAAGAATATATTCTAATGCAGTTACACGCAGCACGATAATTTAAAATTGAAGACTGGTGATAGTACAAAATTAAATCAGATAAAATATGCTATAAGATCAACCCCATGTTCTACAATTTAATTTGCTTTTAAAAGTTCAAGTGCAAGGTGCATCCTGTCCTATGGAACATACTGTTAAAATTTAGATCACTTTCTCAAAGCAAAGAAATTATGTACATAAACTGCCAATAATGTAAGATGCATTTGTCCATACATTTTTCTTACAATATACGCATGGGTAAAAGTCAAACCAACAGCTCTTTGAGAAATTTCACAACACATTCAAAACTGTCCCTTCCGAGCAGTATTGCATTTGTCAAATCCCCCCTAGAGAGACCTCACAAAGTTCTGAATCATTTTTCTGAAAAATGTACTGAAAATTACAAAGCAAAAACACACATGTATATGAACTTTTCATGACCACTGTTGCATTTATTTATATAACTTATTTATTGGCTGCAACAGCCCAGAGATCAACAAACATCTACTATATCCAGAAGTCACTACGGAATTCTTGATCTGAGAGGAGGACTACACACATTGTTTAGAAAATAATAGCAATACCTCCCAAAACTACTCAGAATATTAATGTATTGTCTTGTAAGAGACTTTTAAAAATGAAAATGTAATTTAAAAAGCCCAGTTAGTTCTAATAAAAATGGCTCAATTTATTTTAGAATTATTTTGGAAAACCATACAAGCGCAAGCTTTAGCCAAGAGGTATTATGAAAATTGATTTTAAAATGCTGAGGTGGGATTTTATAACAAAACTAATTCCTTCTGAGTGTCCTTCCCACAAAATGAAAACTATTCCTTTTTCATTGCAAATTTAAAAAAGATCTTAGGTGGTAAAGGTGCTTTTTAGAGATGATATACCAAAACTAAAATTACATCTTTGATGCTCACATACCATACACAACTGAAGGAATGAGGAATTACCTGATGCTTTCTCTCCAAGGTAACCAGCAATAGTTATTCCTAATCCCTGGTTGTTTTTAGTGAGTTCAACATTAAACTTCTCCCCATCTTCACAGGCATCAACAGAATCATCTGGCTAATATGAAAAGCAGGATTAGAATGGATGCTTTATTCTGCTTAAAGATCCACCACATTCTTTGACATCATTAAGATATAAAATCAGGCATAAATGTAAAAAAAGTATCAACTTTGCTTTTCCTTTTATTTGATGTGCAGGAGAGAAACCAGAAAATAGCTAATGTTCCTCACTGCAAAGCAATGCAGATCATGCCCTCCTCACCTCATTGTCCAAGAGATATTACCCTCTAATCTATAAAATCATCTTATGATTAGAATGACTAGTGAAATTTGTACAAATTGACCTCTTCTACAGTAAGTTACACAAACAGAATTTGTACAAATTGATAATGGACCTCTTGTACAGTAAGTTACACAAACCATGCTTAAACGTAGCTTGCTGTCCCTTTGAGACTTCAGAATCAGCTTTAGACTGATGTGTTATTAACAAGAAGAAAAGAAAAAGAAAAATCAAAATTATATTTTCTATTCTATTTGTTTAAATTCCTGTTCAACAATTATAGTTATTTTTTCCTAGTTAGATAATGACATTCTCCACTAATATCTACTGCAATTCTCTGAATTTCAATAACAAAGAATATTGGGGGTAACGTTTTCATTAATTTATTGTTAATGAAAGTACAATACATACTAAAATCCCATTTCAACAATGGTGCTTTTGTATTAAAAGAAAAAAAATCCGTTTATAAAACTTACTTTCAACTTTCGAAGAAGGTGAGGTTTTTTTAAATAATTCAGCTCTCTAAAACAGGCAGTTAATAGCCACTTCCATAGCGGATACATCATACAGTATATGATGACATAAAAGTACAATGAAATCAAAGCCTTGTATATGGACATCAATATTTATGCATATATTTAAAACAAGAATTCATAAATACAGTATGAACCTATCAAGATCCTGCTGTACTCTTCTGCATGACAAATAGCAGCTAACATTTTCTGAAGGGCCAACACAGCAATCACAGAGACAGAAACTAAACCCAGTTTGAATAGGTGAGTATGCATGTGCCAAAACCAAAGATTACCGGAAAGCTACAGTGCTACTTATTATATGAGAATCTAACTTCAATCCTTTACCTGAAAAACTCCATCAAAAATCACAATCAAACACATGAAAAATAAATTTCTACTGCTTTAAGTATGTCTCTGTTTGATAATACAGGCCTATTTTGGCCACAGGTAATGCCACTAAAAAACTCCTCCAGTTTCTATACCCTCATTAATCTTCTTCAGGGTAGATACCCACAGGGGACATGATGTGTCCCATTTTGGAAAGCCACTCAGTTCTCACCAATAGCTTTAAGAGCATCATGAAGTATTTGCCCACCCTGTACTAGCCAGAAAGAAATAAACAAACCAAGCTGTTTCCAGCAGCATCACCTTCACTCCAGACCCAATTTCATGAGCACCATTACCTGGGTGCTCCCTCCAAGAAGAAGACTTTGTGCAAACAGAAGTATTTTAAAAATAGCCTGCGTCCTGATACCAGAAACAAGGTATTGAAAAGGATGGAAATGGACAGGAAGGTTGCAAAAAAGTCAAATTTTGCCACTTGGTGGCTTTGAGCTATTTCGTCGGCACTAGAAATCCTATACATCCTGCAGCTGCAGATACAGCCTTCAACATTCCATCACATAACATCTGAAAGACAAATACTGAAGAAATACACACAGATGAAATTATCAAATTTGGCTTCTCTGTCAAGACTGCTGCTTTTCAGGTAAATACTATTTGGGAAAAATATTTATCATTTTATCTAAAATACAACCAAGTTTTCACGCCTCTCTGTGCTGTAGAGACAAACAACTGCCAGTGTGTCTCTCCTCTTAGAGGCTCAGAAGTCTCCACATTGATCCATTTTCTTTGCTTATAGCTACAAAAGAGGGGATGAATATATGTTTGTTTTCCACAGATACCACTCCAATAAACAAAGACAAAATAAGAGTTAATAATGCAAAAATTGTTAATACTTTTTCTCTTCCAAAATTCCCTATCTGAAACATAATTTTTAACTTGGAAGAAAAAATCTAGAAAAACAACAGGAAAATATAAAAAATTCTTTGTAAGGAATAAATGTTATATACTTATAGACTCAAAAACAAACACCTTTTTCTTCTTTCATCCACTTACTCCACATATATATACTTAAATGTATCTGGTCATAATCATACGTAACAAAATGCTACTACTGTTCCTGGCTCCCATGAAACCAGGCTTTGCTACAAACATGCAAATGATCTATTTTGTTGAGGTTTTGATCTGACAGGATGTGATGAAATTTGCAGCATTTTTTAAGTGGCTGAGAGTTGTAGAAGAGTAACAGCAGACAGTACAATCATCAGCAAGGGTAGCAGCTGGCTGACTTTTTTGGAAATGTCTAGCAAATGACCAATGTCAGGTGATGTAGGAAAGAAGCAGCATCTGTGTGCTGGTTGGCACTGGGAGGAACTGTCTGATGGATGGCTGCAAGATATGAAAACAATAAATGTTCCTGGGAAGGAAAAGTACAGGTAGACAAAGAAACGCTACAGGGCCACCCTGCTCTATCTGAAGGAAAAAACGCATGGCTTCAGTTGTTTCCAGTGTATTACTCCACAATCACAATCACCCCAGAACCAGATTTTATTCCAATCATTATTACAAAGTCCTAAGCCTTGACCTCAAAAGGCTTCAAGCACATAGTTCTTGCACTGTGGACTCACAACATGTAAAAATCTCCCAGACTGTCGGCTAATAACACCACAACTGGGAAAGAAAATCCTTGTATTTGAGACCGTAAGTGTGAAAGACATTCAAATATCAGTTAAAAAAAAAGAATGTTTGTAATTACAGAATCATAGAATTGTCATGGTTGGAAGAGACTTTAAAGATCATCTATTTCCAACACCCCTGCCATGGGCAGTGACACCTCCCACTACATCAGCTTTTCTCAGAGGTCCATCCAGCCTGGCCTTAAAAACTTCCAAGGATGGGGCTTCCACCACCTTTCTGGGCAACCTGTTCTACTGTCTCACCACCCTCATGGTGAAGAACTTCTTCCTAACATCCAACCTAAATCTACCCTCCTCAAGCTTGTATCCATTCCCCTTAGTCCTATCGCTACCCGACATCCTAAGAAGTCCTTCACCAGCCCTCTTGTAGGCCCCTGCAGATACTGGAAGGCCACAATACAGTCTCCTTGGAGCCTTCTCTTCTCCAGACTGCATAACCCCAACTCTCTCAGCCTGCCCTCACAGGAGAGGTGCTCCAGCCCTCTGATCATTCTCGTGGCCCTTCTCTGGACACGTTCCAGCACATCCATATCTTTCTTGTACTCGGGGGTCCAGAACTGGATGCAGTACTCCAGATGGGGTCTCATGAGAGTGGAGTAGAGGGGGAGAATCACCTTCCTTGACCTGCTGGCTACACTTCTCTTGACAACGCAGCCCAATAATGAAAGTTTGCCATGAGTTAAGTATATTCATTGTTGCTTACCTGTCTCTCCGGTGTGGAGATGGGTACTTGTGTACCTGGAGGAACTGCTGGTGGAGGTGGTTCTTCAATAGGACCTCTTGCAATTACCAGTTTCACTCGATTTCCACACTGCCTGAGAACTTGTGCCACCTGCTCACTGCTCATTCCAGCTAGGTCTGTATCACCAATTTTCAAGATGTGGTCCCCACTACACAATCTCCCATGCTGGAGGAAAAATAATGATGGAAACAATGCATTAACATCCTGCTATTTTTCCCACATACCATACAATTAGAAAAACACCACATAAGTTCAGTCACTTTTAAGACATATTGCTTTACACTGATTTACTCTCCTACTGATTTACCTTTAATCAATAAAAAAATGTCACATGAATTTAGTCTGTAAGAAAATTACTAAAGTGACAAGTCTTTAAAGGAAACCATCTACCTGCTCAGGGAAACAGCGGGGCAGTAAACCCTGTCCATGCATCTTCAGGTCCTGTGATCAGGCCACCACTTCTATGGTTGGAAGACTGACCATTCTCTACCTGTTTAATCCTTGACCACCACTAACACAACCCTAGATGTCTGTCCAGTGGACAGGCTTGAAATGAGCTGTGAGCAAACAAATTCAACTTGCATGAACCTTTCACACAGGAGCAGAGCTTGTGTTCTGAAGCAGATGCATAAAATCACAAGCCTGCTCCAAGCTTCAGTAAGCCCAGTGGAAAGAAGCAGATACTATTCTTAGCTGTCAGAGCAGAACAAGTGTTTACTGTGTCCCTCACTCCTGGATCAGAACCAGTATATTAATGGAAGAATTAGGAATCTAAATGCATCTGCACCAGTCATGTATAATGTAACAGGTTTGAAAATGTGATTTAGAGCCTAATCCACTACATTTAAATGCACAGATCCCTGCACTACACACACCTTTAGTGAGGAGAATTTTCAACACTTGCTCTCTCTTTTTTTACACTTACAGGGAAAAAAGTTACTGCTACTCAGCATGATTATAAAAGTAGAGAGTAACCTCATACTCTACGTAACAGCAAACAGAAGGGTAGGTTGAATTTACCTGATCAGCCACACCTCCTGGAAGGATGGTTTTAACAATCACTCCAGTTGACTTTCCTCCCACTATGCCAAATCCCAGACCTGAGCCATCATTCACCAACTCAATGGTCTCTACATGCTGCCAGTGAACCTAAAAGGAATAAATCAAAGCTTGCAAAATACTAAGACAAGAATATATGTACTAAACTTTGCAAAGTATTTTCTTTCTTGGGGTGTGTTATAGTATAAAGGAAAGTGGGAGGAATATGGAAATACAGGACCTTTCTAACAATTACTATTAGGTAGGTATAGGATTATACAATATTTAAACCATAAATTGCTCATTCCGTAACAGCTGGAATTTCTGTGGTACGTATCAGAGCTAAGTAGAGGGTCAGGCCTTCCAAGAATTGGTTGAATCACTTCAAGCAGCTGCCTGGGACTGTACACCTCCATGACCCACTGCAGTCAGTGAGAAAAATACTGCTGCTAGGAAATGTCACAGGACTGGATATTAAAATCTTCAGGTAAGTGTATGTTCACATCAGTCATTGTAACAAACCAAAGGAGAAAGCATAAAACCAGTTGAGAGGTTAAGGCTGAAAGCAGCAGGAGGTATTGCAAGATAGGCATTAGCAGAATTGCCCCATGTAATAAAAAGATTACTGGGTTGTCCAGTTTCAACAGCACTGGAACAAAGTAGCTCTGACGGCAAGCTTCATGTTCTGATGGGAGCAAAACTGCTCTGGAAAAAAGACAAATGCAAGCTCACTTGTGGTACTGAAGGGATTGGTATTGTTTCTCCTGAAGAACAAATCACACCATAAACTCATTTGAAATTTAAAACCATAACTGGTCCTCCACCAGGCAGGATCTTGAAACTTTGTAGTTATTTTTGAGTAACAAAAGCCCTGTAGTACTTTTTGGGNTCCCTGGATCTTCATTTGAGAAGCCTAGCCACGACAACGACTTTTTGGGGAATCCATAGTCTTAATATAAACCAAAAATGATTAAGCAAAGCCTGAAGGAAAAAGAGTGGCTCCAGAGAAGCTGCTTTCCACCCGCATTTGAAAGCAAAGGGAACACAAGGAACGGGAAATGCATGCATTAAAAAAAAAAAAAAGGAGGAGTTGTAACAGGTTTGGTATTCTTTTCAAGCAAGGGAAGCTGTTCAGAAAATATGGAGGCAATCACATAGAGAAAAAAGTGTGTCACGAAAATGTCAGAAGAGAGCAGGCCTCTCCTATGTGCTGACAGGAAAAGTTAGGGCAATCAGCTTTATTCCTGCACACAAAAGAAAGGAATAATTCTTAAATCTCTTTACTAAAAGCTTTATGCTATTAATTAAAGTAAACTTCAGAATAGCTGCTTTTCCCAGACTGACTGGTCTGTATACTTCTAAATATTGATTCCCTTAAAGAAGAGCCATAGATGACCGAACAAAACCTACTGAGGCGAAAGATAGGCCATTTCATCCCTGGACAAGCAATTACATGAGTAAGATGTCAGGAGCATAAACTGCAGTTAATATCACTATTCTGACCTATTTTCTCTACATCTTGATATGCAAAAGCTTTCAAAAGAAAAGAAATGTAGCTAAGCTATTTTCTGGGAGTCCTAAAGTGGTCCCTCCACATGGCATTTTAATGGCTCCCTCTTGTTGCTTTACTTGAACCCCAGCCCAATAAACAACAGAGAAACAGAGAAACACCCATCTGGCTGATGGTGCTGAAAAGTCTGCAATGTCTCAAAAACTTGTTTGCCCAAGCAAAGGCAAAGAGAAAAAAAGATCCTGTCTACTGCTACCTCAAAATAAAGCTCCACAAAATAAGGTAAACATGTTGTATTTGCACCGCTGTATACAGAGAATTTGGCAGATGGGATGAAGGAATATATCCATGATCAAGTTTTCCCCCAACAAGTTGGAAAATTTTCTACTCTTTGCATGAGAAAAGGTACAACAAAGATAAAGAGAGGGAAAATCTCAAGAACTGTGAAGGACATGCACATACAAGTTAAAAATACTAGATGGAGTACGTACTTACACACCCAGAACTCAATACGTAGACATTTGGGCTATACTCACCGGGTTGGAATGGGCTGAAATTGTGCTAGCTGCAGATGGAGACCGGGAAACTATAGGACTTATAAGCTGAGGGAAAGTGCCCCTGGCCACCACTAGCTGGACATTATCTTTTGCTTTCTGTAGGATGCTGATAGCCTGCTGATGTGTAATTGTCTGATCAAGGGCTTGTCCGTTAATAGCAAGGATTTGGTCTGCTTCCTTCAGCTTTCCATCTCTGTCACATAAGTATGAACAGGAAAAGGGAAAAACAAAATAAACAAGAAAAACCAGAGAAGTGTTGCCACAGAATAGAGTATTTTGGCAGTTTTCCAGTATTTTTACTAGCTTATTTTCTATTCCCCCTACTTTTTAATCTCTCACAGCAGATTTGCTGAAAGGAGCTGATGCAGCACCCTAGTGATCATTTCCTTTGAAGCTAATCCCACTGACACTCTCCTCTGACTACTACTACCACCCTCTAGCTAGCTTTCTTCTCCTTGTACTCCCATGTGAGACTAAGCATATTAGATCTCAGTCATTCCAAACCATAGCCTGGAAACTTATATTTATTCTTGACTTATAGCCTCTTGCTTGACAGACCAAGTGCTACACTTTGTTCAGGGCATCTATTCTGAATATTCAGCAAACCATGGAGTGGAACACACTTTCATCAAGATGTTAGGGAAACAAATTTTGTTTTGCACAAAGGAAAAAAAAAAGAATGGGAGGCATAACAAAAACTATAAAATAGATCACTTTTAAATGGGGAGGGTGAAAACCCACATAAATTAAAAAAGTAAACCCTCACTTTCTGAAAAGGCAGCAGTACTGTAAAATTACACACTGAGCCCCCCCCGCCGACCTACTTCAAAGGAAGTGTACGAAGCTTATGCAGATGAGTTACCCTCTGTCTCCTGCACTGTTCCTATTGCTTCTGCAAAAAAACAGCAAAAACTCTGGAGTCTTGCATTCAACATCCCAAAGTTGCAATGCTTTGAAAACAAAGAGCAGCAACAAAAACAAGGATCCCTCCTGCATGAGCTTTTTGTGAGCACCTACTGTGTAGAAACCAAGGTACTCAACAGCATTCAATCCATAATATGTTGCTTGTGACTTTAAACTGTTTCTCAGAGTGGTCCCGAAAATTTATTACTGCCAGAGCCTTTCCAATTTATGAGTCCTGTAACAGTTATCTTTCTTCTCTCACCAGTGGATCAGACAAGGGCTGATTCAGTGAAGACGGGTCTCAACTCCATGAAATATGGGAAGTAAAAACAAAGACCTCTTGAAGAGGAAGGGGAAAAAAAAGTGGAATTTAGACAGACTAGAAAATAAAAACAAAAAGAACGCCACGTTTTGTAACTGAATAGCCTCTGTTAAAAGGACAGTGTTCAGACCACAAATAATCAGAAAATTTCTCCCTTCAGCACAGTGAGAAACAGCACCAAGATGACTCAGCCACCCTACACAAAATACAGAGCACAGCATGGAACAGCTCAGCCAGGATCCTGACAAGCAAATCCATACACCCCACCAGTCACCACTGCAATGAGCCAGTGCTGCTCTTGTTAATCACTCAGTTCATTCACTCCCTCAGGCTGTTCTTACAGCAGAAATTTATTTCTCACAACACCAGTTGTGGAATCAGGATTGAAGTCTAAAAGTACAGTTTGAGCAAGCTATTATTATTTCTGAGTTTCTGGAAATATCTGCATCTGCTAAATATCTCTTTTTAAGAATCCAACAACTTAAGGTCAAGCCTTGCTTGACTTAAAAAATGGGTTTCACATCTGCACAGTGCGACCCTACCTAAGAAGGCTGCTAGTTACAAAAGATTTTGCATCCAATTGTTTTTTCAGTGTTCAAGGATGGCAAAAACTTTATTTCACCTTTAAAAGCCATGAGACAGGATAGTAACCTCCCATCTTCCCTGCTGGCAAGGAGATACTATAAACATTCCATAGAGATGCTAAATCTGTAGTTTCTAGAAATTCAGAACAGTTCATACACTGTTCTGTTCCAACGTTACATAAATTTTAGTGACAAGCAATTTTAACTCTGCAACGATGTATGGCTTACAATAAGAGAGAAACTTGCCCTTGTGCCATAAAATCAACGGGAATAACATAACTAAATTGTAGTGTTATGTTAACACTTGGTGCAGTAAAATTTTCCAGTCAAAGTCTTACCTATGTGCCACACTTCCTTCCTGGATTTCTTGTACAAATATTCCTAGTTCTCCCCTGTTTTCACTCTTGAGCCCCACGACACTGAAGCCCAGACCACCACTTAGAGGCTTAATAAGCTCAATGGTTTCAACAAGACGACCCTGTTCAGTAGAAGGAAAAAAAGGGTATAAATGTTGAAAAGCATTATTAATGAATGTGTTAAAACACATGGAAGTGAGTTTCTAATTTGATTTCTACAGCTGGACAAGGCTACACAAGCTAGTAACTGAAACATATTCAGTTCCAATTTCTTGTTATCATACAGAAATAGTGACAACTCCGAAAGACTTGAGAAATAAAGATTACTGCAGCACAGAAGAGGAAATCATGAAACAGTAGCTAAATATATACAGTTTATGCTGACTAGAGACTAAACTAGGATGTACATCTATAAAATTTTAAGAGGCTACAGGTCAAGTCTCAAACAGAACTAGAAAGGGAGGATGAATTTCACAAAGAGGGAAAAAGTAGGACTATGCAAAACACTCACCAGAAGAACAGCAGAAGGCTTCCCCTATCTGGCTGTATTACAAGTGCATTAGAAAAATGCTAGAACTTACATCTGGCCATTCTCAGCTCCAGCCACTGAAGGGACCCACATACCATTTCTCTTTACCACAGGGAAGTAGTAAAGATTACAGAACAATGCATAGCAAGGCCAAAAAGGAATTTTCCACCTTATTTCCACACAAGTCACAGAACTAGCTTTCATTTATTATGCATACAAGAGCATGCTCTGACAAAGCATCTCCTTCACACACAGAACAGCAATCCTACAACGAGCACGGAAAGAGAATGGCATGCTGCTCTGTGAGAGGCACACTGCCCAGCAAAGGACATTAACTCAGCAGTGACAATGTTGAGGCTACTTTTCCAACTGTGTTCTCATTTACCAATTGTTCCTCAGATTAAAAGTTTATTTTTGTTTTATATAGCAAGTAAGCTCTCGTTTGCTTAAAAACTCAACTCCTTTTAAATAAACATACATGTATTTTAATCTTCCAGATAATCAATGATCCACATTTTATGGTTACCAGATTACATGCTTACCTGGGACATATTTCTGATCAGCTGCTCAAAGTCATCACTAGAGGATTTCCCATTGATCTGGGGAGTAACAGATCTCATTGATGCTTCTAGAACATTAGCTGGGCTGCCATTCTGCTGAGCCAACAAATATGACTCATTATGTGGCAAGAACCCCATCTTCACACCATGATGGAGAAGCTGTGGGAATTCACCAGTGGAATGTATAGAAGGTGTAATATTTACCTGCAAAGGATTGATGGCAACACAGATTTAAGACATAGCAGAAACTTCCTCCTTATCCAAGAGCATTATGACAATTTGCTTGTTAAGAACATCTGAAAGCCTAATTTTCAATTTCAAAAAGACATTTTTAAAACAAAAAGTATCTTTAGTATTTATAATTGACAAGGTTGTGAATTATTGGCAGAAAACATGAAAGAAAATTACGAAAATAATCTAAAATTTTTTCCAGACCCTGACTAGAATTTGTTCACATCAGCATAGTGCCTTGAAGCACTCCAACATAACTGTAGAGGTAAACAAAAATGAACAAGCTTTTTCAATAGTACCAGTATTTTTAAAAATAATTTAAAAAATAAAAAGTATGTGTATTTTGCTGAAAAAAAGGAAGAAACCTCACCAGCAATATATGCAACAAATTCTGCTGGTCAAGGTTTCCGTATCATTTACACTGTGGCTGCCACTGTGACTCTCTACGTAAGTTAGAATTAAACATAAAATAACTGAAAAAGCCTAAAATCACTGGGCTGATCTGAATACTACACTACCTTTACACAGACAGCCTTGACAAGACAATTCTCTCAGAGTAGAAAACAAAGTAAGAAAATTCACTGCTTTGCCCAGTCACAGTAAATTACCTATTTTCAAGCAGGTCTCTGACATCCAATCTAATAAACAGCTTGTGGTGGTATAGAGCTCAGGTGAAGCAGGAGCCCTCATCTGTCTGCTGTCCCACTGGTCTGCTGACTGTCAACAAGCACTGTTTTACTACACATTGAGCTGTTTTGTACTTGCCTGACACACTAACCACAACTTAGGACCATAATACTGCAGCCTCAAATACTTTTCATAAATTTACAGTGCAGATTTTCTAGCATACTGCAACACAATTCAGAAGACTGGTATTCCTGTCCCATGAAGACCTATTTTTAAACTTAAAGTATCAACAAAAAAATTCAAAACTGTAAATGCATTCTAAAATGTCTACAGCACCAGTCTTGACTATTAAGCATGCTAAATCCATTAGGTTTATCATATCATTCTCCCAACAGCCTGGTCATTAAACTGTCAGTACTACTCTCCATCACACAATTCCTTCTCATCTAGGTGCTTGAGGAAAATACAATAGAACAAGCATTATTTGTTGAGTACCTTACATGCCTGGAAAGACCTTCAAGTTACAGGAAAAAAACAACACATAAGACAGCACCAGAAAGAAAACTCCTCAACAGCACTTAGCCTGCTCTGCCATAAAAGACTAAAAAGAGGAAAACTAGGATATTTGTAACTCATTGACTTCCATCATAGAGTGGATATGTTCTGTGGTCCATATTTATGAGCAATCACTTTGGTTATGCTTCAAAGAGATCATAATGCCTAAAATGTGCACACATGCACTTTCTTTAATCCCATACAGGCATTTCAGCAAGCCTGTAAGGCACAGGTAAATAACCCTTGTTTCAAAATTCATAACATATAACACCCAGAGACATAATCAAAATCTGCCCTTCAATGAATACAAGACTTTCCCTTCTGTTATATGTACAGATTCAAAGCTAATAAAGTCTATTGCCATTCTGTGTTTCTTACCTGTATGAGTACATATAATAGGTTAATTCAATTCCACCTTCTGAATATCATCATTTTAGTGTATTAAAGTATATTACTGAACTTGGTCAATTAATGTGCTTCATTTTTTGTTCACCTCCACCTTCAAGTCTTCTCACACATCCTGCTGTCATGCTCCTTTCCACAAAAAGTTGGCATGGGAAAATTATTACTTATAAGAGTACCTAACACCACTGTAATTACCCAGTCTTGCACTGCTGCTATTTAATAACATTTTTAGATTTCCACAGCAAGAAAAGGCAGCCTAAAAGTATGTAAGATGCAAACACAAACTACTTCTCACATGCAGTCAAATCCATAGTATATGGGTCTGATATCACAAATGTTAGTTAAGTCATGGTTATATATTCACTTACTGAATTACAGGCCTCATTGCAGAAAACAGCACTGAACTGTCATTCCTGCTGAAGGTTACCATCCTCAGAGCTCCCATTGTGAAAGGTGTCAGTCACTAAGGAACTCACACCTGGTCAGGCAAAGCCAGCAAGGTTAGCCTAAACAAGCAACAGCACAGTATAAGCAAAACCCAATGATTTTGCCCAATGCGGATTAGTGAAAACTCATGTAACTTCTTTGCTTTTGGAATGGCAACCTCAAACCAAGCAGGCAAGGCTCGGCAGTTGAGAGTAGTAATGACACCAGTCAGCATGATTAAACCTAGAGAACAGCACACGGAATGCCTTCAACATCATTCAGCACCATTCTAAGCACAGTGTTACTCTGTCTTGGGACCCTTTTAATGTGGCAGGAGCTTCCTTAGGCTACATCCTTCAGGATGGCAAAACTGGAAGGGTCATCGCTATTATTAACAGTCCTACAAAAGCCAACTGTGCTTTCTCCGCTTTGAATGGAGTATGTCATCATCTTCTAAAACAAAAAAGGGAAAAGAAGGAAAATTCCACAATAATGCTAAGAGCAATATTTGAGACTACACATAGAAAGTTAGAATCCCTTCTGCTTTACAAAGAAAGAGCTATGCAGGCAAAAAAGGACAAAAACAGAATGTTAAGGCATGGAAGCAGACTAGCCAAGGAACCACTGCTGTGCCCACCTCACTGCCTATTTCCTTTCCATCTTCCTTCTTTAATTCATGAATTCATGTAACTATATGGTGTGTTATCTCCAGCACTGAGAAAATTCCAGCCTGTGAAAACTCTGTCTGGATAAAAAGTCAGTATCTTTCCTGTCTAGAGCATTCCCTTACACAGAAATATGTAGGAAGCAAGTTGCAACGCTGGAAAAATCATGCAACGCAGAAAAAGTAGACCAAGCAAGCTACCCGTAATCCTAAAATATGACATTTTCAGAATAGTATGAGTGATAAAAATAGTGTTCATATCAGGATATTATGTTTCCCTAATATACAACAGAAGACTTTCCTGTGTGCAGAAACAGTAAATAAAATGAACATGGAAACTACAAATCAAAAATTAAGTTTGACACACTGCCCTTACAGTAACCTGCATTATATGCCTTCTGAGAAACTAAAATACTTCTTGTAACACTCAGTAGCCTGCAGCACAACCTTCACTACGCAGAGGAGTTCTGTGCCAATCCTCCACTCTGCTCTATACACATTCTGTTAGTATTGCTTAACACAGAATTTCTTTAGGCAGCTCACTTCACTGTTCCTAATGTTCAAATGGCAGTCTAGCCAAAATGGGCACATTAACATGCACCTGAATATGTGCCCAGTATCTCCTTTTTCCTCTCCAGGTAAGTTTGAAGTTCTTCAATTAAGGCAAGATAGTCTTCTTTCATATTAATGTTTTTCCCTCTGAACTCACACATACCCACGCTAAAAAAGCAGCAGCACCAGGCCTGCATGTTTTAGTTTTACACTGGACATTTTCATAGACAAATCCTGTTCAAATTGGCAATGTATTGCCTACCATCTCAGTCTGACACTTCAACCCTTCCGCATACTTTTATGAAATGGGACATCACTACATATAGGAATTGACTGACCTCTCCCATTCCTCCTGCCTTCCAAACCAGAAGATGACAGTTGCTCTTGCTTTTTTAAGACTTTTTTTGTAACTCTTTAATTCCATGATTTTGAAGACAATGAATTATTTATATTTGCATGATAGTTGAAATACTACTCAAAAGAAGTGCTGCATACTACATATAGTAGGAAAAGGCAAAAATAACCCTCCAGTTCAAACCAGAACTTTAAAGAACTTCACCTCTAATCTTCAGATGCAGTAACAGCATAGATACAATACAGTATCAAATACCACCTCTTTAACAGCAATTGCTATCGACACCTCATTTTCATCGCACCTTTTCAAAGAAACACAGCTACATGTTCAATCAGAGGACGTGCTTAACACAGGAAGTCTACCTCACATAAGGCTAGGGAGAATCTCCATCCTTTATCAGATTCAATGTGGAAAATTGTCACTGAGGATTTGGAAAAGGCTGAGGTAGTCAATGGTTTCTTTGCCTCAGTCTTTCTCTGCCTAGTCAGATTAGTTACCCTTGGGGTACTCTGCCCCCCAAGCTGGAAGACAGGGATGGGGAGCACTGTGAAGCCCCCTTAATCCAGGAGGAAGTGGCTGGAGAACTGCTGCTTCATTTAGAGAGCAACAAGTCCATGGGGCCAAATGGGATCCATCCGAGGATACTGAGGGAGCTGTCAGAGGTGCTCACCAAGCCACTCTCTATCATTTATCAGCAGTCCTGGTTAACCAGAGAGGTTCCAAATGACTGGAGACTTGCCAGTGTTACACCCATGTACAAGAAGGGTCAGAAGGAGGATTCAGGGAACTACAGGCCTACCATCCTGATCTTGGTACCAGGGAAGGTTATAGAACAGATCATTTTGAGGGTGATCACATGGCAAGTTCAGGGCAACTAAGGGATCAGGCCCAGTCAGCATGGGTCCATGAGAGGCAAGTCCTACTTGACTAACACGATCTCCTTTCATGATGAGGTAATACACCTAGTGGACAAAGGGCAAGCAGTAGATGTCATTTCCTCGGATTTCAGTAAGGCCTTTGACACTGTCTCTCACTATATTCTCCTGGAGAAGCTGGAATCACATGGTTTAGAAAGGTTTACTCTTCACTCGGTAAGGAACTGGCTGGTGGGCCAAGCCAAGAGACTAGCCGTCAATGGGGTTCATTCTAGTTGGCGGCCAGTTACCAGTGGTGTTCCCCAGCACTCAGTGGCTCTGTTTAATGCCTTTATCAATGATCTGGATGAGGGATTAAGTTTGCATATGACACCAAGATAGGAGGTTGAGTTGACCTGCTTGACCTGCTAGGGAGGCTTTGCAGAGATACCTGGATAGGCTGATCAATGGGCTGGGGCCAATGGGATGAGCTTCGACAAGGCCAAGTCCCAGGTCCTACACTAGGGTCACAACAACCCCATGCAACGTTACAGACTTGGGGAAGAATGGATAGATTGCTTCCTGTCAGAGAAGGACCTGGGGGTACTGGTCGATAGTCGACTGAAAATAGNCAGAGAGGTTCCAAATGACTGGAGACTTGCCAGTGTTACACCCATGTACAAGAAGGGTCAGAAGGAGGATTCAGGGAACTACAGGCCTACCATCCTGATCTTGGTACCAGGGAAGGTTATAGAACAGATCATTTTGAGGGTGATCACATGGCAAGTTCAGGGCAACTAAGGGATCAGGCCCAGTCAGCATGGGTCCATGAGAGGCAAGTCCTACTTGACTAACACGATCTCCTTTCATGATGAGGTAATACACCTAGTGGACAAAGGGCAAGCAGTAGATGTCATTTCCTCGGATTTCAGTAAGGCCTTTGACACTGTCTCTCACTATATTCTCCTGGAGAAGCTGGAATCACATGGTTTAGAAAGGTTTAC
The DNA here is from genome assembly GCA_013396975.1 of Bucco capensis. Taxonomy (NCBI): domain Eukaryota; kingdom Metazoa; phylum Chordata; class Aves; order Piciformes; family Bucconidae; genus Bucco; species Bucco capensis. The sequence continues at coordinate 5,116 of VWZO01016859.1, read as the reverse complement.
TCTTCACTCGGTAAGGAACTGGCTGGTGGGCCAAGCCAAGAGACTAGCCGTCAATGGGGTTCATTCTAGTTGGCGGCCAGTTACCAGTGGTGTTCCCCAGCACTCAGTGGCTCTGTTTAATGCCTTTATCAATGATCTGGATGAGGGATTAAGTTTGCATATGACACCAAGATAGGAGGTTGAGTTGACCTGCTTGACCTGCTAGGGAGGCTTTGCAGAGATACCTGGATAGGCTGATCAATGGGCTGGGGCCAATGGGATGAGCTTCGACAAGGCCAAGTCCCAGGTCCTACACTAGGGTCACAACAACCCCATGCAACGTTACAGACTTGGGGAAGAATGGATAGATTGCTTCCTGTCAGAGAAGGACCTGGGGGTACTGGTCGATAGTCGACTGAAAATAGGCTAGCAGTGTGCCCAGGTGGCCAAGAAAGCTAACAAAATTTTGGCCTGTATCAAAAATAGTATTAACAGTTAGAGCAGAGAAGTTATCATCCCCCTGTACTCAGCTCTGGTGAGGCCACACCTAGAATACTGTGTTCATTTTTGGGCCCCTCAGTATGAGAAGGACATAAAGGCATTAGAGCACGTTTGAAGAAGGGCAATGAGGCTAGTAAGGGGTCTGGAGAATAAGTATTATGAGGAGTAGCTGAGGGAACTGGGGTTGTTTAGTCTGGAGAAGAGGAGGCTCAGGAGACACCTTATCACTCTCTACAACTACCTGAAAGGACATTGTAGCGAGATGGGGGTAGGTCTCTTCTCCAGGGTTAACAGTGAGAGGACAGGAGGAAATGGCCTCAAGTTGCATCAGGGGAGATTTAGATTAGATATAAGGAGGAATGTCTTTACTGAAACGGTTGTTAAGTCTTGGACTAGGCTACCCAGGGAGGTACTAGAGTCACCATTCCTGGAGGTGTTTAAGAAACATTTAAATGTGGTACTTAGGGACATGGTTTACTGTGGTATGTTAGTGATAGATATGGTTGGACTTGATTCTGCGTCTGTGTGAAGATGGCTTCTGACTTGTGAAACTGCAAGAGAAAAACAGAAGTCTAAGAAAAAACACCAAACTGCTAATAGATTGTTTTGTGTATGTGTGTGTACAAAATAACTTAGATTTCAGACTGTCTCCTCTCCCAGAACACACACACACTTAAAAAACATCTGTTTTATAACATTTATAATGATCCTAAAAGGTAAAAAGTTTAGAATCCCCAGAAAAATTACAAGCAGAAACACGTCAACCACTCTCTTCCCTCTCCTCCCTGAAACACAGGCTTATAGCATATATAAGTTGAGTAGAATTAGTGTGTATTCTTGCTAACCACAGAAGTACAGGTCATTCCAGAGGTAGTAATAAGGCACAAGTGGCAATCTCAGAAAAGATGATGCTCTTGCGGTTGCATTAAATATTTTTTCATAGCATATAAACTACACTAGTTTGCAGTAATAGAACCATAATTCCATCAAGAAGTAGCTTTACCACATTGTGATTCTGTAAGTACCATACGAAAGAATAGTGCTCTGTTTTATAATTTGGCTTATGCTGATTTTCCTTGATTGGCTTTCTCCTTACTGCATGTAACATTTGCAATGTGGACATAATTTGGCCTGAAACAAGAAGAAAAATTCCCAAACACTAAGTATAATATTCCAGTCCCACAGACACACACCAAATGGGTAGTTGCTCAAAATAAGAAGAGGAACTACCCAAGCCATGCCTGCAGTGCCTCAATATTTATAGTACTGTAACTGACATTGCTAGGTCTAAGCTTGGACAAAAATAGTGTTTCTGCACTCCAGCCATGGAGACCCCTGGAAGCTCAGGGCAGTATTTCAGCCAACCACAGTGTGGTGACAGTGGTGACCACACTGGAAGCAATGAATAACATGCCAGCCACCTCATGAGCCCTTCAAGGAGGTGGCAGTGAGGACAGTGCTGCCAGGCACCCTGCCTGCAGCCAATGCTCAGGCTCCCTGGGAACAGGCACTGACACTGCTCCAGCACCGCCCTGGTGGCAGTTTCTTTACATCTGCATCCTCGGGACTGGTGAAGTAGATCCCAAATTTGCATTTCTCATAAACATTTTGTTTCAAAACACCAAGCAAACAGCACTGCTGCAGGAAAAGGTTCAGGATAGGAACTGAAGTTCTTCTCTAGTTGTATATACCACAGAGTTATGTGAGAGCATATTCACAGGCAATATGAAAAGACGCTGTTTCTCTTGTTCTTACATTACTCAGCTGTAGTCCCGATACGCAGCTATCCTATGCAACATGCTCGACTGAGCTGGGGTTCTTCCCCACTACTGCACTGTGAACAAAAACTATGCTCAAACTCACAAGCAAAAAAAATCTGAGGAATGCAGCCCAGTCAAGGGAGGGTATTTTGTTCTGGCAGAGGTCACAGAAGGAGAAGGGGGCGAAGAAATGGACAAGGGAGAGATAAAAACAGAAGGAAGATAAGTGGGAGAGGGAGGACTGCCTGCAAAGTCAAGAGTATTTAAAATATTTATAAAGAAAAGAAAATATTACTGAAAAGTTCAAAAAAATCACAATCTCTATTCTTCTTTTCTGTGATTATTCATAATAATTATTCAGAAAATGTTTAATAATAAATTTCAAATTATTAAAGTGAATTGAGGCAAACAAACAGTGCTGTGGTACACAGGGGGGACTCTACATGCCCTCCAACGCGTGCACAAGAGGAACTCTCTTTTTTCCAGTTTTTATAGTCATTCATAAATGGGCATGTTCTTAATTTTTCACGCCCTTCCCCTGCTACGGGATGTGGTGGTGAAGAGCGAGAGGCGCCTCCCGCAGCGGGGAGTCTGTTGGCTAACTTCCTTGGTCCAGACATTTGCCCTCAAGGTAACCTCAGTTCCAGGTACTCCAGACGTTCCCTCCCCTTCACAACCCGACACAGAGCCCCTATCGATCCACCGAGACACACCCAAATATCTCTCACAAGACATTAGAACACTACATATAACTTGTAGTTATACAAGGAAAGGTCATATTTTATCATATTATTATATGAATCAGATGTACATACATCACAATCCCCCATCTTTTTCTTTATAATATTAATTCGTGTTTTTAGTTTCCAGTTGAGTACCAATATTTGCATTCCTTGTATAACCGAAGGTATTAGTCTAATAAAACAAGGTATTAAACCCGGAATAATTAATAAACCTGCAAATGTCCCTAATTACGACTATCCTGTCATTACCCCACATCCCTCCTGTCCTATTCCAAGTTTAAACTGGGACAGGTATAATTTTCAATTACTAAGGTTCACAAATATCACATTCAGTGACTTTATATTTCAAACAAGATTTATAAACAGATTCTTAGCAATTGTGGGGATTACATGTTTCACTCCTGTTTCTACTTCATGCAATTTCAATTTAAGGGGAGTTCTTTTGGATCATAGCATACAACTCTGTCCTCTTCTTTGCATAGGGCATACTGGGTTCAGTCAGAGAAGCAGACCCTTTCCTTCCTTGTATTTATCAAGCAAGTTATTACACACTGGTGACCACTGTTCGCAGGAGATTTCCTCAGGTGTTATCAGAAGAGGTCCGGCCAGGGCCATGGCACTTGGCAGTCACAGGTCAAAGGGGCTGCAGCCCTTGGCAGACTTTTACAGCCGCAGCAACGGTCTCCACTCCAGTCTTGCCCTCTTTCTTTTAATAACTAAAGGGGTAACCTCGGATGTCAACTGTTTGCTTGAAATTAGAGGTAGGCTCTTCAAAGACTTTTAAGTGCCCTTCTCACCTCTGTATGCCATGTCCCAAAATTTAGTCTGATACTTTAAATAAATCCCTCATTTATAACTCAGGGGTTTTGTTCCCAAATTTCCCAGGAGCTGCCATAATGAAGTTCCCACAATTACCCAACTTTATCAACTCCGTTTGAAACTGCAGTCCGGAAGGCAGTATCTGTAGTTAACAAAATGGGAAAAGGTCCCTCCCAAAGACGGGACAAAGTTTCCCCCTTCCAGGTTCCCATCAAATCCCTATCTCCTGGCCCCAGCTGATGGAGTACAGGCTCAGATCTTTTGCAGCCTGTGGCTTCACTGCACTGCAGGTATGGAAAAGAGGCCCATGTAATTAGAAAAAATCGGTTAGGACCAGAAAGTTCTAGTACTAGCAAGAGCACATGAGTATCCAAAGGCATAAAAGCTGGGCATGCGCACGGGGCATACACACTCACATACTCAGTTTTCCTGGGAACACTGAAACGAAAAGCCTTACAGAACATGAAGATGGATTGAGTGCAGCAAATGACAGAAAATGCATGACAAATGGTTGGGAATGCTTATCTGGTGTTTGACTGTGCTATTGGCATGATGATGCTCCTTGTGGTTCTCTGCGTTGCCTTTTTTATGCTGGCATGCTGCCAATATGGTAACACAATCTGGACTCTATGCGCGCAATGTTGCAACCATTGTTCCTTGAGAAATGAAGATGAGGACGGCCAGACTGAAGTGGCTTCTTCACAGCATGAAGACAGCTACTCTACTGGCAGCTACGCTACTGGAGGCCACATTTCCCAGCCTGTGTGTCACCCACATGGAAATCCTACAGCCAGCAGACCAAACTTTCTGCAAAGGCGATGGGAAACACAAGTGGACCTCCATGGTGGACCACAAGAAACGTCCCTATAAAGGAACACTCTTACAGGCTAGAAGGTTGTTTTGCACCCCATTTTCCTCCTTTTTCTTTTCTTTTACTATTGCGCTGACTCTTTACTAGCTATTGTATCTATAATCGCTCTTGCAGGCTATCTCCTGTCCCTGCTTCTCCTGATACTAGACCACCATGTCCTCAGGAGAAAAGGAGAACCGCTGGAATTTATTTACACATATAAATACCGTTCAGCATTTACAGAAGTGGAACTGCTAGCCTCTGGGTTTGATGGCTTTTCTATTGTTTTTGTGAAAAAATAGTTCCACCTTGCTGTTCCTTTGTGCTTTTAAATTAATGCCAATTCAAACCCAGCTGAGACAGAACACCAGCTTGCTGCGTTCCAGTGTATACCTTCTAAAGGACAGAGAAACCCAAATTTGTCTTAGTATTCTCTTTTCTCTACTGGTTTTGTGCATCAGATA
>VWZO01016856.1:25450-58647 GCA_013396975.1 Bucco capensis | reverse complement strand
CCTCCCCCCCCCCCCCCTTTTTTTCCTCGTTTTTCATTTCGAGACGCGGAGGACCAGGAAGGAAGACACAAACTTCGTACTTTTAAGATCTGCTGGTACTTCTCGTGCCTCTCACAGCCGGCGGCCTTCAATATACTAGCAGAACCCCCTGTGGGCTTCCAGAAGGAAGATTTTCCCCTCCTCTCCGCTTGCTCCCTCCATCCCTACGTTCCTCGGCCGCCCCCGAGCCGCGGAGACACGCCACCTACGCCTCCGGGGCCGCTCGCAGNCCCCCCTCCCCCTTTTTTTCCCTTCCCTTTTCCTTTTTTTTTTTTTTTTTTTTCTTTCTGCCTTTGCTGTTGCTCAGTCCTTGGTGCATCCACCGCCCAGGAACAGGAAGAGCAAGAAAACCTCTCCACGAAGTCTCCCTCAAGACACACTCTGTACTGCAGAACAGGCTCCCCANCTACGGGACTCCCGGTGAATGAGCACCGCCCGCCGCTTGCCGCCGCCGCCCACCTCGGCCTTCACCTCCCCCTGCCGGGGTGAGGCTCCCTGAGGGGCCGAGGATCACGCCTCCTCGCCGGCTGCGGGTCTGCGGCGGCAGGAGCCCTGCGCTCGTTGCGGCGCGGAACGCCGGGGAGCCACTTTGCTCTGCACCTCGCCTTTTATTTTTCCCCCCCACCGCCTCCTCGGCTCGGTCCTGCCTGCCTCCTGCACCCCTCCCCCTTGTTTTTTGTTGTTTCCTCCCCCCTTCTTACTTTTTTCCGCACCGCGTCTCGCTGAGCCGCCGCTGGGCGCGATGCTGCACGTGGAGATGGTGCTGCTGCTGGCATCCGCGGCGCTGTGGGTGTGCGTGCGCGGGCAGGAGCCCGGCGCCAAGGCGGTGGCCGACCGCTATGCCGTTTACTGGAACAGCACCAACCCCAGGTATGCGGGGCGGCCGCGGCCGCGCACCAGGTGGTGGCGGGAGGAGGACTTGGCGCGGCGGGGAGGCAAACGGGAGAGGGGCGTCCTAGCGCTGGTGGCCTGCAGAAACTACCTAGGGTGTAAGATGGGGTGCAAAACTTTCTTTTTCGGAGGATTACGGCTACAAGCAGCGCCCGTGGGGCGAGTGGTGGCGGCATTTTTCTCTTGCCCCCGCCTCCCACCCCGGCGCTGCAGCAGGCTTACGGCTTTCCCAGGCTTGGCCGCTGCCAGTCCGCGGGCGCCGGGCGGATGCGCCACTGGTGCGGCGTGGGCGCTCCTCGCAGAGGGGAAACGGCGCGTGGGGCCGAGACTGCTTCAGGAGTTCGCTTGGGAGGAAGGGAGCGCAGGTAGCGGCCCCTTGCTTGTGCGCCGCAGAGGTCCTGCGTCAGGCGGGGCGCGGGTCTGAATCGGCCGCCGGTATCGGGAAGCCAACCCCGAGTAGGGAGGCGGGGGTCTCCCTCCCTAGGAGGACGTATTGAGCCGGCCTGTCCCGGCCTCGCGGCATTCCCGGGCGGAATCGTCGTCAGGGCTGGTCGCCGCGGTGAAGGGGTGGCCTTGCTCTTCGCTGCCCTGCGCGCTCGGCGGGGAGCCCTGCCGGTCAGGCTAGAGGTAACTGTGAAGAAGCGAGGTAGGTACGCCGTCTCAGGCTGGGGAGATGTTGGTGCCGGCGGGGTCATAACGGCGCATCGTCGATGTCCCCATCGGGACTAAGTGATACTGACAAAACCTCCCCGCTTCCAGCGCGCCGACACTAGGCTTTGCTGATAGCAGGCTTTGTATGCAGTTCAGCAACCTTTCTACTAGAATCGGAGATTTTATTTAATTTTTCTGGAGCTTTCCGTCACGTTTAGCGTTAGAAAATTTCAGTACTGTTCCACATGGTATCCATGTATTTGGATAAAAACTCACCAGGGTTTTAAATATTTTGCATGATAGAATGCATATGAGCAGACGCCTCATCAATAAATAGTTGGCACGAAAAGCTTGTGACAGAGAGGGTTAATCCAGGATAACAATCATGCTTGGGCAATGATGAACATTTATAATTTTAAATGCTTATCTCAGTATTTTCCTCTTTTACATGTGTTATTTGAAAGAAATTGCTCAGAGTAAATAAGATGAAAAGTTGCATCACACATCAAAGATCATGCGTACAAAAAATTGCTTGTTTCTCATACCCAGCGTTTTTTCTATTGTTGTTAGGCAAAATGAAATGTTAACTGGTGGAAAAAAGTAATAGTCACAGATCCCATTCGGGGAAAAGGAAGATTGTTAAATGAAAGGTTCGACTAAATGCACACATTGTTGGCATAACAGCTAAAATATTTTAAAAATAACCTTTTTCACTTCTGCTCTTGTGTGTGTAAAGAGCTTAAACAATAACTGTAGATAGGTAGAGACAATTGAAGGTACAGCATTGCTTACCTAGTTGGTAGGTATTATGCATTGAATGCATTTGTAAGGATTTTAGTAAGTTTAATCAAATTATATTGCAGTTAATGAAATCTCTTCGTAGTCCTACATTAAACGTCAACAAACTGCAAATAAAACTTGGTTTTCTTATTCTTCCAAACACCAGAGGAAGAGTTAATTGTAAGATGTTTTTTAACCTTTCCTTTTAAAAACAAACATTTCTTCTGGTCTTAAAATACTCACTGCATTCTTGGAATGGTGGTGTGTATTTGGACATGTATTTATCAATGAGTTAAAAATACGAGAAAGAGCAGGATTCAGATGTATTTCTCATTTGTTTTATACAGTGTGCCAGTTTTGGTTCCTTTCCAAGTTACATGATCATTACAGAAAAATACACCTGAGTTACAACTACCAGTTGCAAGAGACTCAAAGAAAACACTCAGTTTTGAATTTGTTCATTAGAATCTAAGCATGAGGAAATCTACTTTGGTTATCAACATTTTTAGAGTAGTTAACAATATTGCAGGAATAACTTAACTTCAGCTTCCAGAGACAGACTCAGGTGAGGAATAATCTGGTTTTTATATACAGACATAAATAGGGATGCTTACTTGGTAATACCCATTTTAAATTAAAAGAAAAAATATGCAGTCGTTCTGTATATTCATTCAAATGCCACTATTATGCATCAGCTTATTCTTTATTGTATTTATTCAGAATTAACAAACAGCATGCTATAGAATTAATTAAATCACTTTCAGAATGAAATTTTGATATTTTAATAGTGAGTAAAGGTATTCTAAATTAAGATTTCATTAGAAATTTGAAGAATTTAATGATTGTACTTGCCTCAGTTATAGTAATGTTTAAGTTTTTAGTATGAAATTCCAGCAATATTTTGAAATACATGAAGATCTCATCCTTATTAAAAGGCGCATTACTATATTGATGAATGGCCCAATTGGTAAGGGCTCCTGGTGTGAACAGTATTTGGTAAATAAAAAGTCCTAAGAGTTTATGAGCAAAATTCATGTTACATTTCTTGTATAGTTGCCAGAGTTCTCCTAGAACAACTAAAAAGCGTTCTGTGATCATTATTGTTAGCATGTATGGTGAGTAACAAAGTTGTATATTCTTACAGAACCTAGATCTGTTCTTAGAAATGTTTTATGTATTCCCGTGCCTTATTTTTGTTATGTATTTAATTATCAACATACATGAAGTATCATAAATACTGTAGTACAATTCCAGATGAGCATATTTTTAAGGTTTAAGCATTAGGATTTCGAAGTATAGTAAGTTTTTTAATCCTTTTTTTTGTGGATTGGAAATTGATCCTCAAGTAAGCTTGAAAATGTTTTTTGTTATTATGTAAGCTTAGAATTAAGTGTACATGAATTCTCATCCCCTTAAAGTGCATTAGTCTTTCAGCGCTGTTTAAGTGTGTTCTTACATAGGACACCAAAATGTTATTGTCAGAGAATATAATGCTGAATCTAACATTTAAAATAGTTTGGGAAGTTTGTTTTGTAATGGAGCATATTCATTTAATCCTGACTACTAGTATCTTTGTTGAAGCAGTCTACTTGCTTAGTGCTTGCTACTGCTTTTATTCTTGTCAGAGTTCAAGCTGGACTACTTGAAATTATTTCTGCATTTTCTGCTTGCAGGGTTGTGGTTTATATTTAGGTATTCCCCTGTAAGTTGTTTAATTGGCAGGTTATGTAGCCTCATAAGTTGTTACTAGTTTCAAGGTGGTTAAAAATACTTGCATTCCAATTCTGTTTTCTGGTCATGAGGCCAAAACTTGTCTCACGAAAGCGGGTATTTTTTACAAGGAGGAGTATTGAGTTTGGCTGTATCTTACACAAGAAAACTTGTGTATAAAGTTACATCCACAAGATAATTATTATAAAGCTATAGGATGATATATTCTCTGTTTTTGTATTTATGTGGATAATAAAATCAAGAAATGAGACAGTAATTATGGAATTAGTTGAAAAATCATTTCAACTCCAACTGGTGAGTTTCCATAATTAAGCTGAATACCACAGTGTGATTGATACTTCTGGATAGTTTTTTTTTAAGATGGATTCTTGGGAACAGCAAACAGAAAAATGAGTGAATGCTTCTGAAAGTTCTGTGCATAGACCAGAATTTCACAACATGGATGTCTAACCACAGGTGAATTTTGTAGCTGAGAATATATTTAAGCACTGATTCAGAAAAGCATTAGACTTCCCCAAAGTGCATACTGACACACGTAAGTTCTGTGGCAGTTGTATGGATAACTGGATGTGTACTTAAGTGCCTCCCTGAACTAGCGAAATGCGTAGACTTAATTTTGAGAAGCTCTGACTGTGGCTGCTCATGCATGCCTTGCAGTTCTTGGGAGTATGCTGGCTAGCTGGCTGGATGTCTTAGTATGCTACCATCCATTTATATAAGATTGCAGATTTCATCATGTCATGTTGATTATATAGGCTGAGGTCATGTGGCTGTTGTTTTTTTTGTTTTGGCTTGTTTGTTTTCAATGTAGAAGTAGTTCTGTGTATGTACAGAGATTAGGGAAACTATATGTTATGGTTTGAGTGAAATAATGAGACTTGTGGATTGGAAAAGGCAGAGTAGCTTTAACTACTTTTGATAGTATATAANATATAGATAAAGAGTCAGCACCAAGATTTAAACCTCCCGCTTTCCCTCCCAATCACTATGTTACCGCAGCAAATCTGGGCCCCAAAGCAGGACTGCAAGGGAAGTGAAGGAGAGAGCGCAGAGGGAACTGCCCCCTGAATTTATACTGAGCATGATGTATGTGAAATGGAATACTCAGTTGGTCATTTTGGGGTCACCTGTTTTGCCTGTTCCTTCCCTATAGGTGCAGGCTCTCACCCTGCATCCATCCCCCCTCCCCGCAACGTTTTGGTGGAATCACAGTAAGTTTACATTCCAATCCTTAGCTGTAATCCAAACATTTTAGCCTTAAGCTATCAGAAGTTGGTAATGTTTTGAAAACACACTGCCAGCTTTCAGAGAAATGCAGTCACTTTTAAAGGAACCTTGGTTAGAAGCAATACCACCTTAACAGAATCAATTCTGTTCCAGTCCGAACCAGGACACTATCCAAAAATTGTAGGAATAACCAGAAGGCAATTAATGTATGTTAAGGTCAACTAAGATACAGTGGATGAAGAGGGGCAAAATTAAGGCATATAATTTTTATATGTAAAGGGAAGCATAAGAGCTTAAGTACTTGGGATCTATATACACACACGTAACTATTTGGAGACAGCATAGCTTGTATTTTGAGAACATTTTATCCAGCTTCTTCTAAGAGCTGAAGAAATCACTTGGTGATTTCTTATAATTAAAAGATCAATAGTAGAGCCTTCAATTCTTTACACCTATTTGCTGTGCTTTTAATAGTTTGACTAAGACCTTGTGTCTCAGAATATTGGTGTTTATTTTAGAAGTGGGGTTTTGAAACAGTTTGAAACATTCTGTGGAAAAACTACACAGAGAACAATAGTTTCACTGGCTTTCACACTTGTATGAAAGGCACCTTGTTAAGTGGTACATGGTCTTCATGAAATGCTTCTTATTAAATCTCTTCCAAATGCACGTATTGAGGACACTTTACTGAATTTTTTCTGCTAGCCCTGTATTCTTCTGGAGAGGGATGGATAAGGATGAGCCTTCCTTTCTCTCCCCTGTTGCTATGATCCCAGCAATCTACCAGTTTTGTGCTGGGCTGAGAAAATGATTGAATGTAATTAGTCCTTCAGGAGTTGTAGTCTTCTCATTCATATGGACAAACATATGTAATACGTATACATTTGTATGCAAATATTTATGCATTCCAATGTGTGTATGTATACTTATATATATATATATATGCATATATATATGTGTATGTGCATATACGCATTGAAGTGTGTCATTAGGAAGTGATGTGTTGAGTAGATCATGAATATTCTGTGAGAAATTTTTTTTTTTATTGATGGGCTCTTAATTGTTTAGAAAATAAACACCTTTACGAACTAATTCCCCAGTCCTATCTTCCAGCTAAGATCTTTTGTTTTAAGATCAAAAATAGCAATAAAAAATGATTTGTAGAATGTATGTTTTAATTCTTGACCATCTTCCTGTTGTGCTGTTTCTTCACATGCCAGTAGTCCCTGCCTGGGTCTTTATGTGCCCAGGTAGACAAGCAAGCACACAGACACACAAATGTGGAATGAAGGTGAAGAGATTATAGGAGTATGCTTTGAGAACTCTCTGGTCTTACTAGAATACACTGTTAACTGCTTCTTCCTAAAACAGTCTGTAGCTGGGCAGAGTACTGCGTTGCTGAAATACTAGGCTTTAAGAAAGCACTAAGAAGACTGGTCATTTGGATCACCTTAGAGAAGATGCTAACAAAGACACAGTGTTTCCTGGAGAAAGCATAAGTACACAGTAGTTAGTCCATAGCTGTGAGATATACCTCTCTTGCTTTGTCTCACTATTTTTCAAATTATTTTTTTTTAAATGTAATTGCAAGTATTTTGGAACTGGGATTTTCTTCTAGTAGTCACTCTTTACTTTGCTATGCAGTTCTGAGGATTGTTTTGTTTTAAAAAATGTCTTTAGTCTCATGATTAATCTAGTCTTCCAGTGTTTCTGAATGGTGTAATTCACTGTTGAGAATAAAGCGCCCTGTTTCATTTAAGTTTTGCTTTTACTTGTGCTTAAAATTTAGTCAGTCAGCAGCACACTAACATGAAATGGAAATGTTTGGTTTAGAATAAACAGACAGATTATTGAAATTGTTTAATGGTGGTATTACACTTACTGTGAGTAAGGCTTAGTGTACTGCTCTTCAGCATAGCTGAATGGAAGAACAGAATCCTTCATGCATTAGAAGTCTTCCTTACATTTTTGCATTCTCATTACTCATTCTCTACAAGATATAGTTGAGTTCATTTAAAGTGGTGGGTGTTATTTTATAGTCTGGAAACATGTATGCATGTCTGAAATCCTCCTCTTTAAGAAGCTGCAGTTGATTGCTGCAGTACAGACCTGCAAATTCCCACCCCTACACATTAAAAAAAAAAAATCTGTGTTAAAATCAAGTATTTGAAAGTATATTGAAAGAAGATGTTGTTCCATGAGGATTAAGATTGCATTTCTGTCCCATAGAATGTCAAGATTTAAAAAAAAAAGAATACCCCAATATAGATATGATTTTATTTTATTTTAATTATTTTTCATCTTAGGAAACATCCTTCATATTTTGCTGTTGACAGGTTTATGAAAATACATTGTTAGATCCAAGATTTATATGAAAAAAGTTTATTTTTGACTGCTGCAACATGTAGCGAAATTGTTTGATGCTCATGTTCTTTTATAACTGGTATGCCAGGAATTTTATGGTCATTCTTCTGTTTAACTGAATGACCAGTTAAAAATGCAGTCAAAAGAGAAAACAGCTAATGAGAAGATACACAAGAGTCCTATTAATTAGCAAGATCTGCTTGAGTTGCTAATACCAATTTATAGCAAGTTCTTAAGGTTCAGCAATTTTTACTTGAAAACCCTTGAAAATTGCACTTCTTATTGTCACTTGCATTGTCATGCAATGGAAGAATTTACCTATCCATGCTGATACATGGCATGGAAAATAGGATCTTAGACTGACAAAATGTGTAAGTACAGTATTAGTTAATTTTCGCTTTGTTCATTTTCTTTTCTGTCATTAAGTCAGCGTATTAATCTAATGAGGAACGGTTCAACAGTAATACCTGCAATAAAAAAAAATTACTTCATGTTTATCACAGAGTAATTACATTTTTTGTTTGTTTTTATCAAACTCTAGAAGAACCATCTTATTTGATAGACACCATTCTTAGTTTTTAATGGCAGTAATGAAATGGTGCTGGAGTGCAGAGAAGGAATGACTTGTTTGTGAATCATCTTGTGAGGCAAAAAACTGGAGGAGATCCTTTTCTTTGACTCTGATCACCCTCCCCTAAAATAACATTTTTATGCCATTCTGAAAGATAAAATTTGGCCTTGTGACGTCTAAAAGGATGCATATTTTGACAGAAAGTTTTTTCTACCATAAATAATATTTACTGTAAAGCGCTGGCATTCTTTATTTGTTGAAATAATACATTTTTTCCTTCCCAAATTTAATTTGCATTTTTGCTTGGGGATGGATGCTGGCCAGTGGCAGCAAGCATATTCACATTGTGTGAGTTGTTCATCAGTAGTAGTTGAGCGCTGCAGCCTTTACCTGGTGGGTAGTTAGAGAACCACTACTTTAATGCTTCTGTGGACTTCAGAGTAGTATTTTTCATGTTCATATTACAGTTTAGAAGTTTTGTGTCTCTACAGACATTCAAATCAATTATCACACAGGAAATTGCTAATAAATATATATATTTATTATAGTACACTTACTATTAGAATTATAAATTTAGTTTTTACTTTATACTTGTTCAAATTTTTAAAATAAAGATGAGTATCTTATATCACTTTGTTACTTTAAAACTGGAGCTGATTAGTTTCTAAATCTTTTCATCAAAACTAAATAAAAAAAACAAGTCTCTGAATGTCTAATATTTTGTTATTTTGGTAGTGATGTATAAATAAATATAGATGTATTTTTTGTGAAGAGACAAAAAATTTTTTTGCTTTACCTTCTTGTAGATCGAATGGTAATCTTTGTAGCAGAGTTACCATTCTGCTATGCTAGATTATCAGCATCAGGTGATGACTGCTGTCAGCTTTAATGAAGTTGGGTCCCCTAGAATTGTTAAAAATTGTTGCAAAGAAATTTGCTAATTAATGTTTTTAATGAACAGGAAAACCAGCTGCCTTTTTTTGTTTGTTTGTTTGTGGTTTTTTTTTACTTTATGTCTAATCGGATTTAAAAAAAATACTGTATTCACACAGGCAGGGCGTTTGGTGAGCAGAAGTTAACAAAGCAGGAGCTATCAATCCTGCTCTCTTCCTTATTGTTTCCAGAAAAAGAAGGAAATAAAGAGAGGCTCTGGAATTTGAAAGTATTGACCTTCTGACACACACACAGAGCATGGTCATTGCACTGGCACACAAAGTGCCTTAAGGCACCATAATGGCAAACTGCATTTTTGAAGTTACTGATATGAGAGCCAGCTGGATGGGGGATGGACAGCCAGCACTGATTCTGCAGCTATTTTCACGTTACCACTTCAGACCCAGACTTTTATATTCCCAAACTTACCACTTAGGAATAATGTTGCTTTGTTCATCTTAGCCAGGGATTTGTGAGTGCTACACAGACTTAGAAATGTTTGGTCCAGAATTGTGTGGTCATTGCAGAGGTCTGCCTCACAGAGTAGTATCATTCATCTGGTGATGGGGGAGGGATGAGAAACAGTGAACAGACATTCAGATAAAGTATTCTTTAAGGAAAATGTGCACCCACATTAGCTGGTTGCTTTTTTAAAGATAGAGGCAGAGAGATGTGGATCAAGTAGTCAAAAGCCAGTTCAGACTCATGTCTTCAGATTACATGTGGTCTTCTGGATAGACTCTCCATGTGTAGTTTGGAAAAGACCTTATATTTTATGTACTACAACAACCCTTCCCCCTGCTCCGTGCTTTTTTAAAAAATATTTTTTGTTTACAGTACAGCTCAATACACTTACACATCTTTTTCCAGTTCTCTTGGAGTTTAGTTTATTAAAAATTAGTGATCCATCACTAAGCAGGGTACAGTACAAATACTGGTGCTCCCAAAAGAGGTAGTGTGGGCTCTTTGAGGAATGAAATGGGTGCACTGGTGACTGAGGATACAGACAAGGTGGAATTACTCAGTGCAACTTCCGCCTTGGTCTTTACTGCTAATACCAACTACCATGAGTCCCAGAACTTCAAAACTGGAGAGGAAGATGGGAGAAAGGTACTTTTTACCTCAGTTGATGAGGTTTGGGTCAGAGATCAGTTGAGCAAACTGGACATCCACAAGTCCATGGGTCCAGATGGCCAAGAGTGCTGAGGGNACTGTTCAATATATTCATCATTGATCTGGATGAAGGGGTAGAGTGTACCCTGAGCAAGTTTGCAGATGATACCAAGCTTGGAGGAGTGGCTGGCTAGAGAGACGGGCAGGGAGAGACTTAATGCAATTTAACAAGGGTAAGTGTAAAGTACTGCATCTGGAAAGAACAACCCCATGTATCAGTGCAGACTGGGAACTGATTTGTTGGAGAACAGCCCTGGGGAAAAAGATCTAGGAGTCCTGGTGAATAGGAGGATGCCCATGAGTCAGCAATGTGCCCTTGTGGCCAAGAGGGCCAATGGCATCCTAGGATGCATTAAGAGGAGATTATTCTCCCCCTCTGCTCTGCCCTGGTTAGGCCCCTACCTGGAATACGAAGAGGAAATAGATTAATGTATTTCAGCATAATCCCTTTCAGAGATGGATGGCAATACTCAAGGAGAGAGTTGCTGCAGACTTCCTACAATCAAGCCCATCTTTACTAGTTAACTCATTACAAGTTTTTACACAGCCAAGACCTTTTTTCACAGTATCTGGATAGACGAATTCATCATTAGCTTAGGAATACATGTGGACAGTCCATCAAAAATGCCATTTTCAGAGTCTGGGGTTTAAGTTAACACATCTAAAGCACAAGAATAAAATCCTGCTGACATGATGTGTCAAAAAGCAAAGATCAGATTCTTGTACATGTTTCTAGTCAATAAGCAAACTCCACAGTCTCATAATTTGAGTTTGGGATGAAGTACTACCATTTTCTTTACTTCAGAGAAATGGATCTTCAGAAGTCTTGCCTGGGTAAGGTTTTTGCATTTTAGCCTCACTCGACCTATAAAAACACTCTGATCTTATGGTAGATGACTTTAAAGAGGACTGAACTTAAGAACTATCACGGGCCCATTTCCATGCTTAGAACAGACACTAAAAAAAAAGGAACAATATGTACATAAATACTGGATACACTGACTATTTCTTACACACAGTAACTTCTTTTGAGCTATGAGACAAGTTAACAACTAACCAAGTTACAGAGAAGAACATCCCATTGAAATACCCAAAAAGGACGGAGGTCCTAGTGTTGTCTCTGAAACTACAAGTCAATACTGCTGTGCTGTTCAGAGCTTACACAGCCATAAATACAACTGTGTTAAGACACCCTTTCAAATTAACAAACTGATAGTTTTGATATTCTTCAACAGTGACTAACCAATTCTAGGGACAACACAGGTAGTAATACTTAGGTGAAGATGATCCTTGGGGTTTTTTCTTTTCAAAGCTGTGTCCAGTAAAAAATACTGTGTCCAGTTCTGGGCCCCTCAGCTCAAGAAGGATAGGGAGCTACTGGAGAGAGTCCAGTGCAGGGCCACCAAGATCATTAAAGGAGTGGAGCACCTGCCCTGCGAGGACAGACTGAGAGAGCTGGGTCTCTGCAGCCTGGAAAAGAGACTGAGAGGGGATCTCATTAATGTTTACAAATATGTTAAGGGTGAGGGTCCGGAGGAGAGAAAGCCAGGCTTTTCTCAATGTCATCCAATGTTAGGACAAGAGGCAATGGGAGCAAGTTGGATCACAGGAGGTTTAGTATTAACCTGAGGAAAAACTTCTTTACAGTAAGGGTGATGGAGCACTGGAACAGGCTGCCCAGGAGGGCTGTTGAGTCTCCTTCTCTGGAGACATTCAAGAGCCACCTGGACACATTCCTGTGTGACCTCATTTAGATGATCCTGCTCTGGCAGAGGGGTTGGACTAGCTGATCTTTCTAGGTCCCTTCCAACCCGTAAGATAGTGTGATACTGTGAAATGGGAAGTGTTGTGCCAGTAAAAAAGAGATAATAGGGATGCAAAAGCTGCCAAAAAGCATCTCTCCCAATTGCTAATTAATCAGGCAAAAAAAAAAATCTCAGCAGCTACAGCTGAATGTGGGACTGTTTATTGTAAATACTGAATAAAGATATTTTAAGGGGGCAGAGTGTCTGTTAGTACCTATGTATAAATAAACAAGTCAACTGTGCTAGAGTTGGTGGGCATTTCTTTTGTTGATGGCATTGTCTGTGGTTAGACGTTTTTCAAAAAACGTACTACTTTTGAACAAAAAATAATTACCATTTTTTCTTTTTTTTTTTTTTAAGGTGGTTATTCTTAATGCTATGTGTACACACTAAACAAAGCTCTAGAAAAGATATTTTTAGATGCTCTTATTGTCAGTAATCTGGGTTACAATGTATAGGAGAAAAAGAAACATTGCTGTGAATATCTGGTATCCAAAGCTGCCAATCACTTTTGGCACAGCTCCCATCATGGTCGCTGTGCCCATAATTAAATGCCTGTCATTAGTGTATTTTTCCATAACATTTACAATGGAAAAGGCAAGGGGTCCTTGCAGAGCTATGGCAGTCAGGGGAACAATAAAAACTAATTGCACACTCTGCTGTCACCATTGTCAGCTCTGCTTTTGGGGGGAAAGAACATGGGAAGTGTGTGCCTAATAATTATATATATAAAATTATATATATACAATACCCAAGTGGGGAAATGCAGTCATAGCTAAGTAACATTTACTTCAAAGCTTATTATTGGTGCATTCAAAAGATCTTAATTCTACGTTTGTGTTTGCCCCTTCACTTGCGCCTAAGTTGCATACACTTTTCCCTTTGCATTTCAGTCACTTTTGCCTTTTTTTCCATCTTGCACACTTTCTGGTGAACTGAGCTTTCCAGTAAAATTGCTGAGATCAAAGCTGGTATTTGCCTGCATATATTCGGAGAATGCAAGCCATCTTATGCTTTGTATACTTTTGCTTGTGTCCTGCATACTTGCTGTGAATTGAGACTACTGACCATTTGTCAGGTTTGGGCAGGAAGTTTATTATTCCTGTAGCAGTTAGGTATCAGACTCCGGAGTGAGATCTGAGGGTAGGTTCTAAAGGTTCTTTCTGGTTCCTTTTTACAGAACGGTAAAATATCCCTTATATACACCATTTCTTATGAGCCTGAAATTTTCCACTGGGTTACATCAGCTATTTACCATACAGAGATTAACATTATTGCTAGACAGGATTACAGAGATAATGTTATGTGCATATGCAAGGTATCTTTTGTGTATCTTGAATTGTCCTTTTGCTGCATTTCTATAGATTGTCCATCTCACACATCTCAAGGTATCCACCGATATCTTGCTTTACTGTTGCATATTTATTTTGGCTAGTTTCATATGTTTTCCTCCCTACACATAGTAGACTGAAAAAAAAAAGCACTGAATGAAAGGAGCTAGTTTGCACGCTCACCTTTTTTCTATTTTTATCCCATGATGTGCAGGCCATCTTCAGCAAAATAGGGGTAAGATGCTGGAATACTGCAGTAGTGGCTTTGTGTGCTAGTTCTATTTATCAGTACAATAATATTTCCAAATGTAATTACAGAGTGAATTCTTTTGAGTGCTGTCCTTAAAGACACTGAAAGAGTGAAAGTTGTGCATTCACACTAGTATTTACTGGGGTTTTTTGTAGCCTGTAAAATGCTTACGTATTTAAGCAGCATTTTAGCTTACTGAAAGAATAGATCCTTGGAACCAGAACTCTGAATGTATTTCGGTCCCTGGAGTTGCAGATAGGAGCCGTGTGGGATTTTTGAGACTGCATGGTGCCTAACTGTCTTAGATTTTGTTTTTGCTTTTTTATACCCATAGGTTCTTACATACCTTTCAGAAAATGGTCCTTAAAGGTAATTAGGGAAAGTAGTCTAAATAAATGTCCTAGTTTTTAAAAGTTGCTGAAGTCAGTAGGAACTGGTGGGTACTAATGAGGAATGTAAGTCAGTCTATTTATCTGAATTGTATGCCTCAATGTGGGAGTAAGGTTGGTATTTTTTTTTGAAGTACCACCTTTTGATGCATTTTTTATTACAGTATTTTTGGCACTGTTCAGATCCAATTCTATGGATATAAAATAATTCTTCCATTGTTTTGGATGGGAGCTGACTTAGGTCCTGTATTGATTTGATGGTGTAGTTCATGAGCAAAAATTCAGTAGTTAGGCCTGTCAATTCTTGTGATGCCATGCAATCTGCATGTATCACATCTAGTGAGACAGCACAGCAGCAGCATGGAATTATATATACCTGTGGGTATTTGTCTAACTGAGTCCAAATAAGTTCTAGACTGAGATTTTTTTTAATTTTTTTTTTTTTCCAGAGTTGGGACTTCAACCTTTGGGGGGCCCAAAGGGGGTAAAAGTGAACAGGGTAGAATGGGTAGTTGCTTTGCCAACAGCAGTTTCCGAAGTGTGAATTGGCTTACATGATTAGCAGTTAGGCATTACTGAAACTCTGAGATGCTGGACACCTTATACAGTGGAGGAGAGTTTGGTATATGCCCCCCAAAATAATTAATTTGAGATCATGAAGGTAAAATTAATCAGTAGTACACCACTGGTATACAGGTTATGTGTTTTCCAAAACACTCAATGCAATATGCTGCTCTCTTTTAGATAATTTATTCCTTAAAGACCGAATGAATCTTGTGAATGTCCAAGTAAAATAAAATTGTTTCCTCACGGAAATTAATTAAAACTCTGTATTCAAGAAAGAAGTCTTGATTTTCTAGAAAAAAGAACAATATTATTGTACGAAACATAAGTCCCTGTGTTCCTGAAGAATGCTACTTCTCCTTGCAAATGTAAGCTCTAAGTATATAAACCATGCAATTTATTACCAGTTTACTGAAATGGTGAGTAAGGATTCTCGTTACGTGGCGTGTCACTGTATTTTGAGACTATAGAGAATGAGAAGGCAATTTTTCGTGAAGCAGTTTCATTTAGTGGAGTACCAAGTGTCACATTTTTCTTGATTTCCAGTGGACTTCCTCATGTCTAGTAGCTGTGAGATAAAATGTAATGAGAGGAAGACATGCCTTTCAGGAAATGTGGCACAGGTTTAATTTGAGCAGACACATGTTGGTGAAATGAACGTTTTCTTAAAATCAAGTTTCACTAAAAAAATAAAGTTCTAAATATTGAAATTTGATCAAGTTTTGTAATCTCTGCTTTGGTAGATCCAGTTATGAGACATTTGGCTCTGTGTAATGTTACTTTTTTAGTGAGCTGCCTGCAAGATTCCCAGGAGTCTTTGAAAATTTTCTGTGAAGCTGATTTTTAAAATAGATTTCAAAAATGTCCTCTGAAAATTTTTTGCCGTTTTTTTTTATGTTGAGTTCAGAAATATTGGAAAGGAATGCATACATCATTTTATTGAAGAACTTCTGTCTTAAACAGTCCTCAGACAAACTACCTTTACAAAATATGCTGGGAACACTTCCTAGAATGAACATGATCATTTTTTAACACACTTAATAGCATAATCCTTGCTTAAAAACCATGAAATATAAATCAGTCTCTCAAAAGTTCTGTTGTCAATACTAACTTAACTAGGAGAAGTTCGTTTCATTTGTTGAGGGTTTTGAGAGTATAAAGAGATTCTGCATTAAAATAAAAAAAAAAAAAGAGTGTTTTTTGCAGTTATCTGTAATAAAGGTGGTATGAAGTTTCTCCTTAAGGTTAAGATTCACATTATCATAACGAGTGACACTGTGGATGAAGAATGAAAATCAGAGATGTAGATTGTGCTTGTTTCTCATTGTATCATAGCTATTAACTGCATTTAAATTCCAAGCAAACTCTTTCTGTTTATCTTAATTATATAGAACTTGCTTACAAAGAACACTTTATAAAGAGAATCATAGTCACTCTTTCTAGTCTAAAACATGATAATTAGCTGAAAAAAAGTTTTCTTCATGATTTACAGCATCACTTTAGTATTGCTTTTTAGACCCTGTCTCCGACTGAACTACATTTTATAGCTTACTGTAGCTATCTTGATTTAATGCTGATATAATGGCTTTCTTCAGAACAAAGCATTTGGAAGAGTTTCCTAAGAACTTTAGGTGTAGAGTTTGGAGCTAATATATTATTATTGATGGAAGCAATTTTGCCTTTGTAACTTCTGTAAGTAAATCCGACCATTCCACTGTCCAAGTAGGATTTCTGTACTGTTTTTTTTCTTCCGTGCAACAGAGAAATGATTGCATCTTCTCTTTATGTGGGGTTTTTCTTCATAAAACTAGTTCAGCGGATGTCCACAAGACTTGATTTTTAGATTAGAATTAGTATCTTCTTGAATTGATCATTTTTTCTTTCATGTTCAGCCCTATCCTTAAGACAAAATGGCCTCTTCTTTCCACAGTATGATGAAAATGTCAGAAACAAAGCAAGTCTTGGTATTCTCTTAGTCCCTGAAGTATGGTGCTATTGGTAGGTGAAAATGTTATGTGTTTTTCAGTTAAATGAGTTAGTTAGTACTCTTGTTATTCCTGTTAGGGATTTTATTCTGAATGTTTTTAGTCTAAGAAACATTTCCACTTTGAGAAGGAAAAAAGTATTTATGTGTTTTAAGATAAATTCATAGGTTTTAGAGAGAACCTTTCCTGCACACTCTACTTACTATAGTGCACATCACTGCAGAATGTATAATGTATCAGAAGCAAGAGTAGTGTTTAAACGAAAACTTGTCAGTTGAGTAATTATTGAATTAATACAGAGTATCCTGATTTATGATAATGCAGGATTACTAATTACTTCTTTTTCCAGTGTTCCATAATAAGAATAGACTATAAATAGTATTCTGCATTTTTTATCTGATGAACAGAGGGTAAAAGAAATAGTGTGTTAACACATACTGACCAGATGCTGTGCTATAGTTGCATAAAATTCCTGTTGAGTTCACTGAATCATTGTGGATGTTATTTAAGTTGCAGTAATAGAAAAGAATCAAGTATATATTAACTGTTCAGTTGACAGCACTTCACTGTACCTCATTCTCTTTTATTCCTCTCCAATTTCAAAAACTTTTTTAGTAATGCTAAGCTATTTTTAAAAAATATAACATGATTAAATATCTCTGAAAAGATTTACCATCTGTTTTCATTTACCAGTTCTGCAGACTCTGTTTACTTTTTGTCTTAGTTGCTTTCTATATGTTTTTCCATCCTCAAGACCGTGATTCCATTTTAGCTAAAGTTTTNGTCTATCTCATATTGGCCTTTTCAGCCATCAATGTGCTTGTGGGGAACGTGGGTAGAGCCCTCCCTAGATCTTCCTTCGCGAAGCCTAGCCATGATGGCGGTATACATATTAAAAAAGCTTATTTATTTGTATATTGATTAAAATTCTCACCCTGCACATGGGGTTAAAAAGATAGGCAGGAGAACTTCGTTACAAACTGATTTTTGTATAAAGGAGCCTGTACTTATTTCTTAAGGACTGAGAAGCCTCTGTTTTCAAAGTAAGCGTTTCTCAGTTACTCAGGAGTCTTAGCTTTTTTGCGCATGTGTTTTGTCTTCCTTTAATTATTCTTTCTACCTGTCTTTTGGTGCTTATAAGCTTTCCCAAATTCCCATAAAGTGAGAAGAATGGAATTGGGAATCTCATCCAATGTGAAATTTTAAAATCAAACAAATACCATGTCAGTAATGCAACATTTTCAAATAAAGCTACTAAAACAATTGAAACTCTGTGCATTTGAAAGTTGAATATACAAGGTGGAAAGGTGCATCTGTTACGCAGTGGAATGTCCTTTAACCCCAGGACTGACGTAAAATGAGTTTTTCAACAGATCCTAAGGCATCTGAAGCTAAAGCTGTATTTTTTCTTGTTTTTACAGTGGTTTGTCAGGATTTTGACTCAAAACTTTCAGTGGAGTCTAACATGAGAAAGTGTGTTAAGAGAGGACTCCAACCATTCTAAACAGAAAAAATGGTACAGCTGCTTTCAGTTTGAACAGCTAAATGATGATTGTCAGTCCAGTTGTATTTCAGTGTTAGAAACAGTTATTTTGGGTTTTGTTTTTTGTGGTTTTTTTTTTTTGGTATAGTGTGGATGGTTATAGGGGCTAAAGGAAGAAACTGAAGAAGAAGGAGGCGGATACTATGAATTACAACCTCAGTTTTTTCTGCCAGGGCACCTCGTTCTTTTTTTGTTGGGTTTACTGCAGTTCTGCAGACTTCTGGAAATGAAGGAATACTTCTACAGAAGCGTGGTTGCAGTGCAAAAATAAATTAAAAAAAAATCCAGAGATTTTATTTAGGAAAATGTTTATTTAAAACATTTAATTGTACTTACATTATGTGTGAAGTCATCCCTCTTTTTGGGACAAGTAATTCTTGCATATTACTTTAGTTTTTAATGTGAAAAATGCCAGTTCTTAACCCTTTTTCTATCTTTGTTCTCTTGATACACTGAAAGTGTGGGATTTTATTTATGGTTTTTAGACATCGGTGTNTGGATCTTCCTTCACGAAGCCTAGCCATACATTTTAGATATCGGAATATTGTTTCTGTGCAAAAGGGTGCATTGTTGTAATCTATGGTCATTTTATT
Source organism: Bucco capensis (assembly GCA_013396975.1). Taxonomy (NCBI): domain Eukaryota; kingdom Metazoa; phylum Chordata; class Aves; order Piciformes; family Bucconidae; genus Bucco; species Bucco capensis. The sequence goes on along the minus strand of VWZO01016856.1, from coordinate 39,827 downwards.
ATCTGTGGTCGTGCGTGTTGCAAAGAAAATGAGAGCTTTGGGTGTTTGATGGAGGTGCGTTTCTTTGCATGCTTCGTTTGCTTGGATCGTTTTAAACAGGATTGCATATAGTAGCTACCTGTTGTGAAATTTTCAAACTTGGCTCCTCAACTTTAGGGAAAAAATGACATTCTTGATTTTAAGTGGCTGATTACTCTTCAAACTTATGTTGTGATATTGTTTAGTGTCCTCTATAACTTTCCTGCCTTCCTTCTCTTTTTCCTTTTTTTTTTTTTTTCTTCTTCTTTCTGTGACCATGAGTATTTCCAAGAACAAGTATTTTTGCTTGTAATCTGTTTATCCTGTAGTTTTTAACTTGTTAGAATAAAATCAGAAAATGCCTCAGGGTTCCTGGCTAGAACATTCTACTAGGAAGGTGCCATGGAACAGTTGCTTCAAACTGCAGTAAATATTGACTGGGTCTCTGAGCTCTTTGCTCAAAGCTCACTCTCAAGACTTGAAAGGCTCCTATCGTTCCTTCTCAGTCAGCAGTTTATAGCCAAGGCTAATGTATGCATGTGTTAGGAGAAGAAGAAAGGCAATGGGGGAAATTAAACAGTGAACACAACTGAAGATGTAGCTGCTCAGTGCAAAGGAAAAGGAAACATCCAATAAAAAAGGGGCTCACTGCTGATTGCGTAAAGCTTTGCAGAAGTGGAGTGCCCAACACCATCCACCCTCTTTCTTTTTGAAGGGTTTGATGAACGTAGCCTTTGTATCATCTAGGTAGAATGTGAAGAAGGGATACTGACTTTTTCCTTCAGGGGATGGTTCATCTCAAAGATTCTGCAATCCTTTGTGAACAGCTAGGGAGTGAAGGTGGATTCTTGGGCAGCTCTCCGTCCCTCACTGTTTGAGGCTCTAATAACTAAAAAACTAAATAAATCCATAAATAAATCTTCCCTGCTTACCCATTTTTACTGCTAGATATATACTCCTTGATTGTGATGAGAGAGATGTCTCACACATCTCACGCATGTCTGACCATTTCACAATGGTCAGCTGTTGTCCTTCCTTTCTATTTTGTTTGTGTTCTCCATTCCCTTTTGTCCTTCAGTCTGAATAATGTAAGGGAATTTCAAAGGACTCAGGACCTCATTTTTTTCCTGCTTGCAAGATAAAGCCTTGCCCTCTGTGTTTAAGATTATGAAAATGACAGTGTATCTATATCATGACTGTAAAGTATATTGGGATATTTTGAATGTGAAAAGAGCTGTATAAAAGCAAATTCTGTTTACTCAAATGGGAATAGGAATGTCTTGGTACTGCCTGGTCCTTTGTCTAAGTGCTTGACACCACACTAGTAACAATGAATTTGCGCAAAGCTTTGCTTGCACCCTCTAGTGGCGCTATAGCAGGAAGAAATGGAGGCTTCTTGTGTGGGGTAGGAGAAGTTGAGACAAGGATGGGAATTACCTGAAGAATGAATATACTGTTGATAAGAAACTTCAAGTACAGTGCCTTAAAGCTAGCAAAAGCTTTGTTTTTAAAGCTGATAGAGAGCAGTACTTTTTCAAAGCCAGAAAAAATGATTTTTGGTAAGTAGGTTACATTATTATAGATTACCATGGAGCAATGAGGTTGAATTTTAGTTAACCAGAATTTTCATTTCAGTAGAGATCAGCTGTTTTGGTGTGTAGAATACCAAAATCTGTTAAACTGAAGTAGATTCTGCCCTCCCACTCTAGTAATAATTTTTTTCCAGTTTTTTTCCTCCTAATGAGGATATTCCATGCAAGTATTGTATTCTGATCACCAGATCCTGTTCAAGTTCCTGTATCTGTTCTGAAGAGAGAAATGCATTGTTAGAGGCATTTACAGTTGTGATACAGAGGAAAGTTTATGATCTTTTTCTGTCTGCATTGAATTTTTTTTATTTGAACTAGAATTTTAAACATGTAACATATCTACATCTTGTTAGTTTTCCAGTTTTAACCAGTACTTAAGTTTTCTCTTGGTGTTTAAACATACAGCTGGAAGATACATTTTACTGAAAATCACTGTATCAAAAACACTAACTTGAAAAAGTTAAACATAATTAGAAAGAATTTTTGTATATGCCTCAAATATAAAGTTAGTTACATCAAACCCAGTGTAAGGAAACAAGAAAGCAGACTCTTCTCTTCGTCACTTTTCTTTCCTTTTTTAGTATCCCTCTTGTGGTATGTATTCCTCCATTCCTCCTTCCTCACCTAAGACAACAATTTTAATACTCTGTTTGATACTGTAGAGCCAGGAAAATTCAGAGTTACTGCTTCTGCAGCAAACAGAACACTTGTTACATGAACCATAAGATTTTTATTTTATCCTTAAAGCATGTATATATGGAATAGCGTACCGTGCCTGCATTTTGCAGGCATTTGTTGTTCAAGCTGGAAAACAACATATTGTTGTATAAATTATTCCTCTTCTACCTTTAAAATCAAGTACAGAGTTGTTTCTTTGTAGTTGCCAAATTAGCTGTTCCGAATGACACTCATTTGTGAATTGATTGGCTTCTGTTAAAAAAAAAGGACCAATTAAAATTGTAATGTATTTATGTGCTCATTTTCCTCAGTCTCATGCTAAGAAAAAAACTCCAAATTGTGCTCCTTCAGTGCTGTAGCTGATACTTCAGCTATAGCTGTGAGTTTTTTAGAAAGCTTTTAAGTCTTGGTAGAAATATGGTCCTACTTTCTTTGTTTCTGTAATGTTACATTTGCCTGACAGTACCATAATGCTAATATTATAACCAGCTCTTTTCCCATTTTAGCAGATGTCAGTTTGAAAGAAGAAGTGGTTTTTGTACTTAACACTGTACACTGAGTTACATTTATTTCCTTCAGACTTTTTAAATTCTTTCATTATGTAAACATCCAAATTTCAAATGAGTATGATAACTGTACTATATTAATGTGAAATACTCTTTTATATGCAGTCATGCTCACTGTTTCTCTTAGAAGTTTTACATTTATCTTTCCTATTTTACAATAATAAAATTTTTTAATGTGCAAATATCACATAATTGAATGTGTTTATAGCAGTCTTTTTCCTTAAAAAAAACCCCAACAACCCAAACTAATTCTACCAGTGTTTTCATAAAAAAAACTTGAAATATTAAAAAGTTGTAAAGAGGAGTGTTTTATTTTACAGTAGGAATCTGCAAAGAACAAAACAAAGACCTCTTAGGCATGTCTTCATGTANTCACACCAGGGGCCACAGAAGACCCCAAGTGATTTTCAGACTGGGCCTGATGTCTTCATGAAGACTGAAGCAATGGGTGCAGGGGCAGGCAGCAACACTAGTGCACTTCTGACAGTTTACACCTTTCGTATTGAAAAAGACCTGCTTGAGAACAAAGGGAAGAAAAACCCTCATTATGCTTGCAGGTACTGATTCTCAGTTCATCTTCATCGTAATCAGTTTCCTAGTTTGATTGGTACAGCCTGTTTCCTATGGCCTCTTGATAAATTAATTGAAATCCCTAAGCACGATAAAGAACTGCTCTCCTAGAGCACACGGTTTGCACCCAGCCAGTCCACTGCTTTAGGTAGGTTAATTGGGGTTGTACATAACCTCCTAACTAAACACAGTTCATGTGTCTTTATCTCTGTGTTTCGGAGCTGAATTATATATTCTTCTGAATTTTTCTGTTAACCAGATTATGCGTTGACTTGTTCATTTGTGACTAATGAGGAATACAAAATTGAGGTTTAGCAGAATTAAACTTGGCTTGATTGGTCAGAAACAATAGCAAACAATGGTACTGTAACTGGACAACATAATTTTGACTATCCAGTAGTGATTTTTATTGCTATATTTTAATTGTAATGACAGGGTAATTGAGGACATGACATTCAGGACAATGTGTGTGTGTGTGTGTGTATATATATGTATATTTACCTGGGTTTTTTTTATTATTATGATACATTTCAATTTTTTTTCTTGAAGGATTAGGGGATTACTGGAACTGCTGCTTTTGCCCGTACTGAGGAAATGCGTATATATCCTGTATGTGTATTTCATATTTCTATGAAAAAAAACCCAGTTGTGACAGAGCATGGATGAAATAAAAGCAGTTCTTAAACTGTTGTGTCTAAGCCACTCTTCTATTTTTCTGTATTCTTCATATTTACATGTGTGCCTTCCTTGTTTATTTCTTGTGTGACATAATAGTTCTGATATTATGATTGGCATTTTAGAGCCAGGAAAATTCAGAATGCATCAATGAAAGTTTTTTTGAGGCATTAAAATTTACTTGTTATAGTACAGAGTCCACAATATGAAAGGACATCTTCTTTTGCATAATTACTTATCCTATTGCAAAGTGTTAGAATGGCTGTGCAAAAGTGGGCATAATAGCATAGGAACCCAAAGGGTTCCTGAAGGTCTCCATTATAGTTTATAGTCCCTTATCTGATCTAAAAGTTCAGAACAACATAGTTTTATGTCCAAAAATGCTTGTTTAGTCTCTGGACATTAGATAAAAGTTGAAATTGTCCTTATCAAGCAAATGCTTAGAGAGGATATTCACTGGTTTGACACAAGGTTTCTTGCTAAAAGCTGTAGTAACTGTCTTGTGGAGTGTCAAAGTCTGTGCATGCTTTACAATGATATGTGCGAGTTTCAGCAGATAAGATTCATGGTATCTGGTCTAGTGCTCTCCCTTAATTAACACAGACTTAGGTATGTACATTTATGTGTGAGAGTTACTGTTACTCAGGAAGTTTTTTCAAAAATCTGATGTAGTATCTGTAAAAACACTTTGAATGTATCATAGAAGTGCCTGGCTGCTCAGGCACTTCTCTAAAGTACAAGTACATTGTAGCATTTTAGAAAAGTACGAAACTGTGGAGGGCTGATTTTATTTGTATTAATTAAGATAGTGTGATGTTTATGATTAAAATAGCTTAAAGAAACATAATTTGTAGTAATAGACTCTGTCATGAGTAGTCAGGAGACAGGTAGAATTGTTTTGATTTTTCAGCCTGATTTTTTTACTTGAGCAATCAACCTCAGAAATATTGTAAAAATAAAATTTATTTTTTAGAAATGTATTTTGCATATATAATACCTCAAAATACAACAGTTTTAATATTCAGCTAAAGAACACATGTGTAGTTTTATCCTTAGGGCCTCAGGTGGTGAATGTAATATTTAAAAAAAAATCAAATACATATCATGGCTTTCAACTTCATTAATGCAGAATTTTTAAATTGTAGCCTCTAGAGTATTTTTACAAACCCAGTTTAAATTATAACCATTTCTGAAGATACGAAAGTTGCACACTCCAATTCCAGTTTGAGTACATTTTTTGTAATAAATCCAGAAATTGACCAGCTCATATGCTTCATTTGCAACAACCTCCATTTTCTAGGTAGATGCTAGTAGTGCCTTTTCAACAGTTTGTCTGAATAATTACTGAAATAAGAAAAAGCTTTCACTTACTTGGTGAATTATAAAACACACACACACAAAAATCCCTGCACTTTGGAAGGGTTAAAGCTTTTCATGAAGGTTAATAGAAAATAAAGAAGTGTAGCAAAGTAGTGTTTGTTTGAAGAATTTGAGCCAAGGTGTCTATTTATCTCTAATGGAGGATGACAATGAAGGATTTAAGAAGTCATCCCACTTATTGTCTCTAACACAAAAACTTGTTTTGCCACTTCTGAAGAAGCAATGGGCAAACTGCTGAATTTTTATTAATCAGCTTAACCTCCTGAAAAGAACTTTTTCAGAATTTAAGGGGAAGAGATATGCATATGCAGAGAAAACTGTTTAATTCTTTCAAATCTAGAAGTTTTCTTCATATCAGCTGGGAAAAGGAAGACCCAACGTCTGCTGGCTTCCTCACCTGCCTTCCTTATTTCACTTTCCTACCTAATTTTAGATCTTGTGTAATCTTCCAGCCCTTCAGGAACAAGTAAAAGGAAGACTTAATATGGGTTTGGGGTGGAGATACCTTTGGGAACTGAGGCAAGAAAGTCTAAGCTCATCAAACAGGGCCTATCAGAAGAGTCATGTTTTGATAACTTGCCCTTTCTAAATTCTTCTTTTCCCTTCCTCCCCCCAGCCTCTTCTCCTTTTCTCTCGTCAAGCCCACTTCATAAACGGTAGCAGCTGGAGATGTTTTTAGTGACATTCAGGGATTACTGCCCAGGATTTTAATAAGCTTTGCTGCCTGAAATGCCTGTGAGGGTGCTCTCTTGAGACAATTACCATTCAGGGCTGGGACTGAGGGCCCTTCACGGCCCAGATGGCCAAGGGGCTGCACATGGGCTGATAACATTCCCCAAACAACAGATCACTGGAGTGTGCTTTTTTTTTTTTCCCCCCTCACACCCCTCAGAACCCCTGGCATTAGTTCGGATGAGGACTGGGGAGAGGGAGAAAAGGAACCAAATTAAAGGGGTTCTATCACATTGCAGCTAATCAAAGCTAAGTTTGCTCATCCTCCTATACATAACTGGATTTAAACTGTGACCGCTTAAGAACTGCAATTTCAGGTTACATTTCACTGTAAGGCAGCTGCTCTTTGTAATTTAAAAACACAATACCCTTGATTATGAGAAGTATAGGAATACACAGCTGCCCCCACAGGAAGAAATAACCTGAAAAGGGCTAGAATGAGACTTGAGTACTGGAAACAGAGGACAAAAATTGCAGGCAGAACTAATTGGTAGCTGTCTGGGACAGTCTGTAAAATACAGCTGATTAACAGAGGGCAAACATTTATCCAGAAAGAACTGCTCATTTAGGTTTGCTTTTACCTGCAGTATGGCATGGCCTCTGGATGAAGTACATGGAAATGAAGTGGTTGCCTTCTGAAAAGACTTTTTAGTTGGATGAAATTGTAGCCACTGAAATAAGGAAGAGCAGGGTTTAGGAGAGAAAGTTTGGAATTGTTTTTCGAAGGAGCACTTCTTATTTATACAACTGCTTGCAAAGCTAGTTTCAGTACAGCCAGAACTTTTAGGTATTGCAGTCCTGAGCAGAAAGTGGGAAATGTGGCTTATTAGCTGGACAGCTATTTTCTGACTTGATGGACAGACGTTATTTTTTTAATCATTGGACCCCTGATGGCAGAGAAAACAATTTGTGCCTCTTCACATTAAAGTTATTTTTTGTGGTAACAGAGCTTAGATGCTGCCCATTTTCTTCTGATTTCTACAGTGAATACTTCATTCTTTTAAAACATACTTTGTAAGAAAATAAAATTCATCATGTCATAAAAAGGATAAATTGCTTTAAATAAAAAGCACACAGCTGGACTGTTTAAAGGCTGAATAGTTTGGATGAGTGGGGCTAATTCTATAGTTATCGATCTTGAGGTTTCTTCTCCTATACCCTAGTAAGCTGTAGCAGGTTAATTTGTGGAACAGCTGAAATTCCAGTTGAAACTTTTTTAGAATATTTGATTTCTCTCTGAGAAAAATAATACATCTGAATTGGTGGCAGAGTTTCTCATGTTGATAATAACTGTGTAAACAGCTTTCCTTTATAAATGGTTGATTTCCAAGAATTACACCAAATTAAAGTAGGATGATGATTTCCTACTCTAGAACATGTGGTGACGACTAGAGCAGAGGTAGATTCTTCTGTTTGTTCTAACCCTACTGAACACTTCCTTCTTCCTCTGAATATTCAGAATTCTCAAGTAGCTGTGTTGAGGGATACCTCTATTGTTAAGAAATCATTTGTTACAGAAATAGTGATACAGGAAAACAGTTCATCTGAAGAGGATGGTTAATTAGCCCCTTTGAAACTGCTAAGTATAACTGCTTGGCTACACTCCCACCATGAAGCTGAATGATCAGCTTTGTTTCTCTCCTGCAGTCTTATCAGACCATTTTTTCCTCTGCACTTAAGTATTATTATGATAACAAAATTAAAAAGAAATAAAATGTTCATAAATCAGAGAGGACTTGAATTTAGCAATGGATGCAAGTTGCTTTTAAGTTAGCAATTCTGGTATCAATAGCCAAGTGAGGGGGACAGTCCAATGGAGCATCTTCTAAGTGTTACAGATACTGGAACAGATTCTGCTTGCCATGCTTTGATGAGTAGACTCGTTGAAGTAATTGGGATAATCATTAAAGTGGATAAGGTTAGTAAAATCTGTCCAGTTTTAAGAAATAATACTGTTATACATGTTACCTTTAGGATCCTCATTGAGTTTGCATTATAAATTAGAACAATTTAACATTGAAATTTGAGTCTTTTGTTCAGTTTGAATTGATAAGATTTGAAGACTTCAACTGGAGATTACTTGTATATATGTAAACAGTGCTTCAAACAGTCTAGTATATGATCTGACATGTCTGAGAATACCCAGTGTATGTACTGATAGTTGTATAGTTCATGCTGAAACATCTAGGTTTTTGTTTTGATAATTGATACATGCGTAATGTTACATATAATACTAGTTGTACTGTTCAGAGACATCAGTGTGATTCACTGATTGTCCTAGAATTGGGTGGATATAAGTGAACAAATAGTGTTGTGATGAATCAGGCTAAAACTTTAGATAGGATGTGAAGAACAATTTAGAATAGTTGTATAGTGTTTCTTTGTGACAGTAGAATGTTGAAGTTGCTTTATGGACTTCTGGGTTTATGATTTTGGATCATTTAAAGATATTTCCAGTTTCTGATATGTGTCAGTTATGTCAGGAACTGTGTATTTTTAGAAGGATTTCTGGTGTGTAAGTTAGTGCCATGTGCATCCTTTCACCTCTGAGCATCCTCAGACCATGTTCAACATGTAGGTTCCTTTTCAACGTTCAAGGTTTTGGCAACTTATTTTTTGTCTTATTTTCTCCCCAATACTAGGATAGGTCTAATTTTTTAATACATTAAGAGATTAATTTCTTACTGACTGTATTCTATCAAGATTCTTTGTTAATAGCAAAGAATGCTAGAGATACATGTAAAGACAGGACTGAAAAAACAGATACTGTGTTTAAAAGCCTATTTGTAACATATGAAAGCTTATAGTACTGGAATATTTTTATTCTCTTTCTGCCTTCTTCCAGCATAACATGTCTGATTTTAGCCTTTTCACTTTTTTTTATTTCAGTGTCAGCAGACAGTGTATGTGCAGTAATTTACCTCACAGTGTCTGCTGCTGCCAGGTCTAGAAGCCTGAGTCATGGAACAGCATTATAGTGCTTGTCATTCTAAACGTCATGGGCATTTAGCTAAGGGCTCCTACAGCCTGAGAGGGTTCTCTTCAGTTTTTGCTTTCAAAAGAGGTACAACCCTTAATTAGAATTTATGCATTTTTCCTAGTTAATGATATATGACATGAAATGATTATTGAATCCTAGTATCATAAAGGCAGCTGTGTAAAAAATACTTTCCTTTCACTTGTCAACAATGTTGAATGTCCTTTTGTGTGCTTTGTAATCCTGAATAGTTGCAGAAGTCACTGTGGAAATACTCTTAACTTAGATTGACGGGATCAAATAAAAACAGTTAAAAGGTGCTTAATAAGCTATTTCCATAATCTCTAGGTGCTATTTAAAAACTTCACCAGCAATTTTGAATCTCTTTCTAGTGGAAGTAATAGTTTATAATTCAAATAGAAATTATTTTATGAATATAAATTTCTTCCAACTATTGTTCTGTTAACTACAGAATCACATTCTGTAAGTACCAAAATATTTCACTTCAGAGCTTCTAAAATTTTGGACTTGGGTGTCATATCTTTTATTAAGCCTGTTTTTAAATTTCTCTTAATGGAGAAGGGTGTGGCTGTCTAAATGCTTCTGTGAGCACAGTCAGACCATGCTGTTCAAAGTGCTGTCCCGCAACACAATCTGACTGCAACACAGTATGATACGTGATAAATGGCCAGTGTTTTTAGGTGTCCTTTTGTGAAAAGAAGTGATAATGTTAGTCTCAGTATATGGGAAAATTCAGGCAATTCTAAAAATACAGTGAAATGTAGCAATTAATAGGTGTTTTTTTTAAAGTGTTGCATGGATTTAGTTCCCCATTTATATGTTATGGTGGATTTGTTTAATTAGCAGTGGTTATTCAGTTTTATGAATTAGACTCATTTTCTCGTGAAAAAATGATGAAAATAATTCTCGATGACATGTACAAAGGTGGGGGGGAAAATGTTTGAAAGAATTCATCAAGAGTAAGCATACTCTGGTAGACAGGTGATCCCTTGATATTGGGTCTGGTTTTATGCGTCAGTGACTGAAAGGCAGTTAATTCGTGTTTATTCACTCCAAGTGTCCTAAACAGTAAACAGGAATAAAAGTGTTCTGAGTGTCTGCGCGTCATTTCCTCACAACTTGCTGTGACTCCCTCACGCTTCTGGTTTTGTTGGATTATTAGTCTGTGAAGGAAGAGATAAAGCATTTCCTTGTATTGAATTTGAGCACGCTCTGTGTTTTGGGCTGAATGAAATATTAAATTCTGTTTGTGATCTCACAGATGAGTGGGGCAGGCAAACTTTTGCACGCAAATGGAAGGGGCAGGGCAGACTGAGGAGAGGCATCCACAGATTGCCAAATTCAATAGTTACTGGTAGTATTTCCCTCCCACATACAAGGATGCTCCATCCACATGTTTTTGAATGACTACTATTAATTATTTTTGTTAGCATCTCTGAACCATATGCACTTGTTAATCCTTCTGCTGACTACTTGGCTACTTAAACTATTTCATAAACACAGTAAGTGTCACTAATTGTAATGAACTCTCCCAGTCTAGCATTCCTAAAACAGTGAAACCTACCAGGCATGCTCCTTTGAATGAGAGGGTGTGGATGGTACTACTCGCATTTTCATCAATAGAACAGATGAATTTCAACTGGGAAGGACACCAGTAAATTACAGAATCTACTTCAGAAAGTAAAATACTTCAGGATAGTGTGGGGTGATTAAAATGTGAAGAGTTGAGCATATTACCTATCTTTATTTCTCATTTTTTGTAGATATCTATAGTTAAAATTACCTTACACATTGGCTCACTGCTGAGACATTTCATTCTATGGATGGCTGGTTTTACAAGCTTGGCCTTGTCTGTGAGCCTTCCTGTGTGGAGCTGAACAGAAATGTATCTATATTACTTAATGAGAAACTTTGTCTTAAGTGTAAGGAAGTCTCCCACTATGAGACTGTCAGCTACCTAAGCCCTAAAATAATAAATTACTAAGTCTATAAAATGCCTCTCATTATGGCACATAAAATGCATGGCTGCAAAGAACTGTTGTGTGAAGATTGTGTGCTGCATACCAGCCAGCACAAAATAAGTCTCCTGGGGAAAAAAAAATAAAATAGACATTATACTCAATTTCATTTGCACATTTTTTGATGAAGGAGATATCCAAGTTTTCTGGCAGTGGTACAGGAGCAATTTTATGCATGCAGTCTTCACCACAGAGGAATTTAGTGGCACTGCTCCAGTCTAGTGTGCTGTTCTAGTCTGTTACAAATAACTGTGCTGGCCCTGGGAAGAAATCGTGCACAAGGAGTTAAGCAAGGGTATTTGCCATCAATCAATACTGGAAAAAAATATGCAGCAAGACTCTACTAACCTTCAAAAGAAGTTGCTTTGAAATATTCATAAAACAATAAAGGTGCAAATCCTCTATATTTGAGGGGAACTTAGCAAAGATGCTTCTAACAGAGGAAATATGAAATCACTTTTCCTCAATTACCAGTCGTTAGCTCAAAGCAAGTGATGAAATTGTTTCAGAAAATAACTGCATGATTATTTATTGACTTCGGCCACATTGATTTGCTAAATCATATGGATGCTATTAAGGTTTGTTGTTTTAAGCAACAACACCCACTGCCCCCCTTCACCCCTTTCTTTCAATTGACATGGTCAAATCCCAACATAGTCTTGAAATCACAGTTTGTGTACTTCAGTTATACATGTAATGGTTTCATATTTCTTAATTTTGTCCCTTTGGCCATCCCCACCCTTTGTGCTTTGGAGTTTTTCTGTGTCGCATGACCCTAAGCTCAGATGTGAAACTATGAACTTTGTTATTGTATGTGTACTTTTGGTTGAAAACTCACTTGACTGCAGTGTGGAGCATGTTTTTCAAGTGGAGATGTTCCATGTATACTGCATTACAATGTCAAATTATTAGTGGATTTTCAGAGCAAACAAAAGATGTAATTTAAAGCCATCTCTCTCAACTGCAGGTTTTTTTAACGGTCCCCTGGTTGTTTTAAAATAGCTTATGTTGTATCTTATTACTGGGAAGGCTGATGACAGAAATGCTGAATTGTGCAAAGGATATTACGGAAAGCATGGAACGTACTTAAACTAATCTAGATATTGCAGGCTTGTTCCTTAGTTGTTTTTATCTGAGGAGGGCATCATTTTGACATTTACCTGTGCATTTTGAAGGAGGTATCAGGTGTTTGATCTTTGGCTCTTTGTGACATACCTCTGAGTTAAGTTGTAAAATTTCGTATCATTATCTAAGTGGCAGCACCAGTGTACTGAATGGCCTAGCAGAAGTAAATGGATTTTTTCTAGTTAATAGGACAAAATCAATTTTTCGAATAATGCTGTTCCTTAAAAAGGGAGGTTTCTCTCCCACTCTTAAGTAGGCTGAGGTGGTTTTATAGCTTGTTTTTATAACTTTAAAATTGCGCTCCCTGCCTAAAACCCATTTTTAGCCTTTCCTTTGAATGACTTAGAGGTGAGGGAGTCTAAGTACCAGAGATGTAAACAGAGTTGTCCAACTTCGCTCAACCATGGACTTTGAAACTTACATCTTGCATGTGTGACTCTCAGTGATTCTCTTTTCAAATTCAGAAACTATTTTTAACTCTCTTCTGTGTTAGACCAGCAGCAGCATTTGCAGAAGGCCGTCCCCATCATGTGAACAGGGGAGTTGTCAGTCTATTAAAAGGCTGAGCCTTTCTTATGAGTGCGTTGCATCCACTAGCCACATATCACTGCTACAAGAAACATGGCACGCAGGTGTTTAAATTATTTACAGTCATAATTGGCCTTTATGTTACATTGCTGAGCCAGGCCTCTGTTATTCTAGTGCATAATTGATGGTGCTCAGTAGTGGAAAAGTTAGAAAAGCGGAAGTAATGCAATGCGAAAGTTGAGTGAGGCAGCTCCAGCTGGCTCAGCCTGCCTGGTCTGTGCTGCCCCTGTAGCCTCCTGGAGAAGGCAGGGTAACGGGCTGGGACTAGGCATCGTGTCAGGGGCTTGATTTGGCATTTGAGGGGGAAAGTATTTCTTCAGCCAGGCCATGTGACTAGCAAGGTCTTGAAGGCTTTAGCCTCTTGTCACAAACCACTTCCTTAAACCTTTCACAGGAATTAGAAGTCTGCATTCTTAGAAAGGGGTAGTTGATTGTGAATTCTGAATGATCTTGGATTGTGTGATGACAAGTATCAGTGGGTGGCAGAAGAGCCATAATGCACTGGTCATTCTAGTACAGAGAATTGCGTAACCAGAAGTGTTTCATAAAGGCTGCAGATCTTCAGAAATTTTGACTGGGAATCTCTTACACAAAAATGTAACCCAAAGACTGTCTTGTTTTGGAATAACTTTTCTAATATTATGTTTATCTTGGGTGCAAATTAGTGCAATACAGAATGTACCAAATTGTTTCAAAATACCAATTACATTATTTGCAGAAGCTTCTTCTAGTTTACAAAGCAACTTAATACCTCATTTTTGAAATAAATAACAAAATATTTTGTAAACAATGTATGTGATTTACAAATGTGAGTTCATTTTAAAGGGTCATTTCTGCCATCCCTTCTCTTTGTTGGGCTTTTTTTAAAAATAATTTTAAATCACAGTTTTATTTTTCTGTCTTGAGCGTGCTACATGTGTGTTGTGCATGGTAATGCATTTCACACTGTGATAACAGAGGAGGAAGGATTGCTTCTGCAGGAAATAACCTTTTTTTTTAAACAGTAATGATGGTTGTTTTGGTCTTTAGCCTGTATCTAGTAAGTCTGTAAGAGTTTAGGACTACAATTTGTTTTGGAAGAGCAGCAATGCTTTTGTTGCTAGTTTTTCTAGATCAATGACCTCATCACCAAAATCCCCAGCATTTCTTGGTTGTTACCATAAGGATCACAGAATCACAAAATATTCATGGCTGGAAATGACCTCTCAGATCACCAAGTCCAACCAAAAAAACCCCAAAACAAAACAAAACAAAAACCACAACCAACAAAACCAACACCATGCAACAACCCCTGCCCTCACTAGAGCATGTCCTGGAGCACCACCTCTACATGTTTCTTAAACACCTCCAGGGATGGTGACTCAACCACCTCCCTGGAAAGGCTGTTTCAGTGCCTCACCACTCTTTCTGTAAAGAATTTCTTCCTAATATCCGGTCTAA
>VWZO01016856.1:7389-24403 GCA_013396975.1 Bucco capensis | reverse complement strand
GGCTGTTGCAAGAGAGGAGCCCCGAAGAGGAGTTACAAGGACTCCCTGAAACAATATCTCAGCCTTGGTCATATTGCTCACCTTAACTGGTCTACTTTGGCCTCCAGTCGGGAGGTCTGGTGACACACTTACTTTTCATGCCGCGGATGTTTTTGAGAAGGCACGCAGGCTGACTCTTGAGGAGAAAAGACAGCGTAGAAAGAATCATGTCTTGCAGGTTCTGCCTCCTGGGGAGTCCTTCTGCTGTGCCTTTTGCAACCGCTCTTGTCTGTCCTACATTGGCCTTTTCAGCCATCAGCGCGCTTGTAAAAAAGCGCTGATGAAGAGCATGGATGGAGCCCTCCCAGGACCTTCGTTCATGAAGCCTAGCCATGATGATGATGGTATTGACAAGTCCTTTGTATCCAGTGTTCATCTACAGTTTTGGTAGTGAGATGTCAGATGTATTTCAGATATATTTCGAAGTTTACTTGATCTGAGATTTGCTTCTTTCAATTGCTTGAACAATTGACCTGAGACAAATAGGTATTGATATTGCTGACATAGTTGGAGTTGGGGAGCAGGACTATATGGCAAGTTGTATGACACCTGTATTTGAAAATTGAAAAGGACAAACAAATGTACCAGAGGAAATCTCAGAAAGAACAATATTTTAAAGTATTTGTAAATCAATAGATTAGGATTGCTGGCAAGTTAGTAACGTCGTTGAGCCGTGAGTAAATCCAGATCTTCTGATGAATAGCTTACTGAGTAAACTATTGCAAGTTACTTGAACACGTCAGTGCCAGGAATCTCATCTGTAGAAACTGACATTTAAAGTAGGGCTTTATACATTTTTGAGAGCTGCTGTCAAATAATTTCTAAATTCTGTATTTTTGTTGTGGTATCACTGAGAAAGTGGGAGATACATGGTGAAGGACATGCGTGAAGCCAGAGACTCATTGAGGGCAATCTTGAGCATGGTACATTTTTCTAAAGGTGGGTAATTCTTTGAAGGCTATTAATGCAAACCACGTGGTCTAATACCTAAATATTCTTAAATCTGCATGCTAGACACTTGGATTTGGCTCTTCATTTATTAAGTAAAACAACTTTTTTATCTCTGATTTTGGAGGAAGAGAACCTAAGGAGAGAGCTAACTCCTTCTTAAAGATGCAATTTTCCGAAGCTCTATTTTGCCATTTTTGACAATAGTTCACAATGATCATTCATTTCTGAAACAGGGTAATAGATGATTAACAGAGATATCGTTAATGCAATTAACATACAGTTTTATATTTTAAGTCATTAGTGGTAGGTTTTTACTTGAAAACAAAAAATTTTATACCTTGTAGGTAGTTTCACTTTGTAAAAATATCTGAAAGTCTCTCCACATGTTTTATTTCTGGTGGTGGCTAACTCAACAATGTTGTTAATAGGTTATATCCACCCAAGGGAAGCCTCATCTGTATTGAATGCAAATTGTGGAAAGCAAGAATGTAAATATGAGATATTCTAAGTCACAAATGCAGTGCTTATGGTCCAAGAATTATGTCTATTGAGGTATACGTTTAATTTCTTCTTCAGGCATATGAGAAGAGAGATTAGCAGTTTACCACACAGCACAGTTTGGTGAAGATCTAATCTTTTTGAATTCATTGTTTTTAAGTTATTATTTCTAATCACATGCTTCATTGACTCCAGCTAAGTGAGTCCTACTGAAAAGGCAGGGAGTTAAATCTAAAACTGTATGTGTTTTAACCAAAAATAAAAATCATCATGGGATGTGTTCTCAGTCAGCACTTGACATTCATCTGGATTTATAGCTTAAAAGAAAAAAAAGTAAGCACTGTTATATCCTTGGGCAGGAGTGTGAAAAACTGTGATTAAACTCTAAGGATGAAAATGGAAGTCCCGGGGGGAACACAGAAGTAAGAAAACTGAGACCCCTGATGATTTTATGCTAAGTGCAGTTAGTATTGCAAGTTCACTATCAGAGAAAAATCAAATGACCCTTTGAAATCCTTTCTGAGTTTGCCAGATTGTCTTGAAGTTTCAGAAAGTTACCTATAAATGAGCTAAAGAAGGAACTGACTTTTAGAATAAAATGGGACTATATGCAAATATTATCAGTGTTTGGAAGATGCACGCTACAAACTTGCCAAAACTGTTTCTCAGACAAGCAGATCTCAGACAGATGAGTGGTCGTATTTTTTCCATAATGAGAGAAACTCCTCAGAAGGAGCTTTTCACTTGGTCCTAAATTGAAATGAGTTAAATGTCATGACATTGGAGTAGTCAAAACGTAAATTATTTTGTTTTTCAGGAAAAATGGGCAAAAGACAGGTACTGTTTTTAAATAAGGGAAAAGTAATGCTACTTGTGGATTCTCTTCTTACAGATATTGGAGTTGTTTTTTTTACTTGTTCTTCAACATTTGACTTTTTTAGTTTTTATTTTATTTCATAATATAGATGGAGTTTGAGACTTTTAAGATACTGATGCTCCTTCTAGATTCAGAACTTTCTCATTCTATTATATTACAATTTAATAGCGAAAATACATGTTTTGTATTCTGCAAACCTATACACTGTGGAGTATCCAAGATGACAGAAGTATATTGTCTTTTGTAAAACATATGAATGTATTTGAAATTGGGAACCACAGTTAAGAACAGAATTGGCAAAGGGAGTAATTTACAAAGCCTAATAATGACAGTATTTTTGTTTTCTTTTTATGTGAGAAAATTGGGAGCAAGCATGTATAATAAATTACGAGATATGTTATTCTGCAGTTTTTAAGACCAGCACATGATCTCATTGAAGTCAGTGGGAAAAAATGCTATTGCCTTAAGTAAAATCAGGAGAGTGATCTTGCTGAGAACAAAAATTGATTAACGTCTGCCGTGAATTGAGACTACTGACCACTTGTCAGATTGTGGCAGGAAGTTTATTATTCCTGTAACAGTCAGGTATCAGTCTCTGGAGTGAGATCTGAGGGTAGCTTCTAAAGGTTCTTTTAGGTTCTTTTTTTACAGAAGGGTAAAACATCCCTTATATACCATTTCTTACAAGCCTGAAATTTTCCACTGGTTACATCAGCTATTTACCATACAGAGATTAACATTATTGCTAGACAGGATTACAGAGATAATGTTATGTGCATATGCAAGGTATCTTTTGTGTATCTTGAATTGTCCTTTTGCTGCATTTCTATAGATTGTCAATCTCGCATATTCCAAGGTTTCTTTCCAAGTAATCCACCGATATCCTGCTTCACTGTTGCGTATTCATTTTGGCTAGTTTCATCTGTTTTCCTCTCTACAAAACTCTAATAATTCCAGATGTGTTTTGTGGTTGTTTTTTTTAAGGCATAACACACATGCTCAATTTTTTCTTCAGTGATTATTGTTTCTGTGAGTTTTACTAATTTTAAAGTGATGTGATTTATGAAGAGGTATCAAGTGTTTTGATTTGGTTGGAGTATTTGGTTTTCTTATAGGTAGGGGATGTTGATGGATTCGTTCAGCCATAACAAAATTGTTTCACATTTGCAGTTGAGAGTAAAATTTGCATTTGCTGAATGCCATAAATGAGAGTAAAATATGGATCATGTTAGTGCATGTGGTAGCTGGTCCCATGCACCAGGAAGAGTATTTTTGTGAAGTTGTCGGATAGTGACCACAAACAGGTGCCTGAGTGGCTGTAGGTTTCCCTGGGATCAGAAGGTTAGACAAACTGCCCCTAGGATTTAACCTGGGCAGGTGTTTCATGTCAGTTTAATTATCCTTATTTTTTGTGAGGCAGTCATTCAAGTGGTCTGGCAATATTAGGAAATTGGAGGCTTTGACAGCTTTGAGGGCAAAGTTCTGATTGCATTTGTTTGGTATTCATTCAATTTGTGATAGTCTTAATGTAAGTGATTGGCTGTTAGAATCGCAAGGCATGCTTAGTGCCAGTACAAGATTTAATTGAGACAATATCATTCTGCAGGAAATGCCTTTCAGTCCAATTTTATATATATGAATTTACTCAGCAACTCGGTAATCTCTGCTTGGGGTCATTAGTTTGATTTTAACTTAGCTTCAAGTAAAAATACCCTTGAAGGAGTAATAAGTTTAAATAGCTCTGAATCAGTTGACAATAGTTTTTTAATTTAACTCAGGCTAGGAGCACAAACTGGGAGGAAAACAAGTAAATAGCAGAAGAAAAAGGAGATTGAGCATAAATAGTCACACTATGCTGGGCACTTAAAGAATTTAGAGACGGGGCAAAAAGATTAAATATACCCCTTTCTAGCATCCTGGTATCAATAAATATCTAGTGGCAATAAATAAAAAGTAATTGCCCAAACTCTTTTCTTTAGTACTCGGGGATTTTATTTGTTTGGCTTTGATTATTTTGATGACATTACTAGTACTGGAGATATAAAAATGTAACCACAGCTTCCTAAATTAACAATTTAGTTACTAAATGAGGAGAAAATAATCTTAACATAAGTAAAATAAAAATCTCTAGTCATTTCAGCCAACCCCATTTTTATTAAGCACTTGAGATTTTATTTTCATTAGCACTGAGAGGCACTTTGAAATAAGTAACTAGCAAATAAACAGAGATAGTTCAAGTTTATATTGTTGAGTTAATAAAACTAATAAAATGTCTTTATTTCCCAAGATTTTCCACTGTTACCATTTAATTTATTTTTATTGCAAAAGAAAATTCTTAGGGTTATATAGTCGTAGGCATCATGGAAATTTTCTTTACTGGTTTTATGCTATTTTATCACTTGTTTTGCAGCTTGTGGACAAAGAAGGTGTGTCTTTCTAGTGGTTTCATCTGAGTGATTGGTTTCTTACTGTCTTTTCCCTGATGGTGTGTGCTTGGAGGTTCATTTCATCATCAGCTTTCCCTTTAGGAGGTTTCTGGCAGTGTAGAATAAATTTTACGGGACAGTGAATGGAAAGTTTTGCAGGATTACCTTTACTCCAGCAGTTACTCTGTTGTATTAATAATATTACTGATGCAAATACCAGCAGTTGCAGTTCCACACAAGGTGCCTCAGTCAGTCAGTTCTACACAGCATTGTGCTTTGCTGTACTGTTGGCAGCTTTTCTCAAGTACAGCTGCAGAAATGTTTAGTTTATTCTTTTAATTACTGTTTCTCTGACCCCATCTTCTTTTCCCCTACATTGTTTCTGAGTTTGTAGTGGCTGTCTTTTTTCTTTTCCTTTTCCTTTCTCTTTCCCTTTTCCTTTTTCCTTTTTCTTTTTGCTTTTTCCTTTTCCTTTTTTTTTCCTCTCCTCTCCTCTCTTTCCCAATGTGCACTGACTGTCTTCTGGCAATTAAAACCATGGAAGCCTGATTTAGAAGTGCATTAAACATTTCTCTAACAAAAATTTCAAGACATATGTTTTACCTTACCATGTGCCTTTCTTGTGCTTATTTGGATCACTGCCCTGTAATATGCACCTTCTAGTAGCAAGTAACCTTCTCTTAATCTCAACTGTCTGCAAATATGCCAAATAATTTGGAAAGGCTAAGGGTTGTTCAGTAAGGTGTGAAATTAAAGATATATAATCCTTTTCTTTTATGAGGGGAGATTTTGTATTATGCCAGGTAGCTTTTTCTGCCTTTTTTTTTCAGTTATATGATAATTTGCATTCATTTTACAATAAAATATTTCAGTGCTTTTTTAATTAGGTCATGGTTTGCCTTTATTTTTTGCAATAAATGCACATATTTACTTTTGTGACTTCATTTTTAGTAACATATTTTCGTGAGTTGTGCACCTCTGTGTATACAAATGTCTGTCCAGGGGTGTGTGTGTGCACGTGTGTGGGTCTTCTCTGATCTGTGTGTGTCTATGTATGTATTCTTTCCAGAAATACCAATTGGTTATGCTAAGATGGTGATGACACTGAATTTAAATAAATGTAATTTGTAAATAAATAAATTATTTGTAAAACATGATAATTAATTTTCACTGCTTATATGGCAGCATTTCGGAGGGTGGAAGTGGAAGAGCTGAAATTATGCTCTGTTTAATTCTCCTTAGTTTGATTTTCCTCCACTTTCTGTTGTAGACAAAATTGAGAGAGAACATTTTGTGCAGAAGACCTAGAATGGCACTTCTTGAATGAGCAAATGTTTTGGTGTTTTACATTTTGTCCTGCGGGTAGTGAGGTGGTGTCCTGAACAAAAGCTTGGCTTAGGATGAGTGAGTCAGGTGGAGGTAATTTCATTTCAGTGTACAGCTGAAGAAGAGATTCTCCCCCTCCCATCATTTTGGGTGCAGGTGAATTCAAATGTTTGCTGTTACATCGTGCATTGGGTTGCGAGTGTGATTTATGGCTCACACTCTATAGTCAGTTCCCCTCCCATCCACCCTTTTTTTTTTTTTTTGCTGTTTGAACATCACCTAGGTCAGTAAAGCATTAATTTCCAGTGAGTACTAGAAAAGAGCCCCTCTGCAGTTTTTTGTGCCAGGTTTTGTGTCTGGCACTGCCCCTCTTTCACGCTTCTCTGGGTACAGAAATGATGTGAGACAGAGTGGGGAGCAGGTGCTGTGCTTGGTGCTGCAGCTCCGTGATGGCCTGGTGCATCACCCACCCGCTGCCACCGCCTCCTTCATGCTCCCCTGCTGTTCACGCCACGCAGTGCTCCAGGGAGCATAGCAGAGGCAGAGCTGGTCCAAATCTACCCTTCTAGAAATGCCTTCCAAAGCCAAGCCCTCCTCTCTCCCAGGGAGGGGGAACACTCCTGGATGACAGAGTCACGGTCATTGTTAAAGTGCTAGCAGACATAGTGATAAAATGTGGGCAATGGTAGCAGTCAAGTCACGTGAATGTGTTTTGTTGTAATTGTTTTTTAATAGTGTGTGTTGCATTGAAAATGGCAGCTAGCCATTTTTGTGAAAGTCTCATTAAGACTGTAGCTATTCAACAGCTATGTGTGTTTTTTTTCTCTGTCTATAACTCTCAGCAAAGTAAAAACCAAAACACTGAGAAAGCAATGAGGAAAGGGAGTGGTTCAGCATTTTTTCATGATAAGATGTAAAAGGTAATGCTCAGCAGTTTAAGGGGTTATTTTGTTTTCTGCTTAGATTTGTTAGTATGACTTAGTTACAAAGACTGTCTTTGAATATCAAAGCCAGTTCATGCATTTATTATACTGTTTAAGCTTTTAGAGCCTCATATATTTGAAAATACGGAAATACAAAAAATACAGTGTTTACTGGCCTGTCTGAAATGGGTATTGTAACCTCTGAACCTAAAAGAAAAAAATAAGTCATACTTTCTAAAACTATTGTGCTCAGCAAAAATTGTCTGTTATATTGACTTTGTATGTTGAGAAGTAGAAAAATCTAATAACAGTATTGTAATGAAACAAAAAAACTCCAGCCTTCTGGAAGTATTTATAGCTGGCACAAAGTGCTGTATTTTTTTTTTCCCAAGTGAAAAATGCCTGTGTTGTTACCTAGTATAAAAATCACCATGCTGTGTAGTGTTTTCTACCCTTATCNAGGGGCCACAGCAGACCACAAGTGATTTTCAGACTGTGCCTTCTACCCTTATCAATCTGTCTATTTAAGCCTAGAAATTAATGTAGTTTAAGCCTGTGTTTTGAGCATTGCTTGTTCTTTACTCTCACAGTCCTTACTGGTCGCATTCACTTTTTGTATGTGCTATTTTGCTCTTACTCATGTTTTTTCACCTTGTTTTCTTCTTTTGGCAATAATAAATTTGATTTGTTACTGTAGTTCTGAAATGTGCAACTTGGTCATCTTTTTTTAATAGGGTGTTGAGTGTGGAAATAAAGGAAAAGTCAAATACAGGCTAGTTTCACATGCAAGTATTTTGTTGTCTGGAAAGTTACGTGCAAAAGGAATAGGTGAAACTCCTTTAAAAAAAAAAGAATGTTTTCTTGTGATTGTTCAAGATTAGCTATGATTGACTGTATGCTGACAGAAAGCTGTTTTGCCAATGATTCAATACGAACCTGTATCTCCCAGCTGCACTTTTTGCTGGGATTATTTGGAGTGGTAACTACAAAAATTATTATTGTTATTACTGTTACTTTTTCTGAACAGTTCAGGCTGGCGTCTCGGCTGCTTGCCAGTTTTGACTTCATTCCACTCAGGAAATATTTGCCTCATTCCTACTCGAACCTGCCGTTCCTGCGGCTCATGTTTATAACAGAGATGGACAGATCAAAGGAGTCAGAGGCACAGGAAGAGGGGAGTAGTCCTCATTGGTATAAAAGGCAATTAATTTTAATTGCTAGGATTATGATTTCTTTAATCTGTAGAAGAGCTTTAGTAGTGGAAATTGTGTGAATTATGTAAGTATTCTCAATGATAGATCACAGCAGTTTAAGAATAGTAGTTTTTATACGCAGACTTGGAGCCCTATCTCAGTCCTGACAATGGTATGAGCAAGATGGCTGTTGCCCCACCCAATGAACAGGAGGACTCAGGCTAGTAGGTGCCATGCTGAACACTGTGTATTGTTGTCATAAGGCTGAGTCCACAGAAACAACCGAAGAGGCAGGCCTGTCTGTAATGTATGTGTGAAGTGCCTGAAGGACCTGCTGTGGAGGAGCAAGGTTTTAGCCAAAACTGTTTTAACAGCTGTTTTAGATTAATGAAGAAAGGTACTTGATTTTCCACTGATTTGTCCCAGATGCTGTTGTGCATAGGTCTGCAGTCTGTGTTTTCTGTGGAGTGAATGTTTTGGTCAGAGCCAAAACCAGAAACAGACAGACAGTAAGGAGGAAGAGCTTCATCCATTGGAAGAAGATGGACGTCCTTACCTTTAATTAACAGGCCTTATCTTCACTTCTCTCCAGTAAGTGATATGATCAGTTTCCTTTTTAAACTAAGTCTTTGTTGTTTAAGTAGCAGTAAAAGTAGTCCAGTCGATGCCCTTCTTCAGTCATTCTGTATCCCAAGGTGGAATGCAGTTCTGCTGCTTATCTTTACTGCCACACTGTGGAATAATAAGCCTTGCTTGGATACTGTACTGTGTTTTCCACAGCATGGCAGTAAAGCAAAACATTGCAGTTTTATCTCACTAGAAGCAGGGTTGGCTTCTTTTTCTTTGCTTTTTTTTTTTCCTTCTTCTTTCTTTCTTCCTACTCAAAATAAGCAGCCAGGAGATACACCTATACAGTTTTTGTCTCGGGTAGGGAATGATGTGCTAATGTCCTCCCATACTGTGGCACTGTGTTGACTAAAAAAGTCACTATGGAAAGAAATGGATTTTAAGTAAAGTAACAAGCTTCTGAATTAACCATGTAGATGTGAATTTATCTGTCTGCACTGTTGGAAGTCTGTATGGGTGAAAGTGGTGTTGAGAGTCACGTTTTAGAGCTGAGGACTGAAAGGCATTGCATGGCAAAGGAAGGCTTGCAGAGGGACGAGAGCATGGTGCAGTGCAGTGTGTGGAAGAGCTTGTCCATGTGTGGGAGATCTCCGTCACAAGAAACCTGTTCAGGGGGGAGTGAATGTGATGGAACACAATCTGTATGGACCGAGCCATATTTTGTTCTTGAGCCTTGAGCACTTTCCAGATTAGTTTTTGGTGAGCAGCTGGACAGATTTACTGAATGACACAGGTAAGAAAAATATGGGTGTTAGATGTCAAATTTTAAGCATCTGGTACATTGCATCTCTACTGTAGACATAACTCATTGGACAGTGAGCAGCGTTTGCCAACCACAGTGGCAAGTGCACCAGATACTTTGTTCATTGAAGAAAGATACTACTAAGGTCTGCTTTGACTGCTCTGATGCTCTTTCCTGCACCATTTTTGGGGTTACTTATTTAGAAGTTTTTGTCTTATTCCTGTCCATGTTCTACTTCCCCTTTCTCCATTTCTCCCTTTCCTTCCAGCCAGTGACAAATTTGATGAATACAGGAGTAAAGATTGTGGGAGCTCTCAGCCCTCCCAGGCAGTCTGCTTTGGTCCTATTCAGAAGGGGAAGCAATGCAGGAAATATTTATTAGGTTAAGCCTGCTCTAGGTTATTGCCATTTAAAGGTCATTCATATGCAGATGAAAAATTTTTCTCTCACTTCCTTGAAACTTCTTGCAGTGATACTAGAGAATATTTCTTTCTTTTAGATTAATCTCATTCAAACAAGTAATACTTGCTGCCTTTAATGTAACAACGAATGGGCATAGATCTTTAGAAAATTTGAAATTCTGCTTTGTCACAGGACAAAGTCTTTTCGCGTTTCAGCCTCAACAGCCTTTGCTGCCTGTGGACATCTGGGAGAATAAATACATGTGACAACAGTGCTAAGACAGCTGTGAGGGTTCTGTTTTGTTTTGTTGTGTGAGGTCTTTTGGTGTTTGGGTTTTGGCTTTTTCTTTTCTCTTAAGGTTCATAGGGATATTTCAGTGCCTTAACTCTCATACTTCTTTTTAAAACTCTGTCAATCAAGTCTTAATTAAATGTGTGTCAGAGTGCTCCTTTTGAACATTGCACTCTGTGATGGTGAATGGGTTCACATATATACATGTACTAAAAAGATGGAGAGGAGATGGTGTTTTCCTGTATGAGTATGTAGAAAATGCTAGTCTCTTCTCCCAGAGGTTATTAGGCATTGCCTTAGAGTGGTAGTTCAAAAACTACATTTAGATATTTGTGAATTACACCTGTGCCATAAAAATAACAGTAGGAATGGTAATTACTGCAAGCAGAACCCATAATTTGGTGTGGAAGAGTCTTTTTCTGTTACAGGTGTTCTTAGCAAGGTGAAATACCTTTTGTGCCTAAAGTCATTAAGGGTGTTAATGGTGGGACTGTGAGTTAGTTAATTTTCTCAAGAAATCAGAAGCTAGGTGAATAAAGTGCAGTAGTTAGCTCTGAGTATGTTTTCTGTTGTTTGTTTCAAAGGACATGAAAGCAAAACATTTATAAAAACCTTTCTAACCTTCCTTTTTCACACTTCATAAACTAGATACTTTATGTCTTCTGGGTTGTTTTTGACTTAAAAATTTTGGTTTTGAGGACTGAGCTGAAAGGCTTAATCATTTGTCTCAAAAGAAATGTGAATATATTTAATGACAGAGGAACAGCTCTGAATGGGATATAGAACTTTTTGCCAGTTTTGCTACAGGATAAAACCTCATATTTTGTTTTGTTCATGTGACTTGTGGATCTGCTCTTAGCAAACTGAGAGCCTAGTTTTAGGTGATTACTGGAGTGCAGAAAGGCATATCATTATAGTATTGTCTTTGTTAGCATCACTTGTTGAGGTGCAATAAATACACTGGCAAACTAGGACCAAAGCATATAATTGCAGAGAAAATGTGGACTGTGAAAGGCACACACCTGCTACTAAGCTATCTCTGATTCGTTCACCCAGCAGAGAAGGTAAAACCATTTGAACAGTTAAAAGAAAATCATTCTTCATTACATTTATCAGCTTTGGCCAGGCACTTGTGTTTTGTTGTTCTGTGATTGCACTTACAAATTTTTATGCTTTTTCGTGTCTAAATATGTTGATCACCCATGGACTTATCAGCTTTTCTGATTCATTCCTTCTTAAACGGAACGGAAAGCGTGGAAGAGACTTCTTTGGCTCTTGTATAATGTGGTTTCTATGCAATTCCGATTTGCCTACAAGTTTGAAATCCAGATATTTGCCATTTCATTTATGCCTTCATAGGTGGAATAAACATGGAGGTTGAAACAAGAGGCAGAGGAAAGGTGGAGAATAAAAACTGGAAGAAACAGAACTATCTTTGGAGGAGCAAGCCTGTGCTCTGTCCCAGTCATTCATTCATTCCTTCTGTCTCCTCCTCTTTAATCTGTGACTTTGGTATTCATCCCATTCTAAAATGACCTGAGCTGATAGGATGTGAAGGTGAAGACTGTGGGAAGGGATGGGGGGACTGAAGTCCCCAGGGGTACTGATTTAGCTATTAGTTAGCAGTAGCTATTGAATTTGTTCTCTTTGAATGTATTATGTGAAGTATTGCTGTAGTACGTGGGGAGGTACTTCTGAGAGGTAAAAGGGATGAATTACTCCAGAGGATAAAATTTTCTTTGTCTTGTCTTTTTTGGTACCATGTATGCATAATTTAGTGTATGTTGCTTTTTTTTTTTTCTCCTGCCCTTCCTCATCTGCCCCCGAGTAACATTTCTTCTGTATATGGCAATATGCCTTGTTAACAGTTTATGTTTTGATAGGTGGGGAGGGTGATGAGGCAGCACAAGGAAACCTTGATCCAGCAACAGGACTGCCATTCACAAAAACAAAGTGGAGCATTAGATCTCCAGTTCCAGATAGTAGCTCACTTAATAATTATAACTGATGTTCTAAAATTGCAGTTTTACAGCACATTATGATATTTGGATAAGAAAAAAGTTAGTTTTTGCTCAGATGAGTGGCTCTACCAGTTGTTTTTATTTCCATGACTAGGTTGCCTCTTGGATTACATTGTATTCTCATGCCTTCTGTATAAAGAACAGGGGTCAATGTTGCATGATTGCTTACTTGCTCTTGCTTATGCACACATACACATGCTTACTTTCTCTCATAATATACATAAAGGAGTTAAAGGAGGGAAGGAGAAGAATATAAACAGAAAACCCACATCCTGAGAGCTGCCTCCAGTTAGTCCTGCTTTTCCTTCAGACTTTAAAATTTTAACAGTGGCTCCTAATTTGTCCCACATGAGTCTTCTCCCAGTGGGGCTGTTTTCTGTTTCCTTTTTGCTTTCATTCGATCCAAAGAAAACAGTTAACAAAGAATAAACTGATTCAGGCAGCTGTCAGTGGACCATCAGCTTTCAGGTGTCTTGGACAGGAAGAAAAGGACATACTATTTTGAAGGTAAGAAGGGAAAACAGGACTGAAAACTGATGTCTGGGTGAACCAGAAGAGTATTTCCAGGTTAAGTCTACTTAAGACAATCTGGTCACTATTTGTGCAGGAGCTAGATTGTGGGATGGCTGATTTTGTTTTGTAAATATGTATACAAAGTTCTTCACGTAATAAGCCTTTTTGATTAAAAATACATGGGGTGCATGATTCAAGGGAAAAAATCACAACACTTTACTAGTAATTTATGAGATCTCATGACACTATTCACAGGGAGTATGCAAACATTGCAGCTGCTAAGTATCATGTTCCTGCATTTATTTGCTGATTTTTAAGATGAGATTTCCTATGAAGTCTGAATATGTCTTTCCCCTTATGTAAAGGAGTGTCTAGGAGCAGGAGAGATAACCCACCTTTCTCTTAGAGATGTATTAGAGCATGTCAGAGCAGCTTTCTTCTGTATGTCCACTTAGGTTAATCTCTTCTAAGTACAAATTACTTACCATGCCAGTAAAACTCAACAAAGTAATTTATCATTCCTGCACAACATCCTTGTGTCTAAATTGAAGAGGCATGGATTTGACACTGGGCCACTTGGCAGACAAGGAATTGGCTGGATGGTCACACTCAAAGAGTTGTGGTCAACAGCTCAGCGTCTAAGAGAGGACCAGTGAAAAGTGGTGTTCCTCAGAGGTTGTTGTTGGGACTGGTGCTGTTTAATATCTTTGTTGGCAACATAGGCAGTGGGATTGAGTGTAATCTTAGCAGTTTTGCAGAAGACACCGAGCTGCGTGGTGCAGTCAACACACAGGAAGGAAGGATGCTATCCAGAGGGACCTGGCCAGGCTGCTGAGGTGAAACCCCTTGCAAATGTTATGAAGTTCAGCAAGACCAAGTGTAGGGTCCTGCACATGAGTTGGGGCAATCCCAAACATAAATACAGGCTGTGGGATGAGTGGATTGAGAACAGCCTTGTGGAGAACTTGGGGGAACTGGTGGATGAAAAACTGTACATAAGCCAGCAGTGTGTCCTCACAGCCCATAAAACCTACTGTATTCTGGGCTGCATCAAAAAAAGTGTGGCCAGCAGGTTGAGGGAGGTGATTCTTCCCTCTCCTCCTCATGACACCCTACCTGGAGTACTGTGTTGAGCTCTGGGGCTCCCAATATAAAAGATAAATGGACCTGCTCAGGCCCAGAGCAGGGCCACCAAGATAATCAGGGGCTGGAGCACCTCTGTGAGAACAGGCTGAGAGAATTAGAGTTGTTCAGCCTGGAGAAGAGAAAGTTCTGGGGAAACCTTGTAGCGGTCTTCAGTACTTAAAGGGGGCCGAGAGGGAAGAGAAGGAAGATGGGGAGGGACTTTTTATCAGGGAGTATATTGATAGGATGAGGGGTAATGTTTTCAAACCGAAAGAGAGTAGATTTAGGTTAGATATTAGGAAGAAATGCATTACTGTGAGGGTAGTGAGACACTGGAAGAGGTTGCCCAGAGAAGCTGTGAATCCCACCTCCCCAGCAGTGTTGAAGGCTAGATTGGATGGGGCTTTGAGCAGCCTTATCTAGTGGAAGGGGTCCCTGCCCATTGCGGGAAGGTTGAACTAAATGACCTTTAATGATTGCTTCCAACCCAGAGTGTTCTGTAATTCTGTGATCATGTCAGTTGAAAACTTCTCTATATTTAGGAAGGATCTAAAGGACTCCTATGGTGTTTCCTCCAATTAGACTAAAACCTATCTTGCCAGCTGTCTAGGTCTGTTTGTGAAAAACCTATTGCTCTGTTATTGAAGCTCTGCTTCCACTGAAATTTGAATATGTGCGTACGCAGGCTCTCTTCCTTTGATTTCCTAGCTTTGGTGACTTGGTAGCTGGGCTGGAGGGGATGGGGGTAAAAGTTGAGTGGAGAAGGGGAAGGAGGACTAGTGAATAATCTACACTTTGTATGAGAATGATTTTTTGGAAAGATGATTCCTACTGTAATGATATACGGTGCATTTGCATAGTGCTCTTGGGGCTTAGTACAGCATGCTGCAAGTTCTCCCATTTCTACAAAGAAGTGATCCATTAGAAGAAAAGTGAGCTTAATTTTGTTCTCCTCATTTTCCGTTCTGTTGAAATAGCTAATACTGAAATCAGTATCTCTAATGATAAAGAGAAATTCATTTGGCTTTGAATGCCTATTCTTTCTCAAGCAAATATTCCTGTTGGGAGTGTCTCAGGCTCCTCCTGAAGGGTAAAATAAGCTCTAGTCCTTGCAGTAGTCCTGTAGGAGAACAACATAGTGGGGACTAGCTGGGCTTCAGTGTGTTTCCCAGGAAAAGTTAGATCTGCTGAAATTGAGGAGAGGTGTTTAATGGTGGAAATGAACCCTGAGATTAGTTGGACCTTGTGAGAGGGAACAGGCAAGTTAGGAGGAGTTTGAGTTCAGGACACCTCTGGGAAGAATTTTGGAGGGAGGGTTGGAGGTTGGCTGGAGCCAAGGTTGCGAATAGATAGATGGAGGCAAGGTTAGATAAGCACTGAATTTCAAGGAAAGCAGTAGACCCTACAGGTGGCATAAGGTGCCTCAACTTTTTTCATGAAATTACAGGGCTGCCTAGTGAAATGTCAGAGAAACACAAAGGTCTGTGCATGTGATGACTGCTGCTAGGCTGCCAGTGGGAGGCTGAGCTTAGGGGAAATATGGGTGTCTTCTGGGGTGAGGGCAGCTGACATATTGAACTATAGTTCTGTATAGACAGATGTACCATCTCTGTGCTGCTTATTGTTAATAGTACTAATCTTAATTGCACTCTGCTTTTTTAAACAAGGAATTTGGAATCATAGAACAATCCAAGTTGGAATGGACCCACAAGGATCATCAGGTCCAGCTCCCATTAGGCACAGGACAAAAACCCCAAGATCACATGAGGTGACTAAGGGCATTGCCCAAGCGTCTCTTAAACTCCACAAGATTTGGAGCCATGACCACCTTCCTGGGGAGCCTATTCCAATGCTTCACCACCCTCTGGGTGAAAAACTTTTTTCTAACATCCAGCCTGAAATATTGGAGTGATTTGTAAAGCTAACACATTTCATTGCATTTGCTGGGAATATTTCTGCTACCATGTTGCCATGACACTGTTGTGTAATTTTTTTATCTAAGTAAAAATACCCCAAATTCCTTTCTACCCTCTCAATTTTTTATAGCTGTCTCAGTGTTCATTTTGGTAAAGTAGAGCAGTAGGGTCATTTTTTTTAACTCTTCACCAAATTATTTAAATAAAAGAGCTATCCATGTGCAGTTTCGTACTAGGAAGATGTGTATATATACACATTCTGATTATTCATTTTTTAAAAATTCCGTTAGGGCATAAACTCATTCCACAGCTTACCAGAAACACAGGAATCTCCAGCTTTCTGTTGCTTTAGCAGTTGTAAAAATAGAATGTATATGTCCCCTTATTCCATAGAAAATTTCTTGTTTAAGATCTATTGAAATGGTTCTTTATGTTTGATGTGTATCTTATGGATAAGCAACAAGGGAGCTTTAGGGCCAGAGTTGCTCTTTGTGAGGCTTTGCGTTCATTTTATCACTTTTACTTAACCTAAGTGCTGGACTATTTTTCATTTCTGCTATGTTATCGTCAAAATTGTGTGTCTGCATGCTGTGATTTAGTTTTGTGCTTTGGAGAAAGGATATGGCAAATTGTTTAAGTGAGCCGATCAGCGCATACACCAACTCAGTTCTAGGGGAAAAAACCCAAGCAAACAACAAACCGCCCAGAAAACAGGAATTTGAAAAAACTTTCAGTAATCAGATATTAAGGAAGAAGTATTTCTGTTTCAGGTTTATGTCTAAGTGAACAAGTTATGTTATGAACATTACTTTTCCTAGTTAGATTTTTTGCTGAAGAGCTAAAGGAAATATGAGGGTTTGGGGCAGAACTGGTGTGGAGTCTGGAAAGGAGGAGAGGTGTCCTCTGCAGAGACTGAGAGCTGGAGTAGAAATGAGGAGGCAGACATAAACAAGTGCTTTGCGCCAGAGAAAACAGCACGTACACTGCTGTCCTGGTTTGAGAGGACAAACTCAGAAGGAAGCCCCTTTAAGAGTCTCCCCCTTCCCCCAAAGGAAAGAAACCACTGAACACTGGGGATGAGTTGTAAAGAATAACTATTTAACGTAGGAAAATATATATATATATAACAGTAAAAATATAGGGT
>VWZO01016842.1:0-11928 GCA_013396975.1 Bucco capensis | reverse complement strand
TGGGGAATGAGGGGAATGAGGGGAGGTGGAGAGGCGGTGCGAAGTGCAATGTCCCGTCAGTACCCGCTGCAGGGCTGGTACGGCGCGTCCCTCCCTCGGCGGACTAACGGTTTTCGGGGCCCGCCGGGCTGTAGATCCCTCCCACCTCCCTGCAGTGTGTNGTCCGCCGCTCCCCTGAGCGACGACGGCGGCCCGGCGGGCGGGGAGACTCGCATATGTTCCGCGGGATTTGAAAATCCTTCCCCACTGAGCCAAACAAAGAGCGGGGGAAGCGCCCGGCTCCCTCCCATTCTCTCTCGCACGCCGCAGACGCGCACCCGGGGAGCGGACCCCTTTTCCACCTTCTGCCCCAGACCTCCCTCTCTTCCCTGCGGCTGGCTGAGCAAGTGGGAGGGGGCGCACCATGTGGATCCAAGTCCGCACCATAGACGGCACAGAGACGCAGACAATCGACGACCTCAGCCGCCTTACCAAGATTGAGTGCCTGCGGCAGAAGATCCAGGAGACCTTCCGCGTGAGTCCCGACCGCCAGCGCCTCTTCTATCGGGGCAAGCAGGTGAGGCGGAAACGCCCCTACCTAGATGGCAGGGGTGGAAACGGATGGGAGCTTTTCCTTTCTCCCGCCCCTCGCTTTCCATCTCGGGCTCGGTTCTTTGTGTGGCCCGGCGCCGAGGTTCCCATCCCCGCCCATACGTCGACCTCTGGCTCCGGCTTTTGTTTACTGTCGTCCCGTCGGGCCTAGAGGGAGGTGAGGGGCAGAAGGGAGCCAATGTTTCTGACCTGAGAAGAGGCTGTAGGACTCAGGGCTGCTTTTCTCCGCGCCCTTCTTCCTGCATTTTCCCTGAGGGCAATGTGCGGATGTTAGAGAGGCCCCTTTTTTGTTTGTTTTCCCACCTGAACCGTGGGAGGCTCCTCCCCCAGCCTCTGCCCTTATCGTACCCAAGTGACAGGGCGGCTGGAGGGGTGCGACAGGGAAGCAAACGCCTCCGCACACCTCGCCTTCGCCCCGACCCAGAGAACGGAATGCCCGGATCCGGCCTTGGTCCGGGTCCGTGTGCTCACCCAGCCGCTGCCTAGGCCAGGCAGGGGGGAAGCGTGTGGTGCGGGAGTACCGCGGGCGGTTTTTACNCACCGGCGCGCGGTAAGTTTGCGCGGGCCCCGCTCGAGCGCAGGAACCGCTGTGTAAGGGGTGGGATGGGAGTTTTCTGAGAGCCCGAGGAGGCGCTGCGTCCAGACTGGGGTCCAGGATGACCAGCTGAAAGCCGCCTATGAGCGGATACTTCCACTCCCGTTACAGATACCTTTTGATTCGAATAGTTTGCCTCAGGCTTTAAATTTCAAGCTGCGTTACATAAAGTAGGAGGTGTACCCTGTGCTTGAGTCGTTAAGTGTGGAACAACTATTACCTGACAAGAAAGGCGTTGGATGTGTGGTGTATTTCTGGGAGTGTGGCTTTCATTATGCACATTCTTACAGCAGATGAATGTTGCAGTGTTCACATAAATTGATTAATGCAAGGTGGTGAGATTTCTGTGTGCACCTTTACAACTAAGGGGAGGGGGAAAGTAGGAAATATAAATTTAAAGAAATTTTAGAAAAAGAAATGTAGTGGGCATATGCTAAGCTTAGATTGTGAAGCTGATAGTATATTAGTCTGATTTTTACGTTCTGCAGATGAGCGAGAATTTGAGACCTTGCTGATCAGACCGTTACAGACAGTCTCTTATTTTTCTGAAGGAACCAAATCAAGGAACATCACTCCTGAAGTCTTGTAACCTGTTTAGCTTTGTGCTGTGAAAGTACACCTCTTCGTTGCAGGCCTTGATTTGAGACACTGGGTTTACCTGAGAAGCAGGGTAGGTGGCTTATGTCTATCTGTGTCAGGGCTGTGACAAAAAATAAAAAAGGACATTTCAATTAAATTTGCAGTGATTAGAAAGTAGTATACTGAAGTGAAAACATGGAAGAATGGAAGATTCTTGCATGTGTTGGAAAAAACATTATGTAGTACATACTCCTCCTATTTTATCTGATTAGCACTTAGTATGGTTAAATCTGTACAGTCTGTTGGTACAACTCTGATCTTGCTACAGAGTACTGTTTCCTGTAATCTTTCTGGGAACTTACAGAAATATTTGGACCTTGCAAGTGGTAGGTATTTGAAGGCTGGCTAAATAACCACATTCTAAAAATGGGAGGTGTATGAGGTTATAAGGATAAAGCAACTTCAGTGTTCATGGTGTTCATGGGCTGAATTTCAACAACTTTGTGTTCTTAGCTTGCAGCAGAGAACAGCTTCAACTAACATTTTGAGCTAGAGCCGTTACTTTGCTGTTCCAGCTGGAACACTGTAATTTGCTGTTGTCTGATCTTTAAACACAAATGCAGGACCTTCGGTGGACAGTACTTCACACTCCTATTCTTAAGGGTAAAAATACTCCAGAACTACTGCTAAAAACCTAGAATTGAGATTAATGTAGTAGTTTGTATTACTATTTTTTTCTTGTAAAACCAGTAAAAGCACTACTTAGTTGAACAGACTGATTTCCGTTTTTTAACTCCTTACGGCCAGGAGTACCTGCCATTCACATACGGCACTAAAGAGTAAGCAAGATAGTATTACTCTGTAACTTGGTCTCTACGCTGTGAGGACATTTTGAGCTATCTAAGGATCCACATTTCTGCAGAGTTGAGTAATGGTGTCTTGGTTTGAGACAATTTGGAGGGGGAGTGACTCTGGATGGAAGCCTCCCTCCTCTGTCTCAATACCCCTGGCTCTTTCCAACACAGAGAGAGAGAGAAAAGACCAAACATGCCCGAACGCAAGTGAAGAAAATAACTTTTACAAGGAGAACATTAAGGAACAGAATTGATAAACTTTCCAAGTTCCTTGCCTTCGAGCCAGAAAGAAATGGTTGCCAGCCTTCCACCCCACCTGTGAAAAACATGACAGGGACAGAGCAGATGGGTCACCGAGGAGATGAAAGCCACAGCACTGGCACGGACAGTGGGAGAAAGGCCGCAGACCACCAAAAGCTGCATGGTTGCTGCAGAAGCCGAAAAGCCGCGTGGCGTTGCTGCTGAGCCTGTCCACCACGTGGGATCCCAGTGCTAGTCTGCTGGAAAGGGACCCGGGGTCCTTCATCAGGCAGAGCTGCCCTTAACACCTGGGCCCTGCTGCTGCCGCTTAGACCCAGGCCACTGCCTGCAGCGATATGGACACCTCAGCCTGGCGGCAGTATGTGCATGCCCTCAACCCTGAGCCACCAACCTTCCAGCACCCCCACTGCCCCAAACAGTTCAAAAACTCAACAGGCGTATTTGGGGAAAGAAAAAAGAAATGGAAAAGTGGATACCAGATTTCTGTTATTTAGCCCATGACAAATGGTCTGTCAGCCAGAGAAGTCAAGTTGTTCTGAAGACTGAGGTAGAAATTCCTAAGGAGAGGGAATAGTAGTATATACGTAGTTCTTTATTGCTGTGGTGCAGTAACCTAGCCTGCAGTTAGCCAGAGAGGTCTACTGAACACAGAAACCCACAGTGATATCTCTTGCTGCCTCTGCTGAAGAAGTTGGATCATTGGCTGGAGGGAGCTTTCTTGGAGGGACACAAATACTTCCTTAAGCTAGAATAAGTCATAACCTTGCTGCACCATAGACTAGTCCCATCTAATGCTTTATCTGTGTTGTTATGTGTTAACTCTGAATAAAGTTGTAAATCATAATGCATTGTGTGAACTTTCTCTAAAATTCAGAAAAGACAATCGGTCTTCTGGCAGTAGTACTCCCTGTACCAATAAATATTGTATAGCACTGGAAAACCTATATACTACTTCTTGGTGAGAATAGAAGTTCTCAGTTTCTTTCATGAAAGTGAAGAAGAGACTATAGTAGACAAATTATTGGCATCTTGACCTACAAGAGCAGATTTTCCTATAGAATTAAGTCATTCGGGGATTTCTCTCTTTCGGCTACAATGCTGGGAAAATTGAGCAGTAAATATACATTGATGTTTATTTAAGTTTGAAAATTTGCACAGAACTTAAGCTTGTCCAGAAGATTGTAAGGGCATTAGTGCCAACATAAGTTTCACATAGAACTAAGCGTGTATAGCAGACTATAAAAAATAATCTTGTGTTGTCTTTTTCCATAATCCTCTCCTACTTCGTTGGAATTTGAATTTGGTGAAAACTTGTAAATGGCTATTGTTGTTAAATAAACCATAATCTCAATTAGCTTTTCCACAGTGCTTACCAGAGTCAGGGAAGGATGACACTGGAACCCAAACATTTATTTTTTTTCCACTCTATGTAAGAGGCATTGACTGAAATAGCTTCTGAAGTTGTTAGTCTTGTTGGTGAGGAAAATGCTCCAAACCTGTTTTGTGGGAGACTGAAGTATGCAGATGGAAATGAGAGTATTGAAGCCATTTACTTACTTAATGTAAAAGTTGTTGCAAATCAGGCTTACTTTTTAGTAGAAAAAGTTCAGCTTTGCCTTTTATGCATGGAAGTGTGGTAGTGTGTGTGTCGTGTTACTTAGCTGTGGAAATACACTCCTAAGTGTGTTTTGTCGGGCCCAAGCCTTCACGGTTTTGTTTCTGTGAATTTAACTGAAACAAGGAGGAGCGGAGGAGCTTTAGTTTTGCATGAGACCATCCTTGTGATAAAGCAGCTTCAGTGGAACACACAGTTATAAATTGGTTTACCTTCAGCCTTTCTTAAAAGTCCTCTTCTGTTGACCTGTGCTGGCACATGAGCAGTGGATAGAATCTGTTGTGAGTTTAAGCTTGTAAGCTTGAAGTTTGTAAATTTTGTATTTTAGGGTTTCATAAATACTTACAATTTGAGTGATTTTCCAGAAGGATAGAAAAGTAATTTTTGTGATCTTTCCCTGAAGAATGGCAGTGCCAAACTTATTCATAAAACAAATTTCTTAACACAGTCTCTACCCAGTTTTATTTTATTTGGAAAATTGTAAACATTATAAGCTGAAGCTGTCCAAACCCCATCTGCTTTGAGCAGAATCTAGATGTGAGCAATCTTCAACTGGAGCATTTAAGTTTTATATTTTGGAGAAATAGTTTGAAGAAGTCTTAGGAAGGGGAGTGATAGCTACTTTTTGATGAAGCTGGTAGCAGGTAGCACTGTAGCTTGGTAGTAGGCAGTCACCTGGATTCTTCAGGGCGAACATGATCAGGCTGCATTCCAAAATTCCTGGAATACGTATATTTGAATTTACCTGGCAGTAGGTTTGGTAGCCCTATTAAGTTTTTTTGTATGATTTCAGAAATGTTTACTGAAATCCACTTCTTGTTAAGTTTTTACTTTAAATCTACTAATGCAGCTTAACATTCCTTGGTACTGTTATTCAAAGCACCTAAACTGAAGGAAAAACTGAAGTGTATGTGAAAACAGAATACCTAAATTATTTTGTGTGTATGACTTCAGTATTAGGAAGCTGGGAAAATGTAATGTGTAAGAAACTGCAGCCAGTTTTAAGGCTGTATTTTGTGACACGTACATCTATTCATGTAATCTGATTGGGGTGAGTTAGTACTTGGTAAATTTATCTGTAAGCTCTTGGAAACTGAGTATTTCTTTTGATACTAAAAAAACCCCCACAAACAGTTAAATGTAGTACATGTGTGGCTTGCATTGACAACTAGATGATGAGGATTTCCAGTGATGAGATGCTGGTATCAATTATATTGATGGAAGTTATGAGATGATTCTCTTCTTTAAAAGCTGTTAAGTGGATCCTAGTCCTAATCATTTAACTGTTAAATTATGTTAAAATAACTGCAATGATATACTTGGGTATTTATTTATTTATGTATGTATTTAGACTGGGTGGTGGAATCACCATCCCTGAAAGTGTTCAAAGAACGTGTAGATGTGGTGCTTGGGGGCATGATTTAGTGGTGGGCATGGTAGTATTGGGTAGACAGTTGGACTAGATGATCTCAGATGTCTTTTCCAACCATAATGATTCTGTGATTTGTCTTGAGATGGAGAGTACTAGAAATTCTGGAAGTTCACTTTGCTTGTTTTCAGTGAGTACACAGCCAGAAATTTTGGGTTCTTGATTTTTTTCAAACTAACTTACCCTCTGGGAAACTCCTATGAAAAACCTGTTTAAGAGTTGCTTTACTGAACTTGAGGTTGAAACT
Organism: Bucco capensis; assembly: GCA_013396975.1. Taxonomy (NCBI): domain Eukaryota; kingdom Metazoa; phylum Chordata; class Aves; order Piciformes; family Bucconidae; genus Bucco; species Bucco capensis. Next base: position 5,757 of record VWZO01016842.1, on the reverse strand, counting down.
CTTTTCCCTGACACATTTGCTGTTAAAGAAGGATGCATATAATACCTGTGCAGAATAAAAGATTGATGTCACTTAGCGTTTCATTGTATTACGTTAATTAAAGAGCTCTTATGCATTTGTTGTAGTTTCATCTTTGTTGCTAGATGTAGGCACTGCTTTAGTTCTTGGAAATTAAAGCCTCAGAAGATAGTCAAAGACACACTTCAATAAGGTATTAAAGATCTTAATTGTCAAGTGGAATGGCTGGATTCGGGCGACCCTGGAACTTACCCTCTTGGATCACACTTTTAAGATAAACACAATAGGTAATGTATTCTTACAAGAAGAATAATGTGGTTTCTTGGGAGTTCTCTGTGTATGCCATATAATCCATAATGAGCAGTCCTTCTGCTGGGACTTGTGGACAAGTTAATGTGGTAGTATTTGGAAAATTACTTGGCATTTTTTTTCCCAAGTAATGTAGTGTGATACTGTACTCTGCATGATAATTCATGTTTGTTTAAGTGCAGCTTCTACATGCTTTTAAAGTGATTTGTGGATTGATGTTACAAGACAGTGCTAACAGTGATGGTAGGTATCAATTCCAGTATTGCATTGCAACAGCTACTGTTCTGTAGCAGTGCGAGAACAGTGTTTCAGCTTTAAGTATTAATAAAAAACCTTCTCTAGAAGTATTTTGAAATTGATAGTGCCTATTAACATGTGATTTAGGAAAATACAGTTGAAAGATGTGAACTATTGCTCTACTTTTGGATATTTACTATAAGAGTGTTGGATATGGTAAATCTGGCTGTCCTTTAGTGTCTCTTCATTCAGAAGATGTTAATAAATCCTTAAAGGCTTTTGAAACATGCAATTCATTAAGAGGCGGAAAAGCTGAAATCTATTGCTAGGGAAACAAATGCATCTGTTTTGAATGATGGTAGGATCAGAAGAGCTAGCAAATTTCATAAATGGAATGCCTGATCAGTTATTTTTGCTTTAGTATATGTAAGTAATCACCCATTAAGAAATCATAACTGACTTGAATGAGGTACAGCTTGCTTATCTGGTACTTGCCTGATTACTTTTGTTTCTGGTTTTCATGTATAAACTTGTGAATGACAAATATCAGCAAACGCTTAGTGAATGGTTAAGTAAACATGTAATGTTTCTTTCTGGTCTTTTTAATAAATTGTCCAGGCAAACACATTCTCTGGGAATCTTCTTAGTATCTTATGCAGTAGAATGGGGTGAAATTGTTTATATATTTATATAAGTAACTGTTGTTAGAAGTGATCATACCATAAAGCTTACTGGGGAACTCATCAGCACCTATTCCCACAAATTGCCAGTCTGTGTTTGATGAAATATTTCGCCTTTTTGAATTGAAGATTTAAATTGTCTGTGAGCCTGTTTGGGACTTAATTCAGTAATGCCTTCTTGAATTTTGGCATAGTTAGGGATTGTTTGCTGGGAAACGAGAGGGATGTGTGTGTTTGTATGCATGTGGTTGTTTGTGAGCTTTTGCGGGGCTTGGCGAGTAAGAAATACTGTATTTCAAGAAGGATTTAAAATGTTGTCTGTAGAAAGAAAGATAACTTGCTTTTTTGCCTGCTGCTTGTTAATATCCAGATGTTGTGATAGATCCTGAGTATTTTGCATCTGATACTGCTTTAATATTATAATTTGAAAAGTCATCTTACAGTCCCTGGCCAGCTTGGAACAGAGTAGGAGTTACTACTCTATTTAGAGGAACAGGTGCATTGCCAAGTGATGTACTGCATTACTGTTTTCTTACTCTAGTAGCCTGAGAAGTTGTAGCCTTCCTGGTGAAGGTCACATTAACAACAGTATAGCATTAGTAACTGAAGAAACAACATTTTATGGTTCTTCTCTGCTCATGTTGTGGAGTTCTTTAACCACTGATTGTTTTCCACCTTTGTTAATTTAAATTTCGGTCATGCAATAATGCTGGGTGTAGGTATACTTATGGATATACACATTAGTTCTTGTATGTCAAATAGCATGTGAACTTGATTTTACTAGTTGAATTTTTGTGTTTCTTTACTTTGTTCCCAGAAGCAGCCAGTGTTGCAGAGTCATTGAGTTGGTCTAAGTTTATAGGGTTGCTAATATTCTGGGAATGTGTTTTTTCCTCATTATAAACAGGTGCTCTTTCCCTATTGCAGTGCCAAACATGACATCTTGCCTTATTTGAAGTTTGTTTTTAGTAATCTTATCTCTATTACTGTGCTTTCAGACTTTAGCATGATATTGCTAGTCATAAAATATTCCTGCAAAGAATACTGATTATAAAAACAAAGCAAAAAAACCCCACAACTGCTTGCTCAGAGAACAGAATGCGAATTCATGCACCAGTCTGTTCTGTTGACCATTTAGCTCACATTTATCAAAGCTGACTTCTTTGGTTCCTGTGCAGGAGTAGGTAGTCTGTGCATAATGATGGGTGTATGCATCATGATAACTTCATGAAGTTCAACAAAAACAAGTGCAAGGTCCTACATTTTGGTAGCGACAATCCCAATATAGGCTGGGCAGAGACTAGCTTGAAAGCAGCCCTGAGAAAAAGGATTAGGGGTGTTGGTGGATGAGAACCTCAACATGAACTGCCAGTGTGCACTTGCAGCCCAGAAAACCAACCCTAGCCTGGACTGCATCAAGAGAAGCATGGCCAACAGGTTGAGGGAGGTGATTCTCCCCTTCTACTCCACTCTTGTGAGGCCCCACCTGGAGTACTGCATCCAGTTCTGGAGCCCCCAGTACAAGAAAGATATGGATGTGCTGGAAGGTCTCCAGAGAAGGGCCATGAGGGTGATCAGAGAGTTGGAGCACCTGTCCTATGAGGACACGCTGCGAGAGTTGGGATTCTTCAGTCTGGAAAAGAGAAGGCTCTGAGGTGGCCTTATTGTGGCCTTCCAGTATCTGAAGGGGACCTACAAGAAGGCTGGTGAAGGACTTTTTAGGATGTCAGGTGGTGGGTAGGACTAGGGGGAATGGATACAACCTTGAGTAGGAGAGATTTAGATTGGATGTCAGGAAGAAATTCTTCACCATGAGGGTGGTGAGACACTGGAACAGGTTTCCCAGAGAGGTGGTGGAAGCCCCATCCCTGGAAGTTTTGAAGGCCAGGCTGGATGGGGCTCTGAGCAACCTGATCTAGTGGGAGGTGTCCCTGTGCATGGCAGGGAGGTTGGAACTAGATGATCTTTAAGGTCCCTTTCAGCTCTGACAATTCTATGATCATGAGAGAAACCTGCTTCTTACTCAAGGCCTAGCTTAGGTGTGTCTTGCTTTCTGAACATGCTAAATATAACTTATTCCTGGACAGATTACTTTTTAAATGTTTTTCCTCTTTTTCATGCTAATAGGAAGGATTTAGGTGTGGATTGAGGATACAATTTACTCTGCAGTCATAACCAATGGATAAGCACAGAGACTATACAGACAGAGGACATTTTTAAGTTAACATTGGTAACCTAATTATGGTAGATCATTCAGGCTGTTTATGTTTAGGTTGTCACTTAATTGGTTTTAAACCACAGTACCTGAAAATATTTTTCTGTCATCCTGCGTGTGGCATGTCCTGAGAGAAAGGGTTCAATGACAGTATATTTTTTTCTTTCACCTGTGTGTTGCCTGCATGCCTTCAGTCTATCCTTTTCTTTCTACTGCATTGGCTTTCAGAAGATTTCCTCATACCATAGGATTCTAGGAACTGTGCAATGGACCTCTGCCAGAGCTTGTCCAGTCCAATTAGAACAGAAAAACAGAGCAGAAGCTCTGTTGTCTCCAATAGCATCTGATTTATTAATTACTTTACAAGTGAACAATTTTGCACATTGATTAAAATTTTAAAACATTTTGCAACAACAACAAAAAATAATTTGGTAGGAGATTGAATATTCAAAATAGGCCTGGGGTAGGGCTCAGAAGCAGTAGAAGCTCCAGAAATGTGGGTCTCCCCACCCCACTCCCTTTCAAATGTATTATTGCAAGGTAATTTTTTGTCTTTGGTTATTATTTGTACTTTGAATCTAAGAATAGCTGGTTTTAAAATTCTTTAATAATCTTAACAGTAGAAATGCAGACTTTTTGTGGCATGGAAAGCCCTCAAATCCAGATTGTGTTAAGGCTGCAAGAACACTTCTGGCCCCTTTGTTAAAGAGTTCTCAACAGCTTAGGAACGTATGACATGGTGTGACAGGAAATGCTACATAAACTTGCTTAAGTAGCTTGCTACACAGTATGTATGGCTAGGCTTCGCGAACGCAGATCCAGGGAGGGCTCCATCCACGCTCCTCATCAGCGCCTTTTCCAAGCGCGCTGATAAAAAGAGGATAGCGGATAGCACCCTCGAGCCTGCGCTATGGATTTTTTTTAGGTGAGACACAGTATGCGCAGAGCTGGACCCACCCTTTAGTCCTAAGGTTCATCTGCCAGGGCCTAGCAAGCTTGGACGCTGGCAGCGAGGTCCTTAGGACATAGGTTTTATTAGAGTGTCCTTCTCTTAGATGGAAGGCCTTACAGGGCTAAACGAGCTCCATCTGCCCGGGTTTGGAATCAGAGTTGTCCTTCTCCTAGGATGACTGCCAGAAGGCTAATGAGCTCATCCTACTCATATTAGGATTATAGGAACATGGGTATCACTCCCCACACTTTCCCATGGGCAATGAGTTTAATGCTCCCTCTGCTGTCGGCACAGTTATCGCACCAGGGGCCACAGAAGACCCCAAGTGATTTTCAGACTGTGCCTGGACTCAGTATGAAGCCCTAGCCTAAAGTGCCAGGTGTATAAGGCAGTGTTAGTGGTCACCTGTAGAATAACAGTTGCTGGAGATTTCCATTTTAAGACTTATATTCATTTAATAGTTACAGCATGAAAATCATTGGTGGAGTTTTATCTGTTATATGTTGAATTGGTTTGAAAATAGACTGTTGAACAAGGGTCCTTCCCATAGCTGTTGAGCAGACAGCTGTGTCAGTTTCAATTTCATTGAAACGTTGTGAGTACGCCTGGTTTATGCATCCCAGCTGTGGGTAGAGTAGTTACCAGCGGTAAGGAGAGTGATTTTTTTTTTTTTTCCTATTTGGTCTTTAGAGTTTTTTTGAAAAATCAGGGGATGAAGGAAGAAGTGTGCCTTCTACTTCTGTCTATCCTGAAATCATTTTAATGTTATAGAAAAGTATTAGTGAGAAGCTGGAGAATTCCTTCCCACTTCATTGTTTTTTCTGTTCCTTCCTGCTGCCTACTTTTTCTTGTTGTCTTGATACTGTCCATAAGCTCCTGAAACCAGATACATATGAAAAGATTCCCTAAGCAGCAATATTGAAAATAGCAGTTATTGTGGAAGAATTGCAGAAGTAGTTTGGAAACAGGTGGGAGTTTTTAGTCATGTACATTTTTTCCCCATTGCAATATAAAGTGAAAAGTAACTAGAGGAATTCTAGTTTTTACTTTTAGGTGAATTAAATATTGTGATGGGGTACATGAAACAGGAAGTTCTTTGTGTCCACCTTACCTCCTCCTTCTCCCAAATATGTTTGCTGTGTTTTCCAAACTGCTCTGCTGCCGCCGCCCCCTCCCCCAGGTTCTTGACACTGGTAACCACAGTAATAAATGGGTGTGGGGCAGCCTGGAGCAGTGGCTCGCGGCGCAAGTCACCGCCGGGGCTCCCTGGTGTGGTGCGGCACACCCAGCGGGCCGGGGGGAGAAGCGGGCGGGCACAGAGCAGGGAAGTGACTTTCATGTGCAAA
>VWZO01016833.1:8901-27297 GCA_013396975.1 Bucco capensis | reverse complement strand
AGACAGATCTATCTCAAACAGGGCCTCAAATCTGTTCTTTATGGCACCGGGGTGGGGGATGAGGTGGGCAAAGAGGAGGAAGGTTGTTTGATGCCTCGACCTTGGACTGTCTTCCATTTGCTCCCCATATCTGTATTGCCGCCTCTGGTCTGATAGGGGCGGGATACAGGAGTCTTCTTCTATAGAAGAGCAACACCCTTTACTAAGGGAAAGCTGCATCTCACCTATTCCATTTGCAGTCCTTCAGCTTGAGAAGCAGGATATCCATAACCAAAGTCCTCTGTTATGGAAATATAGCTGCTATTTAGGGTGCAGCCAGGTTGGCAACAATGGGCAAAAGATGATATCCTGCCTCTGTGGAAGTTACCATGAGAAGTTTACTCTTGCCCAGGAAACTGCTACCTTCATCCTGAGACTAAATTTACTCAGCCCTTGAAATCTCTTCACATTTCTTTATGATATCATAAACTCCCTAGCGTGTTTTACAGTGGCAGTTCAGTTTTAAGTGTTTTCTTGGCTCTCTTCTTGGTATGTCATACGCCAAAGGAGTAGGGGTAACCTTCAATAGTCAGTATCCAGCTACTTGTGAATTAGTCTCTGATAATTAGTTGGGATATGAAAGGTGTAACAAAATTGTCTAGTCTTTATGATGGGAGTGTGTGGTGAATTTTTTTTAAAGTAGCTGAAGTCTGGCCTAAAACAATATTGGCCTATCAAAACAATAAGTTGTGACTGCATATACTGTTCTGCTCCTACTCCAAAAGAGGAAAACAAGTTCAGCTAAAGAGAAACAGAAGATGACAAGTCTTTGCACTCTCAGAGGACTTGTTTAAACCACAGACAGCACTTTCTACAGGCAGCCAACTACCCCATTATAGCAATTGCAAGAAATGATAGGCTAGAGCCCCTCCAGAAATAAACTCTTACCTAAAGGTGCAGAGTTTTTCATTCCTTTCCTGTCTGTTTTCATAGATAATTGAGATGCCCCAATGAGCCCCTTTCAGACTGGTTTGTTCATCTGATTTGCACCTTGGTAATAAATTGCTGTTTAGTGGCATCAAAGGAGTATGTAAATGACCAGAGGCTCCCACACCTTCTCTGAGAGCTTAGAAGACTGTCATAGTTCTTTTCACAATGAAATCTATCCTCAGCCCCCATCCACACTGGAATGTCTATACTTACCTCTGAGGCCAAACTTCAACCACTGGGTAAACTTGTTAAAATCCTGGCTTCCATGATTTCATTGCAAGGGCACCACACCGTTTTCTTTAGCACCTGACTGAGTCTTTTACCTTCATCCATGTGTTTATACAGGGAAAATTGGTCTGTTGTTCAGTAAAATATTTTAACATTGCACATGCTTCCCAGTACTCCCTCACTAAAAAAGGTCTCTTAAAAATTAATCTGATAAAATTATCTTCTGTCTTGAATCAGGGGTAGAAATACATCAACCCTGCTTTATCCAGTATGTGAAGTGTCTGGAAAAAATTCACTGAAAAGTAAGATCTATAAGAAAAGACAATTACAAAAAGGGAAGCTTAAAAGTTATCAGAATGCACATAAACAAAATTCTCTGGCAAGGGCAGTCTAGACCTCTGGCTTACTTGGAACAGCTGCCATTGATAGAAATCTTTCCCTTTGCTTTAAATGGGCACTGATTCAGGACTTGGAGAAAGTGCTTTTGAAAAGATTTTGGCAGTTAGAGGAAGATTCCAACAGAAATAGCAGGACTTTGCTTTCCATATGCAAGAAGCTTGATATACTTCAGCAGCTGTTACTCAAGTGCAATTGGACCTGCATCACAGTTTACATGCTATATTGTTGAGTGGACTATTACAGATTTACCTTTAAAAACCTCACAGAAAAGAAAAGTACCAGAATATAAGTGGGAAGCACAATCTGATTTTTTTTAAATGTTGGTTTGGTTGGGGTTTTTTTGTTGTTGTTTTTGTTGTTGGTGGTGGTTTGTTGTTTGCGTTTGGGGGTTTTTTTGTGCAGTGGTAATTCACACAGAAAAAAACATTACATTAGAAGTACCTTCAGCTGGCTATGTCATGTCAGGGTGCATCTTGCTTTTCTTTTGACTCCTTGGGCAAGAATTTACAAGCACTCTGGGATTTATATGTGGTTCCATTGTTGCTCCTCTATGTACTTGTTCTTTGCTTGTTAGTTATTTGTCAGCAGCATTTCTCTGTGGAGTGTTTTATAGAACTTGAACCACATGGAAAGTGTGCATCAAGTTGAACCTGCTAGTTTTGGTGAATAATCCATTGTGTGTACGTGCTGTCACATATTTCTGGGGGAGGAAAAAACACTAAAGTCAATCTGTTGTCTTCAAAAACACTAGGAAGTAATGATCCCAAAGTTTTAAAAGATCCTTTTCTAAGTGCTGCTTGAATTTCTGTGAAGTTCACTACCTTTGTTACTGACTAGAGGCACAAACATCATGCCAGCAGACAGCTGGAGAGGAGCTGTGAACTTTTTTTGACTACGTTTATTTTAAAATGTTAAGGCCAAGTATATAAAAGTAATGGAAGACTTAGAACTCAGTTTTCTGCCATGTGCTGCTCCATCAAGCCCCACCACTTGTCCATTGTATTGCAATGCTTTTTAGAGCAACTAATCCAGTTTTGCTTAACCTAGCTATCGACTGTCTCTGCTCTGGCACTCCTGATGACAGTTCTTCAACAAGAGGAATAAATAGTTGTGTAGCCTATCAGGTATCTCTGCAGAGGAGACACTGACCTGTGCAAATCAAGTAGAAAGAATCTCCTCTGGGGATCTAGAGCCCTAAGCACTCTTTCTGGTCCTGACCTATTTAGAGAGGGCACCACTGGTTATGCCTGGCACACAAATAATGCACATCTATTTGCTGTTGCCTGGACCCCTGAAATACACATTGCACCCTTTTGTCACGAAGTTTGCCCATGCTGGGCTGTGATCAATTTCACCATGGAGCCATGACATCCAGTCAGTCCAGCAAGAGGATGAGTATGTGACAGCAGTCAGCTTGACAGCCTGACTCTCAGGAGCATTCAGACATCATGGTTCTAGCTCTTAACAATTTTGATCTCATGTTATGCATTAGCCATGATGGCTAATTCAAGAGGCATGTTTCCCACTGGCAATAAAGGGGAGGGAGCAATCACAGATGGGCTAGTATAATACAGGCACACACAGCTGCAGCACTCCAGGCTATATCCAGTTTCCAGCCATTCACTCCTGAGGGTGGTGCCCTCCAGCTAGCAAATACATCACTGCTGCTAATCTTGGTATAACTCTGTACACTGCTTTGCTTTTACTACTTCAGGAACTTTCAAAGGGATGAAATGATGCCTTGCTGAGCACACGAGTCCTGTAAAAGAAATAATAGGAAATGAATAGAAAGAAGGCATTCAATGGCAAAAGCTACCTCAGAACATGTGCGGTTCTACCCAGAACCCTAAAGGTGCAGAGACAGAGGAAAGCATTGTGTTATTGTTTCCATCTTGCTACCACTCACAAACTTCACCAAGCTTTCACTTTAGCCAGATATTCAAAAGCAAACAGCTAGTCACTACATACTCCCATGAAGAAAGGTTAGAACTACAAAGCTGGAAATGAATGACCTCAGCAAAGGAGAGCTAAGTTTCTTCAAAAAAACAGCAAGTGCGGCAGTCAAACATGCGAATCCATTACACACTGTGCTTTTGTAGCTGATACAAAAGCTTACATAGTCTCTTTATGTTCCGTTTTAGACTATAAACCTGATGAGACAAATTGAGTATATTACTTACTAAGCTGAAGGCAATGTAATATGAAAAGTCATTCTCCTTAATTATGTCTACACTTTCAAAAGTTTAGATCCTCAGCAATATATGTTTTTGTTTACTAATATTAAATGAATACCTCTTGAAGGAGATAGGTACTGTTGCCTGGCCCTCCTCACAACTCTTAAGGCCAGCGTAGCACTAAATAAACTGAAACAATTTAAACTTTGTAGATTTTTTCTGCTGTGAAACAACTATTAAGGCATTTAAGACTGTGTCTTTTTCTGCCTTCAAGAGTTTGGGAGTAGTCCTCCTTTTTCAGTTTCAAGATGACCAAATGGTTCCAGTAATTTCTGATCTTCCTGCCAGTTTGTTATTAGTGCAACTGGCTACAAACCAGCTCACTGATGTCAGTGTCATAATAAGAAATGACAAAGCTACCCAAGGGTCCCGTGAGAAACTGAAGGAGGATCAAACACAATTGTAAATCTGTGCAAGAGACTTACGAAGTCTCTAGAAAAGGTTGTACTGCTTTTTATAGCACTACTTATTCAACAAGTTTTCTTTTTCTTTCCCAGATGTGTGCATGTTGCATTGTTCTCTCTTTTTTGTTGTTTGGGCTTTTTTAATATGTCATGTAATCAAGTATATGAATATTCTTACTTAATGTGAGTGTATAATTCTTTATCTAGTATGACTCATGAATATATCCTATATCCCACAGGGTAAAGCATCCCTAATTATTTGCTGTGTTGCCAACTATAATCTTAGTTTTTCAGCTTGCAGTTATATAAAAGAATCATAATTTTGAGGAAGAGCCATGTTTTCCAAGGCTACAACAGCTATTGTGTGCACATGAATGATGCTGCACACACCCAGAGATCTCCAGACATCATTAAGGCTTATCGATCCTGCCAGCTGTAGAACCAGAAACTAAACATTAGTATAAAAGCCATACATGTCCTTCCCTCATCTTTCAGTAGCTCTGTTCTTGATTTACTCTTGTCTGATTTTGCAATTCAGTTTTTAAGAGTGATGTTGTAGAAAGGTCACTGAAAAAAACCAGACAATTACAAGAAGTCTGTTTTGAGGTATGACTAAAATAGATTATAATGTGGTTCTCCTGGACTTCTTAGAACCAGATTGAAAAAAAGATACCACATTTACGTTGATCTTCATTGCTGTGTCTTGATTTTTACTGCCTTGCCATTTACAGAATCACAGATTCAAGGCAGATTCTTGGAGGGGGAGTTATAACCCGAAGATTAAGATTGTGGAAACCATCATTGCTAAAAAAAAAAGGGATTGTGATCTGGCCAGGAAGAATGCTGTAGAGAAGGAAATGCTGTAGGGAAATGCTGCAGAGAGTTACTCAGCTCAGGCTGAGCTGTAGGGACATACCACGTCACTTCTCATTGTAGCCAAGAAAAGCAGTTGCTTTTTCCGTATTTACATCTAAAGTCCGTTCAGGGATCAAGCTGTACTTATCTGAGCTGTCCTTGGGATCCAGCACAACATGCTCTGCAAGTCAGTATATCTTCACAAAAGACATCTGGCCTTCTGCATTCAAAAAAAGTGTCTGAAGAAAATTTGAGTCTCAATGACTTGTTTTCATCTCATTTTCCATTGTCTGAACCATATCTTATTATCATCTATGCTACTCTGCTGGTGATAAAAATTTTCCAGCCTTCAGGTGATATGAATGTATAAAATGTTCCAGCAGATTCAAATACCATCTTGCCTCACTGCAAATCTACAAAAGGTGTTTTTCCAGCATCCATTAGGCAACACCTAACCTTTGAAAAATGCACTCTATTTCAGCTGACAAGTAATGTGCTGTGAGAAAGATTCAAACTTGACTCCTTAAAGCCAGACTGTCAATTCAATTAAATTGCCTTTAGGATATAATTTTTTATTCCAGATTTCCATATGGTATGAAACAGCCACATTTGCAAAGTTTTATAGGAAGGTACATAGAACCTCATAATATCTTCTGTTCAAGGAAACCACCAGTACGTTAAAAGGAAAGAAAACAAGAACAACAACAACAATTAGGCTTTTGCTATTCTTTCTTCATATTTGTGATGGCATCTAATGATTAGAGAAGGCCCCGAATTTTTGATTGCAGTCTGGTTTCTTACTTTTTGCAGTTTCAACAGATTTGGAGATTATCATTTCAGTCCAAGCTCAATGCTGCAAATTCTTTATTATTACCCTTTCCTGTAGTTCATTTACAAGCTGCAGTGAATGTCTACATAGACAGGTCAAGATTTCCAAAAGGCTGAAATACCTCTTTTTAGCAGTAAAACCTAGGACAGAAAAAGAGGGGAACTGAGAGCAATCTCCATGGAAGATTGCTCTAGGGCTTGTGGAGTAGGCATGTTATTAGTAAGGCCAGCACTGGTAATTCTCTCCACTTTACCTTCCTTACCTCTCCCCATGACTTCCTATGCCTTTAATTGTTTGTCAAACATACTGTTTAAAAGAAGGATCCACAGGAAAGGTCATGTAGCATTAACACATAGTGTTGTTGTGTTAGGTACTGAAAGAAAGAGAAAACATATAATGAGTAATGTTCCCTTACAGCTTCCAGTTTGCTTTCCTTAACTTCAGTCCAGCTTCCTAGAGCTAAATGTTAATCCAACTGAAAACTGTTGTGACCAACTGGAAGGATACAGAAATGTAGAAGGTAAGTGGCCGTCTTTATACATGGTCATCCTGTCAGAAATAAATTACACTCTGCCATCTGTAAGAGAATGCATAGGACTGCAAGGAATTGGGACATTTGCTTTACATCTCTTTGCAACAACAAAAGCTCCAGCAGCGCAGTGGTCACCTAACTCTGAATTGTGGCAGTGGTTCAATACTGACTCAGAGGGAAGTGTGCCAGCAGCACCACTGAATGTGCATTACATATAATACAGCAGGAAATTTGGACAGCAACTTGTTCTAACACTGTTTTGGAAATGCATGAGTCACAGTGTTTCTGGAATCTGAACCTTTCTCAGCATGTTTTTGTGCTAGATACCCTGTCATGTCATTTGAGAAAGCCTGAAGGACTGATGCTGAGTTAGTTTGTTCAGGATCTTCATATTGAAATACTTTAATCCAATTCTGTCATCCTTCTTCCTGTTTCCAAAAAAACAGGGTGCAATCCACTATATTCTTCCATTGTGAAATATTATTTAAAACACTTTTGTAACTGACGCTAATCTTCTCCTTTATTAGAATAACCCACTGACCCTTTCAGCTCAGCTCTTGCACTCACTGACTTCTCTGATGCTTTGAAATGAGGCTCCCCCACTTCTTACTCCTTTACAGCACTGTGCGTACAGTACTGCTTCACCCTTATATTTCAAAGCGTTTCTTGCAAGACTGAGCACTAGCAACACTGATAAAATCACATATGCATTCTGCAGTAACCAAACATGCCAGGGGATAACTCTGTATTTCCTTTGCTTCCTTGCTCTTCTTCTCCCACTGATAGTTGTCTCTGTCTCCAGAGCTCACCCCTGTCTCTGCAGGCTTAGGATACAGGTATCGTTCTCAACTGCACTGACAGCACAATGTCCCTCTCTCTAACAAATGTCATAGTTTGTCTACAACAGCTTGGGTTTTTTTCTACTTCTTACACTAAAATCTAGTGCTGAACTGAATTGCAATTAAAATAATTTTATTTAATCTGACAAATACAGGTATGTACACACACTTTTTTAATGAGACATTTAAATACAAGTATATTGCACATGATCAAGGTGAAAGAAAATTCAACAACATAGTTGTGCTAGAAGTAGGCTGCAGAGGAAAGGGAAGCTTCCCAACTTGCAAACAATTACATGTGGTGGATCAAACATTTAAGCAAACAAGTCTCAGTAAAGATGAGTAAGATTAAAGAAAGGAAAGGTCAAAGAAAGGAAATGCTGAAGACTGAGCTCTGTGACTATGTTTATCCTGAGTCAGATTCCAAAAGTCTTTGATGCCTAAGAGGCTTTTCAGATATCAGCACTTACGCAGATTCGCAGTGTCTGTGACCTAACCCTGCAGGTATCTACAGTTATGCCTAGAGTCGCAAGAGTGCTTGGACCCTAGCTCACAGGTCAGAACAAGGGAGATTAAAAAAACTGTCTCCAGTGTTTGTCACCTGCTGATCCTGTTGAGCATGCCTAGCTGTCCCTTGAAACACAGCCAGGAAGCAGATGGTGTCCTTGCCCATGTTGGGCAGTAAAAACAGTCAGCTGGGAGGTGGTGTATTTGGGAAGATGAGTTCCCACTTCTCTTCCATAACACATGTAGAGCAGATTTGCAGCAAAAGCCACAGTCTCACAGAGGTCTTCCTTATCAACAGCATTACAGAACCATTTCTCTCAGTTTTCTTTAAATGTGATAAAGTCAAGTGTGTTCTTTGCCATATAGAGTTGATGTCTGATATTTAAACTAGGGTATTTGTTTGGTTGTTTTTTTAAAAAAAGATAGTACAAGTGACTTAATAGGAAACAAACCATATTGTGGACATACTCAGCAATATTAAAATTGCATTGCATCACACATGTCACCTTTTAACAGGGTCTAACATGTTTTATAAACCTTCCTTTATCTGCCTCTACTTTGTCCTCTTCCACTTCTACTTGTAGCCTTCCTCCTAGCTTTTTTTCTACAAGCAGGTAAACAGAGGTGAAATGCCACTTGGAATTTATGTGTCACCTGTATTACTCATAGTTACAAATTTTTTAAGACTGCAGACAACTGGGCAATAAAAAATGTGTTTAGTCCTGGGTACCTCTGCCAACCTGCCATGGCTGCTCCAATATAAGTTAATTTACCACATGCTTCATGGGCTTTTAAGCAAAACAAAGACCAGGCTCATGATAAATGACAGCAGCATATATCCTCTGCCAGCTCATGAGTCTGAGATGGGATACTCCACATCTGCCTATTTTTAGCAACTGCATGGCCTTTTTATGCCCTTTAATATTTTTAGTCATACAAAGTACATACACAGTGAGCAGATCTTCCTGTATTGATTTGGGCAAGAATTCTAAAAACTCTTCTTCTGTTGTATTTGTTTCCAGAAAATCAACACTGCACAAGATAGCTGCCACACTGGCATTTTTTGCTTACATGGATCTGCATCATTTGTGTGTGTTCTGTAAGACACTGGTATCTTAATAGAGCTTATCTGAAATAATTTGGGTTTGCATCTGAAAGCTAGCATCCTAACAATGGCTTAACAAAGACTGATAATTGATTGTTATTTGTAATTAAATAATAATAATAATAGCAATAGAGAAAGGAATAATTCTGTGCCTTGAATTTATGTCCCTGACAGTAGTGTCTGAGTCTTTTTTCATTTCTGTGATGTTTTATCTCCTGAGTACCTACTTGCAGTAAAACACTTGTGTCTTTCCCACATGGCAGAAGCGAACAAACAGAATGTGAGTTGTACGTTAGCTCATGGCTTGCATTCCAGCCCCAGCTCCTTGAAAGCCCACACCACCTTTTTATTAACTCATACTCTGATGCAATCCCGTGTGCACACCAGGAAGGGAAACCTTCTGCAATGCTGCAATGCCTTTTGTGCCTAAAAAGGAACCCCTCCCTCCTTCTCAGATACCACCACTTAACCCTCTGGCATTGCACATTCAAGTCCTTACTCTGACATGGCTAAAAAGTATGGATCTAACTGGAAGCATGTAAACAATTCAGCCAGGGCTCCCTGGAAACTGGGGGGGAGTGTTCATACCTCAACAATTATGCTCTTCTTCCTCACTTATGGCTAATATAAAGGAGAGCAAAGATCAAAATTACGTTATCCACTTTTCTTGTATTGGGCAAGTGATAGTTTGGGGGCATCATCCCAAGTTTTCTACTTTTCTTCCTGGTATCTGTAGGTATGAATTTCTTCAATATGTTTGTGTCCCCTTCTGAATGCTTCCTAACGCTGAAAAGTTAAAATAACATAGAGTGGTTTTAGTGCAGCTCAGCACACATTGTTTCCGTCATGTGAGAATTGCTTAACTGTGGTACACTTCAAGAGCACAATTTATTACAAACCTTGGAAGTCATTTCAGGAGCCCAAGGACCTCATGGACCTTGGACCAATTTTCAGCAAAATGCTCAGATGTGCAGTCACTAGGCAGATGTCTGGAAACATGTTCATGCACGTTTATCTGCAAAAATGCAAGCATTAACACTTGAGAGCATTATGTGGATTTTAAACAAACCCTGAAAGAGTTATTCTGACAGATGTAATCCTTCACCTCTCTTTTGGCAAGTGCTTGTTCTGGCTACAGGAGCCAGACCACATAAGTGAGGATCCTGCCTGCTTCCACTGCTTCTGGTGCTCCAGACACTACAGCATCCCTGCCCAGTGCTGACTTCACTGTTATTGTTACTACTCTAGCTGGTAAAGAAGCAGCAATGTAGAAGGGAAAGATAATACAGGAGATAAGAAGTTATTTTTATGCTTTCATCTGCACAGATGACTCATATGGAACAGGTTTATTCCTTATCTGCCTTGGGATTAATGCCTCAAGGAGAACAGCAACAAAAATTAAGGCTCTTATGCTGCTGTAGAAAATAATTCTTTTTTTAGTCCTGCTCTGTGAGGTCTTCGAGGCAAAGGCTGTGAGTGTGTACAGCATATATAGCACAATTGCCTCCAATCTTGCTTAGGTCTTTCAGTATTAGTGTAGTAGTAGTAAATACCAAGTGGTCAGGGTTTAATTATAAATCTGGACATTCTGTGCTCTGGTGATAGATTACAGAAGTGATTAAATTACACCTTAAGGCACTGAATCTACTGTTGGCAAGAGGGTGAATCCATGTAAAAGGACAAGACAGCAAAGTGAAATCCCATATTTCCTGATCAGTGTGTAGGACACAAATTAAGAGGAAATAATTTCAGTAACTGAATGTTTTGCATGCTGGAGCAGGCCCAGATACGGCTTTTTGTGTTCAACTCTGATGACTATTTCTAGAAGAAGGAGAGATAAAAGCTTTCATCAGTTAATGATTATATTAAGACTCAAATCCTCACATGATTATTTGAAGAGGAATTCTAAATAATTAATGTTGCAAATATTTGTTGATTTATTCTCCTCCATTCTTAATTTTGTTTTAAGCAGGAGCTGACCCTGATCATGCTCTCTGAAGGATAATTCAGACATGCAAGAAATAAATGTTCTCCACAATCAGTACTGAAGTGGGTTTCTTTGTGCCTTGCTTGATTCTCCCAGCCTGAGGGTGTTGGTTGCATTTTCCCTATTGTTATTTTGCTTTAAAAGCCCCCTCAGAATTTAATTTTGTAGTTGCAATTATTATGTACTAGGCTATTGTAATTGCATTGTATTGGTGCAGGGAGATGTGTCCAAGATTGAATTTTATCCAATGTAGTCTAATGTCTTAAGAAAACAACAACAGCAAAGAGCAATGAACAATGAATTAATTCCTTTGAATCTGTGGCACTGGGGAAAAAACCCCACAAATTTATGGACCTCAAACAAAAGCAACACTGTCAACTGCAACAGCATAATACCATTACTAAAAATGTTGCAAAAGGTCCCCTACAGACATATTTCTGTAGCCATTCTGGTTATATTAGTTTGGCCTTAGCTTCAGAGTGCAGTTTTGGATGAATATGACTTAGGAGCATTAGAGTAATGTCTGGAGGCTCAACTCATTGTCTTAGGAAATATACAGGATAAGGGACCACTGCCGTTTCAAAGACTTTTCAACATAAAGGGGCAGAATGTATGGAACTGAAGGGGCAGCATCCAGGAAGTTTATCTGCTGATGGGCAAGAGGAGCTAAGACGGGTAAGAATTGGGCCAGGAAAACAACTTGGATCTACTTCTCATTGGGTGTCTCTGCTTCTCTCTGCTTGTATGCCGTACTTTTAGTGGTACTTCTACTAGTATCCATGCCATCCTGAAGTGGTATGGGACTGGGAACTGCTGCATCTCAGTAGTTCCAGTGTAAATTGCTGCCTGTTGAGACCAGAGCATCAGACTGTTGCTGCCAAGCAGGGACAAGCAGCAGGAGCAGAAACCTTAGCTGCTGTGTTCTGGATGCACAGCTTTGAACAGACGGTGAGGCATATGGAGTTGTACTCGGAAGAAGTGCAGTAACATGCATGTTCTTTCAAGCTGATTTTGTTCTATCTGTTGAAGTGGATATGTGGATATCCAAGCATAGACAGAATGAGGCACTGGAGGCTGAGTTACTTCATCAGGTGTGTGATCAAAAAACAGATGGCTTTGATAAATCATTAACATTCATTTGATACATCATTCTTCACAGTGCAGCTGGTTTACCCTGTTGAAGTTCATCTCTTGAGATTTCTATTGCGGCCAGAGTCACTTCTGTTTTGCTAGCTGGTTTGACTGGGAAGCACAAGCAAGTAGTGAAGAAGAGAGAGGGGAAATAAGAAGCCAGAGGGCACAAATCCTACAGCCCCTAAATCACTCTGACTTGCAAAGTTTCACTCAGCCATGAACATTTTATAAACACCCATGGGATATTTTTTCTTTCAGAATCTATTATTGCTTCAGAGCAATATCTGTAACTGAAACAAATAATAAAATCCAGTAAAGAGCAAACAGGGATAGTTTACTAGCCTTAGGGTTAACTGGTAGAGTGTAGCTGATGGCCACAGAGCTGCTTGGCATGCTTCTTGGTAGAATAGCATGAATGCATGCAAAATTACCATGGGGAATTCTCCCTGGCCTGTGCTAGTTAGTTCTAAACAACACCATTTGTAAGCCAACAGATAAATAGTACAAACAATCATAGCCAATACCTGTTTCATGTGTGCTGGCCCCACTTAATTCTGCGATGTATTGTATGATCTTCTGAGGCCATATGATACATGCTATTAAATATATATATAAACAAAGTTTTATGTTTGGGGTTTAATGCATTTTCATTCATGGACACGAATGTGAAATTTATGCTATTATGCTGTCTGATGATGTCTGCTTGATTCTTTATTTCTGTGGCTAATACTTAGACATAACCCATATTTTCTACTACAAGAGTTCTCATCCCTCTCATGGAAATAGTCTTGTAACTTTAACCTAATACTGTGATAGCAGAACCCTTTACACATCTGAACTTGCCCAGGGGAGCAAGTGAGTCACCACAGGTGACAATCTCAACTGAACCTGACAGCAGGAGCTTTCTGGTGAATAGACAACACAGTTCAGTAGACATGTGGGGGTGAAATACCCAGACAAGTACCAAATGGGTTTAAAGTGAAAAGAATTAAAGGAGAGAAGACAGGAAACTCCTCATGCTTTGTTTATTAGAAATAGAAACACACTTCATTGCTCATGGCTCCCTTTCTAAAAACAAACATTAGATGTAGGAGCACAAGAAAGAAAACATCTAAATGGCCAGGCCAAACAAAAGAAGAGATATGAAACTAAGATATTTTGGTATCGAAATTCTGCTTCCTGAAACACTCTGTGCAAGGGATGTTAACTGACTTCAGAGGTCCAGGTCTCAACACTACCTATAGGAGCATGCGTTATTTCCCAAGGGGCAAATCCTATGCCTTGGACAAATGATGTAAGAGAAATTCAGGAGGGTCATTTTGGCAGGCTTTTATCCATGGTCCTTTTCTGTAGATCTTACTGCATGAGTAAGGTTGTTGCAGGTAAGTTCTGAGTGACCACACAAAAGCATTGTGGAGTCTGACAGAACATTATAAACAAGCCTGAACTATTTAATCTCTGCTAATTATTATTAATGAATTTTGCAGTGTTACACTGTGGCTACTGATTGGCTTTCAAAATAGGAAGACCTGGTTCAGATCAAGTCCACCCAGCCCAATACTGTGCAACAGCACTCGGCAGCAGATATTTAAAGGGAGTTTAGGAACCAGGCCCTACAGAACGACCCTTTCCTGCCAGACCTTTCTAAATGTCAGAACTCAGCAGTGCTGGTATTTCGTAAACTACCAGGATCCACTGTGGACCTATCCTCTTTAAGTTTACCTTGTATTCTTTGTATTTTTTTTAGCCCCACAGCACCCTGAGGCAGCAAATTCCACTATACTCTCATGTAAAGGAATTCTGCTGTCTGACACTTTGTATCTCCCTAATTCTTATCAGATATAAAGCAGTGAATCCTTGTTACACTTTTAACCTTCCCCACACATTTTGTTATTTTATAGATCACAGAATCACAGAATCGTTAAGGTTGGAAGAGACCTCTAAGATCATCAAGTCCAACTATGCCCATCACTAACATACCACTAAACCATGTCCCTAAGTAGAGCATCTAAATGTTTCTTAAACACCTCCAGGGATGGTGACTCCACCACCTCCCTGGACAGCCTATTCCAGGACTTAACAACCCTTTCAGTAAAGAAATTTCTCCTTATATCCAATCTAAACCTCTCCTGGTACAACTTTAGGCCATTTCCTTTTGTTTTGTCACTATTTACCCTCTAGAAGAGACCTACCCCCATCTCACTACAACTTCCTTTCAGGTAGTTGTAGAGAGCAATAAGATCACCCCTGAGCCTCCTCTTTTCCGGACTAAACAATCACAGTTCCCTCAGCTGCTCCTCATAAGACTTGTGCTCCAGATCCCTTACTAGCCTTGTTGCCCTTCTCTGGACACACTCTAATGCCTCTGTGTCCTTGTAGTGAGGGGCCCAAAACTGAACAGAAGTATACTAGGTGTGGCCTCACCAGCGCTGATCGGTACTTTCTAAAGCCTTTCCCCCTATCATTATTCCCTTTCAATACTGAAAGATCTTACTCTGTTTCTTCTGCTTTTAAGCTGTTGTGTACAGCTTCTCAAAATCCTTTTTGTCGTCCTTTGAGCTTTCTCTGCTACTTATCTGTTTTGATGTGGGATTGCCAGCATTCAGGAATGTGGCATAATGATATTTGACAGATGGCTCTCGATGTCTTTCCTAATAGCATTCCCAGCGCTCTGGTTGGTGTGGTGAATTCTCCACTGAGCACCCAGAGGATGGCTTCCCAGAATTCTTGACTGTGACCCTCTCATCCCTTTCCTGAGTGGTAATGGCTCATTCAGAGCTATTGACTCCTACCCTAGATCAAGGTGCAGAGAAACAAGTTTGGAAAGTCCCATTGTTTACCAAAAGCTGCCAATCTATTTGAATGTTAGTTACAATTAAGGTTTCTGTTGGGTCAGTACTCATTAATTATCATACAAATAACACAATAGACTGATGATAAACTTCCTGAGAGTTCATTCTTAGTAACAAAACTTTTAAGGAAGACAGGCAAAGCTTACAATTTGCAGAAGAACTAGAAGAAAATAAAGACATGAGTAAGGCTTTAACTTGGTCTTAGGGTTCTCTGCTGCTTACTGCTCCCAATTAAACAAAAATATACAATTTATAAAAACAAACAAAATAAAAAAGTTAAATAACCACATCAAACAAAAGAATAGGTGAGAGGACAAGATACTTAGGAAAGTCTAAATTCTAGAGAGTGTTATTAGACTTTTTTAAAATATAAATTTAGTAAAGGGATAAAATATAACTTATAAGCTTTGTCTGTTGCCTTCATTTTACTCAGGTCCCGGTTCAAACCTGCTCTTTAGCACAGACCCTGCTAAGCACATGTGTGGGTCTGACCTGACATCACTGAGTCACTGTGGTTGTTAAGAATGGTGGATACCACTCATGTTGCTGTGAGGGACAAACACCAAGCAAAGCCTAGACAGGAAAAAAGTCATAAAGTCAGAAGATACTGAGCAGAAAATGGATAATTATCTGTGTCCTTGCAAAAATAATGAGACCATCTAAATAATAAACAACTGTCTGTAGGAGGGACTGGGCCAAAACATCACTATCTAGACTACTAGAAGCAGCTCCAGATAGGCCAGTCCAGTGCAAAGCAGAGTTATCTACCTTCTTAGGCATATGTGAAAAGTTAAGAGTTATATAACTTCTTAGGTGTGAGTGAAGAGTCAGTTGCTTATGTTAAGGTGGAATCAGGAAGTGTGTACCTCCTGAATATCTCTAGATAATGGAGAAAGGGAGAGGGACCTTCTGTGGCTGGGGGTCAGGGGTAAAAGAGGGCAACAACCCCCAGCAACCTGAGAGAGACACAAGGACAATGCCCATGGACTCTCTCCCTTTATTTGAATAAAGTTAATAGGAAAACTCACTCTGCCTCTTAGGACCAATTAATTATTTTCACGATATTTTTCTTTACAATACTAAAAACTTCTTACAGGAGAATATGAAATGAAGGATCTCTGATATTTATGTTATATACTTAAAAAATCCCTAACCTCCAACTGTTGCTGAACTTGGTTTGTATTTCTGTTCATAATAAAATATCCTCCATCCCCTTTGGAACATACTGCTCCAGCTATCTCTGACCAAGCATCACCAGTTTGCCTGTTCTGCTACCCTGGCCATTGTTATAGCAGCAGATACTGTATTGTTTGTTAAAGGTGTTTAAGCACCCCTTCAGTTTTACACCAAACCATTTTAATTTTCTGTGGCTTAACAACGTATCTGAAGATGCAGTACTTGTACTGACACAACCCTGGAGTAACATATGTTTTTTCTAAACCGAGTGGTAATTCAGGCTGAAAGTGCTTTGCTTGGCATGCTTCCACAGTTAATATTTGTCTGCATCTGAAGGCCCAGGAAAGCCTTCTGAGAGCACAGAAGAGTGCAATGCTAACCCAATCCCTCAGTCTGTGCTTAGTGGGGTTTCCAGGACACAGCAAACCTTGCGGTGGGAATAGGGTTGCAACACCAAGGCTCATATTGCTTATGCAATGGAGAGTTTGGAGATGAACTGAGTGACTACTTCCTTTCCTCAGTTCTGGCAGAAGATTGCAGAGATGCTTCTTCCCTCAGGCAAGCTGTGTTTCAGGGGTGTAATAGAGATGTAGAAACTGCAAGACAATAAAGCATGATTAATTTCTCTTGAATGTGGTGGTTCTGCAGCCCAATTTGCAGGTGTTTTAAAGTGTAATCACTAACTTGCTTACATTCTTCTGGGAAAAGATCCATTTAAATTACCACAATCTCTTTGGTCTCTAATTTACTGCATAGGGGTGTGGATCAGGAGAGCTGTTTGCTGCTTAGCCCACAAGGTTAACATGATGCTTTTGGATTGAAGAAAGCAGTTACGGCAGTTGTGCATGGAATGTTTGCATTGCTTGTCTTATGGTTTTCTCAGCCATCCTGCAATTTTGGGAACGGTATCTACATCTGATTTAAGACCTTGTCAACAATCCCTGCTTTGTAAGGAGCAGAGCAGATTGCACACTTTGCTTTCAGCACCAGTTCTCACAAAGATAAGCTTAGTTTTCTTTGTTGCCAGGTTTTGCTTTATTTTCTTCCATTGTGTATGGCTAGGCTTTGCGAACGAAGATCCAGGGAGGGCTCCATCCATGCTCTTCATCAGCACTTTTTANCCAGGGGCCACAGAAGACCCCAAGTGATTTTCAGACTGTGCCTATTTTTTTTTTTTTCCCATTACTTTCTTCATTTAAAGACAACACTGGAGTTTCAACCTTCATGACACCATCCCGGAATGCTTCACAGGAAAACGTACTCTGTAAATTACACTACACTTAAGGAAATCAAGGGTAGCTTTAACCTGTAGAAGTGCCCATTTTGATTTGTAGCTGGGCAGCTTCTTCAGCATTGAGATGAAATTGGGAACTCCTGTCTAGGCTGCTACGTAGAGCTTCTTTATATGTTCTATATGGAACTGCTTTATGTACCTTTTTAGGCATCATGGCTGAACTGAAGATAGTGTATTTAGCAAGGCATTTCCACCTCAAGAACTCGTTTCCCTTGATGATCTGCCAAACCTGTAATTCAGCTTTTAGGATATATTACAAAGTGAAGCTGTTTTCAGAATTAGAGGGTGGGATACATGAGAAATTGCAGAAAAGTTTATGCTTGATGCTTTGAGTGTGGGAAATGCCACTCATCCCACCTGCAATTACCTAGAACAAAACACAGATGTGCTCAGCAGCCTGAGTGGTTAAGTTTGTGCCCAGCAGCATTAACACCACTAGCAATAAAGTTGTCTGTTTCGTGGTAAATGCTGATAAATGAAAGTGTGGTCACTCGCAAAACATTTTATTCATGTTAGTAGCTATTTTCTGTCCAAATAACAGCAAATACAGAAAAAGATTGTTTTAGCTTGGGCTGAAACTCAGCTTCTCATCTCTTTTGCAGTTTTCCAACACTCTTCCAGGGGTGGAAGCAGCTGTTTCCTTAGAAAGGAAAAAAAAGACCAAAAGCACCGGCGTTTAGAGAAAAGGACAGGGCAGACCAGGTCGCCGCGGTGGACTTCCCTCTCGGGTGTTTGTCACCCCAAAAGCCCCTTTGCGGGGCGGAGTGGAAAGGTCACGCTCCGCTGCCACTGCCCGTACTGCCTCAGGACAGGGCCGGACAGGCAGGTGGAGGCAGAGCACTCCCTGAGGCGTCATTGGCCCTACGGCAGCACCATGACCACGCGGGGTCGGGGGGAAGCCCAGCGCTGCGGGGCGGAACGGGGTTAGCGGCCGTCATCGCCTCAGGCGGGCGAAGGCCAGAGCGTGCCCTCTGAGGCCCGGGGGTCCCCTGAGGCGGCGGGGCTCGCACCGCGGAGGCGGGGCGGGAGGCAGGCCGCACTGGGGGCGGGCC
>VWZO01016826.1:6873-25021 GCA_013396975.1 Bucco capensis | reverse complement strand
TGAGATTCATCCCACCATGTTTCAGTGATAGCAATCAAATCAAAGTTATCCAATTGCACGAGGGTCTCCAGCTCATCCTGCTTATTATGCATGCTGCATGCATTTGTATAAAGGCACTTCAGCTGGGCTATTGATCTTACCACCTTCTGGGAGGTGCCTTTATCACCTTCTTTGTAATTCACAGGTATTGTCCACCTGTCCCTTGGAGTGTCAGCAATCACATTATCACCCCATTCATTCAGAGCCAGATCCCCTCCCCCTGACACACCTAGGTTAAAGCTTTACTGATAAGTCCAGACAGCTTGCTGCCCAGAACATTCTTACCCGACTTGGTCAGATTCAATCCATCTGATGATGGGACACATGCATACAGAAGGATTTTAAAGGTCTCATTTTGTGAGTTTTAACTGCCACAATACGTAACTGCCTTGAGGAGGGATAGGTTTAAAACACAGGGTCCCAATCTCCACTGAGTTTACTGTTTTGCTTGAATCCATATGGAGGAATGTAAAATGAACGCATGCTTGGTCCTGTACAGTTTGATTCAGCTATCAAGAAGACAGTGAAATAACAGTTGGTAAAAAGTCATTTTAGGAATGCGAGTAAAAAGTGCATTACTTGCCAGCCTAAGTGGTGAGTGAGCGGTGAGGGAAATACGTCTGAGAGTCCCCTTTCTCCTATGTCTTCTTCTGGCTGTAGGTGTTTGACTTTAGCAGGGAACTGCTAGTAGTGGAAGGTAGTTAGTGGTTCCTGGTTGTTGTTACGTGTCAAGAAGCTTGTATAGTGTCTTCACCATAATGGCAAAACCTCAATCCATTCCCTAAAAATAGAAAAAAAGTGCAGCTTTCCTGTATTTGTACAGCCCCTTGTACTGCGTAGGGCTGCATCTACCCCCTGAGCAAGAAATTGCAAGAAATTTTATGTTTGTATTTCTGTGTCATCAGGCTTTTGCTAGCCTTTTGTGTCCACCTTTCTTTTGCTTTCCTATAATTTTGTAGTCCTCTTTTGATAACTCCTGAATGACTGCTATAAATTGTTACAGGCATTTGGAGAAGGAGGATTTTGAGGAAAAAAATTGTGTAGCATGGTGCAAAATGAAACTGCGTGTTACAATTTTAGTGAGAGATACTAAGCAGCAGTGCTGCATTCATCAAATTTTCCATAGACTGCTAAATATCCTTCTATTACTCCCACAAACAAGTATGGAAAGTTGTCTGCTTCTTTGCTCCGAGAGACCCTGTTGTCCCACTGATTTGCTCTCACAATTGCTCTGTGTCAGTCCTTGAGGTCTGCATTGTAAGACCTTCCTTTCTGCAGCAATGGCACGTCATTGCTGTTGCTGAAATACAGTTTAGTGTAAAGGCCATTTAGTCAATGCCAGCATTCATTTGGAAGAAGTTTAACATTAGCATTTTCTGTGCTTGATACTGCCAAGTGCCAGACTCCCTGATCCTTATTAGTAAACCATTTAGACTTACACATAAAGCTTTCTATTAGTTCTCCCTGTTGATTTCAGCAGAGCCAATCACATACATTCAAACTTTCAGAAGATGCTAAAATCATTAGCAGACTGGGGCTAAGAGCACTCCATTTCAAGAGACTTAATGAATAGGTCGAATTAATCTTTTTATAAAAATAAGCAATTAAATAAAAACCCCAATTAAAAAGAGACTTCATGTTCTTTATATCAATGGGGAATCAGATCAAGTGAGAGCAAGTGTGCAGCAAATGGAGAATGGAGGTAAGTTTATAGTGACATAATCATCCCAACTGGAAGCTCTAAGAGGTTTTCTTTCTCTTTTAAATCACTATTTTTGTATAAGAACCTAGTCTACTTATAATCGAGCCTGAAGCCAGGCAGCCTTTTAAGCATCATAGCTGGTAATTTGAGGTCTTCATGTGAATGTGTTTTCCCATGTTGCTACTAATTTGTTTCTGGGAAAAATACATATGTATATATTATGAGAAGACTCTGGTTTTCTTTGGGGTTTGTCATGAAGTGCTGACAAAAATAGGGCTGAAATCTAAACTGAAATTGCCGGGTTTGGATTCTGAATTGTAGGCTTCCTTGTAAGCAAAATGATACAAATTCAGACTAGCCTAAAAACACAGATTCTTCATCTGAACTGGATATTGCCACTTACATCAATTAAAAACAAATGTTTGAGAAGCACTTGACTTCTACTAGAGCTTTGGTGATATCCCTTTATCCTCTGTGAATGTGAAAAATCATGTATACCTTGTACTAGCACATGCCAGCAAATAAATGGTGTGCAAGGTAACTCTTGTGTGGGTATTTCTATGCAACTGGATGAGTTTTACACTGAAATTTTATGCAGTGGCAGATTAAGTATTTGGCAGGCACATTAGGTCCCTATTTTAAAATATTTATTTCTGTGTTTATTTTCCTTTTGTATGCTGCTGCAGTAACAAGTTACTCATACTTGTCCAGTGATTTTGTGTATTATTCCAAGACTAAAACCAGATACAGTAGGTTTAAAGATAAATTATGGTAGGAGGCAAAAAAAAAAAATCTATTCCCTATAAAGGAAAAGAAAATGCAGCTTTTCTATATTTACACGGCACCTTATACTGCTTAGGGATCCCCAAAGTAAATAGCAATCCTTTATCTCACATCTGTTAAACAAGATTCTACAGTACAAGTGGGTTTCTGTGCACAGTGTCTGCAGGTGAGAGAGGCAGCAGTTGCAGAGTGGTGCCATAACATGCACTACCTAGGGAATGAGGTGTTGGAGCTGTTGCCTGCTCCTGGCATCTTCCCAGGGTTAATGGGAAAGGACTGTAGAACCTTTTAGCCCAGATCTGTACCTGTTTTTTGTCTTGAGAAGGCAGTGACTGTCCATGTGCATGACTCTTTTTTCCACGTAAGAGAGAAAAGACAACCTTAAGGTGACTTGGTAGAGTTGAAGGGTTCTGTCAGGATTTGGGGGGAGAGGGTGTACTTCAAAAGCAAGCAATATATTTAACATCAGTCAGACTGCTGATGCATCCGAGTTAAGCAAGAGCTTACATATTTGTGGAAATGGAGACAATATCTGTGGTCAAGTGGAATGAGGTTGAAGAAGAAATATATACTGTGGGCATGTCAAAGAGGATAGGTGTGATGTTCTGCTGGGTGAAAAACTGACTCAACACGGTCCCTGACAACTCTTACGACTGGCTTGCAGCCTGGCTGCTGGCAATTAGTATCAAGAATTGGATTTGTCTGATATACATTGTCACTAGGTTAGGAAGATCATTTTCCAAATCATCTATGGGATCGTGTTTCAGACGTGGATGTCCTAGCTTGTTTTGTTGTTTGGTTTTTGTTTTGGTTGTTTGGGGTTTTTTTTGTTGGCTTTTTTTTTTTTTAATTCTTTCTTTCTCTGTTTCCCTTCTTTCTGGCATTGCATTCCAGGTTTCCATGACTCCTGCATCCAATTTTACTCTGCTGGTCTTGGTTTTGATGTATTAGTAAAGTCTCCAGGACCAGGCTTCTGTTTCACTGTGATTCATTTACTGTTGCCTACTTTTTCTACATGTTGTTTCTTTGGGGTTTTTTTGCTTCCTTGTGCTTTTTTAGCTTGTCATTGCATCCTTTCTCTTGTTTTCATATTATATTTTAGGCTCTGCTCCTAAAATATCCATCCAGAGAGTAATTTTAAAATAATCCAATTGAGACTGCTGCTATGTTCAAATACATCTTCACACTTAGTATGTTTTTCATTAATCAGATTTTTACGTGTTAGTTTTACTACTTGATAATTTCTTTCTAGTTTTCTTCTTTGAAACCAGAAATGCTTTAGAAGGTTTTCACTGCAATGTGGTTTTGTGTATTGTTTTAAAAGCTAAATTATAAAATAAAGCTTTGAAGTTTGATCTGTAGAACAACTAAATATTCCAGCAGCATATTCCTGCCTGTGTAGTTTAACTTGCCAATGAAATCTTCCTTCACTTCTGGAGGGCAATACTTCCTTAATGATCTGTTTTACGCTGATTTAACATCTTTCTCTGAAGATTTCCAGTAATTTTTAAGTTGTGATTAAATGTGCTGTGATACACATGAAGTGACATTTGTGTGGGTACATTGGGATATCAGAAGGTTAAATGACTTTTTTAATGAACGAATGGCAGTCTCAGTCTCCTGACCTAGCCCCAGAACAGCCACTCCTTTCCAAAGAAATACTTTCATCCAGGGATGCAAAAGCAAAGCCTCTGACATTATTCTGATCTGTATCTGTTCCCAGGACATTACATTTCTGTGGATACATCTTATGAGGGTGAGAAAGCTGTGCTGTCCAGCCCTGAGCTGTACTCTGAAGAGTGGAGCTGTGTCAGACTGATTTATCAGATAGCAACAACTCCAGAGAATTCAGCTGTTCCTGCCAGGCTCAACCTGTACTTGAGGCAGGAAGGAGAGAGCTTTGATCGTTTACTGTGGTCAGCCAATGAGCCTTCAGATAGCTGGCTCATAGCTAGCTTAGATTTAGCAAACAACACAAAGAAGTACAAGGTAAGCCCAATTTTAGAAGATGCCACAGGCTTTCTAGTGCCTGTGTTGAGGTCTGTGTGCTGTTTTTCAAGCATGTCCACTCTGGGCCCTGTTCTCGAGTTTCTCCTCTAGGGCTGGCGGCATGTGAGTCAGCTGACTCCTCTGTCCCTAAAATCAGTGATCAGAGCTGACTTGTGTCAGGCAGTTGATGCTCTTCCCATCAAATGTGTGGTGTGGCTCACAGGAAAGCACAGCTGGCCGTAGCAAATATCCAAGCTGCAGTCTGAGGTCTGAAACTTCAGTCACTCATTCCTGCCCTCTGTGCACTCCTAGAAGGAGGCAGAAGTTGAGACAAGTATTTCTGCCCCAAACCTGTCACTTCACATCTCTCACTGTACCATCCTGTATAGCCACAGTTGAGGAATCTAAAGTCCTGTACCCCATATATGAAGTGTGGGATTTTCTAGCCTTGTCTCATTATTCTTCAGTGTGTCTTCTGTCCTCGAGGAAGGGCACTGATTCTGTCCTTAATGCATACTGCCAAGCTCTTCTGCTGGTGTCGGTCCAGCTGCAATTGGGATGGTTGTACTGAAAAATTAACAAACCTGAGCCTGGTTTGCTTGAAGGTGTGAGCACCCTAAGAGCAGAGAGCTGCTCAGTCAAGGTGGACCCCATATTTATTGTCTCCAAATACCTTATTTGTGTGAGAATTTTTTGTTTACATCCAACTGCTCTTCAAAATGGTTTTTGCAGTACGTGCAATCAGTCTCATGCTCAAGACATAGTGTTCTAATTGGTTTTGTCCTCATACTTAGAACAGAGTGTTCTGGACTGTTAATTTCATTCTTTCTAAATCACACCCCTTGCTAAGAAGGTCAGTTTACATTTCTATTAACTACTGATACTTGGTTCCCACAGTCTTCCGGCAAAAGCACCTCTGCTGACTACAAGGATTGAAAGGCCCCCCACATGTATTTTATTTGTTCTTCTGTTTATCCTGTTTAAATGTCCAACAAGGTAATGAAAATATTGAAACCCTAAAATTTACAGTTTGGTTTATATTGTACAGATTTTACTGGAAGGTGAAAGGGGACAAGATAAATTCGCCAGTATAGCAATTTTTGAAATTAAAATAACTCCGGGATATTGTATTGGTAAGTATTGTCTGCTCAGCCTCTATTCTTATTCTCTGCATTAAAAGAAAATGCATTGTTAGCAGGTTTTAAACTGAATTAAAGGTCTGGGTTTAGAAAATAGAGAATGGGGTTTGCCTTATTGAAAAGTAGGCTGCAATATTCAATACAGATTTTTTTAAAGTTACACACTAATACGTGTTTTTACTCACCCACCTCTGATATACATAGGCATTTCACATACAGTAATTCATTCTAGAGCTACTTATTGTTCAAGCAGGAACAAGTGTTCTATTTCATAAAACTAGACTGCTGCAAATACTAGACATAACATCTGTGACATTATTTCTGCTGTTTGCCTGCTCACACTTCCTTACAGTGGCATCTTGCAGGCTGTAGAATCAAAACTCCATTGATATTTACACTTACTGCCTTCTCATTGCATTTGCCAAACACTGCTAGCAAAGTTCAAGGCTGGGAGACCTTACCATTTCTGAGGAGCTCTGGTGGAGTCCAACCAAATTGTCACAATTCCTTGGCTCTGTGAAGGAAAATAAAGCAGTCTCCTTACCACTGTGAAACACTAGTCCTGCTTTTCTTCAAGCCATCCCTGATTTACAAGTGGAAATTCTGCTCTGACTATTTAATATTATGAAGTGGTGTATTTTAAATCTCTTTTATTTAGTTCTAAATAACAGCAGTCCTATATAGCCCAGTAATAAAAAGACAGATTGGGCCAAACAGAATGGAAATAAGGATTTTATCATAACTTGATCAAAAATTGTGGCTAAGTTGGCTTCCATTTATTCTAAGGTGTTAAGTGCTCTGTCCAGCTTTATAAATATAAGTGTTATCTGCACTGCCATTAGTAAAATAAGGCTAGAGCTTAGCAACAGACTTTCTTCCAGTTTCTGTAATGAAAATATGCACACTCAGCTGGTGATATCTGCGTTTGCAGAATGTGACTTTGAAGAAAATCATCTCTGTGGCTTTGTGAACCACTGGAATCCCAATGTCAACTGGTTTGTTGGTGGAGGGAACATTGGCAATTCTCAGTCTATTCTGCCCAAAGACCACACACTTAACAGTGAACTGGGTAAGCAACAATTGTAATACGGAAGTATAGTGGAGAATTTGAGTCTGTGATCCATGTACGACTCTTTTACTGCAGATTATTATGTGAGTTCTTTCTTTTCTCCTGGCTTTGGATGGGATAAGAATGACTTACGGGAAAAGGGGGGTTAGAAAAAGATGGGAGCAATTTGCAGAAGTTCACATGAAGTTTTCTGTAAGATTTATAATAAGGCTATTATGTTCTTTACTAGGCTTCAAAATTGCTTAAAATAAGGATAACATTTTGGACAAAGAGAGGTGAAATCCATTTTTTTCTGTAAGTTCTAGAAGAATAGGCCACAAAAAGTTTTAAGATTTTGTACCACTGCAAGGGTTTTCTTTCCAGTGGTGATTGGGAAAGCTGAGTAGGAAAGCTAAGGAACTGAGTCACGTTTGAAGAATCTCAGGTTAAATTGCACAGTTTAGGAGTTTTGTTTCTTTCAGACAAATATGGTGTTGTTAATACAGTCCATCAGAGGCAGGATGCTGTGAAGACTTAAAGGAGTTTCAGCACTTGCTCTGTATGAAGTACTTGTCCCAGCCACCTTGTTGAGGGAATTTTTTACATTGTCATAGAGAAGGGTTGCAGGATATGGTTACCTTTTGGTGTAGTGTTGCATAAAGTACCACAGCAGGTGACAGTCAGGAGATCTGGCTGCATCACAGACAATGTGACACTTGTGACAGTGCAAGGAATTGCATCATGAAAAGCAGGGTTGATCCTCTTTCCTTAACTCATGCCGCTGTGCCTATTTATTTCACAATAGTGTGAGTTGAGTACAGAGTGTCAGTCCAGCCCTACATCAAACCATGGCACCTAGATGCTGTTAAAATTTTGATGGAAGTTTAACTCGCCACAACTTCATCAGCAGACTGTGGCTCTACCTATTAAAATACTACATGTATGTGATAGGAAATGCTGCCAACTGGGAGGGATCTGTTTTCTTGTAGCCACAGTGTTTCTTTTTCACACCCAAACCCCCACTGCTGACCATTGACTTGGAAGACACCAAGAAGCCAAACATCACAGAAGAGACTTCTTTTTGTGATACGAAGATACATCAGCCAGGGAGACCACAATTAAGCTATGAAATCTGGTAAAACTGCAGAGCCAAAATGAAGCCCAGAACTTCTCATGCAAGTACTGCTGAAATGTCACCAGTTCGCTGGCAGTGGGCAAAGGCTGGAGGAGACCCACAGCCAAGCAAACCTTTTCCTCTCTTTCCACTGGAGTGAAGCGAGAAGTGACATCTCCAGGTTTGAGAACACTATTAGCTCGTTAATGTAGTGGTGTAGATACAAACATAATGGCACAATTTGCAGTGTCCATACTGAAGTACCCTGTCAGTTTGATACTTCATTCTCCTCTGAGTTTTCTACTTGTGAAGAACCATTTTTCCATCCATCAGCTGATGCTGTTTGATGCTGTGTTTGTGGGAGTGTGCAGGAAGAAAAGCTACACATGCGTAGCATATCCATCCACATGAATGTGTCCTGCTTAAATCGAGATAGCTCTCCCAAAATTGAAGTCTGAGAAGCTGTACCCTTTGAAAATCTTGTGGGTCATATTGGCTGATGAGGGGGTGATTCTACTAATCTATAATGCATTTTTCTGTTTATTAACATCTCCCCCCTCAAAAAAAAAAATCCCATTTTTAAAAGATATTACAAAAGTTTAGTCTATTCAGTAAAGATAAAACATTTCAAAACCAAATCTTAGACACTGAGCAGAATTATACAAGCAGTGAAATGTGCAGGATAAAGGTTATTTGCCAATTCATTTGATATGTTAAATGAGCTGCTGAGTGAAGCATGTGAGGAAACGCATGGCTTATAGTCTTGTTTATTTGCTTGGGTTGCCCAAGTAAAAGCTGCACTTGGGAAAACATGAAATACTATGCTGAGCTTTTGGGAGGTAGGGAATTAACTCAGTTGTTACACATTTTCCCATTTATGTATAGCTCCCAAAATTCAGAGTTTATTACTTTCTTTATACAAAGGTCTCAAATAAAAACTTAAGAAAGTTGAGAATGACTGTTTTGCAAGTGGTATCTTAGCCAAAAAATTTCGAGTCGTACATAGGAGGAAAGGAGAACGAAAAAAAAAACACCTCTTGGAATTACTAAGGTTACCTAAATATCAACATTGTTGTCTGGGTCATAGAGGTACATGTCTAGTCCCTGCCCATCTCATGATGTTTCTTGTAAGTGGTGTCCTTTGAAGAGTTGACTTCTACCAAGTTTCCTTTGTACTTTTAGGTCACTACATGTATGTGGACTCTGTTTACGTCAAATATTTTCAGGAAGTGGCCCAGTTAATTTCACCAAAGACCACGGCCCCAATGGCTGGCTGCTTATGCTTTTATTATCAGCTTAAGCAGGAGAGTAGCAGTGTTTTTACCGTTTACTTGAGAGACATGAATGGCTTTTATGAAGAGATCTGGAAAACAGACAGTGCACTGAGTGCAGACTGGGCACTAGCAGAAGTTGACTTCAATGCACCATACCCCACGGAGGTAAAAGCAATTATTCCTGTACAGTCCAGCTATAATTTCTGTGTTGCATCAGACATCAGTGCCAACTCAGGCCAAGTTAGGAGCATGGCAGTCGCCATCCAGTATCTGAAAATATGGTTACAAAGAAGCTGGAAATCTGTTATTTCCCTTGTCCTCTGTGGAAGGGTCAATGAGAAATCACTTTCCATACTGGTGCTTGATTTTCAGCAGAGATGAACTCAGGTGGTGAAGTGCTTGTACACAATGCCTTGGGAGGTAGTAGAGGCCTACTAACATGAGGTCTTTCAGGTCTTACTAACTAACGTCAATGTTGTCTCAGTTCTGTATCTCTGTGAGTTGATGATCCCTTTTTGAGGATGCCGAGTATCATAAAATATGCATGTCTCCGACTGCAGAAGAAAAATATTCAAGCTTTAAGTCTCAGTGTTACATAGTCTTACTGTGCTTTCATGAGATAGAGTCCAAATTTGTGTTCTAATAGTACAGTAGTTCTTAGATGTGAAAGCCAACTCTCAGTGGTTACTGTAATTAATTTCAAGAGTATCAGAAAGAATTTTAATTTTTTGTTCCCTATTGTTTACTAAAAAACCTCCAAACCTTTGAATTGTCAGATATGAAATGGTATGGGTAAAGAGATTAGATTTCATAAGGTCTCATAATACTGAATGATGAGTTACTTATTCAGTGAATATAAAGCAACATGCAAAGGGAGAAACAGTCTTTGTGCTATAGAGGGAAATTAATTAATGATCGTATAGAGCTTGGTATTGCTGGGGTTAGTTTTGTGAAAATGTCCTTGCAGTTCTTAGTGGCATTCATAAAAACCACCTGTAATGCTGGAAACTATCTATACTGGAATAAACAGTAAAACAGAGGGCACTGTATCACTGGATGAATGCACAGGGTACCCCTATGTTCAGCAGATCATGCAACTCTAACCCTCTCTGTTGAAAAAGACTATCATGGAGTGACAAGAGGGAGATGTGGATAATAGAAAGTGTGGAGAAGTTACATTAATGAAATAACAGTTTTCAGCTGGTAAAAATATGACTGAAGCAGAATATGGTAGTAGCGAATAAAATCATAAATGACACAGAAAAGGTTAACTGTTCCATTTTCCTCATAATTTGTATTCCAAATTCTGAATTACCACGTAACAGTTTTAAAATAAACCAAAGGGAAGATTTTTTCTTACATCACAAAACTGTAGAATGCACTTCCATGGCATACTACGGATACCATTATTCTCATCAGTTCTAAAACTGATTAGACAAATTAATGGGGAAGGAAGAATGCAATGTGAGGGAAGACGCATGGAAAACTTGTCATTATATTCATTTCTTTCTGTAGGTGGTCTCTGCTGGAAACAAGACACTGGGCTAGATGGGTCTTTATTCTGGTCCAGGAATTTTTATGTAATCCAACACAAGCATTATTTTAGAGATTACTTTATAGAAATAAGATTAAACCTTGCAGATAATTTCTTTAGTTTCTTCAAGAGATTCCTCCTCTTTGTTTCATCCAGCTGAAGTAGATCACTCAGGATTCTTGTCTAGTTTGGCTTCAATCCCTAGGCAAGATATCACAGACATTGCTTTCATTGAATAGAATCTTACTCTGGAAGAATTTGCCCTTGTATTCATGTTTTGTCCCTGGGATTGCCTTGTGATTGAGCGCTTTTCCCAAAATTTCCATTTAACTCAGAGCTTTGATACTTAAGAGGAATTTTAAGACACTTACTCAGGAGTTACGGACTGTCCTCTACTTATTTGAGGAAATGATGTCCCTTAGGAATGGCTAAGTGCAAGAATTGTTTGATTTTTGTCGATAACAAAACACAGTGATAGTCTTTCTGGTTCTTAACTAAATTTCTTAAAAGAAATCTTCCCTGTCAGCTGATGCCAAGGAATGGGTTTCAGTATCCAGGGATGTTTAGAGAAAACAGTAAAACTTAATATTGTAACAGCAGAGTAGTTCAGAGTTTGTTTTTAGCTCTTGATCCAGAGAGATTCTAAATGTAGTAATAATTAGGCAGCTTTGGAGTTCTAGTTAATACAGACTGATGACCCTGAATACTGGCTTTATATGGTATTGTGACAGTAGCCTTACTGCATCTTTAAAAATAAAAATAAATAAAAAATAAATAAAAATAAAAATAAAAATAAAGCAGCAGAAGAGCTATGTTCCCCTTTTTTCTTGACCTTGACTGAGCAAAGATCTGGTGCCAGGGTTGAGCTCTGATTTATATCCCAAATACATAATTTCATTTAATTTGTCCCAATATCTGCAGTGCTCTTTGAGATGCCCTGGAGTCCTTATGGGACGTCAAGACAGAATTCTGTAATATGAAGAGGTATACCAAAATTATTGTTGTGCTTATGGTAGATGAATAACAAATGACTGTTGTTTCCAGGTAATATTTGAAGTTGCTTTCAATAGTGCCAAGGGAGGTTACGTTGCCCTTGATGACATTTCTTTCTCTCCGATTTACTGCAGCAATCAAACAGGTATGACTTCTCATTGCTATTTACCTTGCTTGTTTTCTCTCTTTGCTTTGCATCTCTGAACTGTCTGGCAGTACTTGCAATATTTGGTAGTGAGTGCAGGTGCTATCTTCTCAACTTACCAGTGCCATTGGGCTCTTTTTCCTCCTAGCAACAAAACAGCAGATAAACATTAATGCCATTAATTTGATCCAGAAACCAGTCTTTAATGCTTCCTCTTCAAAGACCTTGCTTCAGGGATCTGCAACAGGAGCACTGGACTGAATGCTGTGTTTCCATTACACCAGCTTTTGAACGCATCACCACTTGCAGGCCTGTTTGTAATGGTTTGGCCTCCCCAGCTGGCCAAAACCACACAGCTGCTCACTCACTTCTCCCTTCTACTGGTGGGATGGGAGGGAGAAAACATAATGAGGGCTCCAGGGTCCTAGATAAGGACAGGGAGGGGTCATTCACTACTTTTGGTCACGGGCTAAAAATAGAACATACATGGGGGAAAACCAACATTTAACCTATACAAAATCATAATCAGATCCAGGTAGGGTGAGAACACATATATACTATCCAAAAGCCACACACAGCTCTTACATTCCACCCCACCCCTCTCCCAAGCCCCACTCCTGAGGTAGAACTCCTTCTTCCGTACTGTGGAGGGACAGGGAAATGGGTGGGGTGGAGTGGAACCCCAGTTCAGTCCAAACCATGGTGTTACCAGTCTGTCCTCTTCAGGGGAAAACCCCTTGACTGTCCTTCCCTTTGGCAACATGGCACCCCTCCCACAGGGTCACAGAATGACAAAATGTAGGGGTTGGAGGGGACCTCTGAAGATCATCAAGTCCAACCTTCCTCTACCAGAGCAGGTTCACCTAGAGCAGGGTGCACAGGATAACATCCAGGCGGGTTTTGAGTATCTCCAGAGATGGAGCCTCCAACACCCCTCTGGGCAGCCTGTTGCAGTGCTCTACAATCCTCAAAGTAAAGAAGTAGCTCCTCAACTGCTTTAGATGGAACTTCCTATGTTCAAGTTTGTGGCCATTACCTCTTGTTTTGTTACTGGGCACCACTGAAAAAAGACTGGTGCCTTCCTCCTGACACCCACCCTTTAAGTATTGATAAGATCCCCTCTCAGTCTTGTTTTCTCCAGGCTAAACAGACCCAGCTCTCAGCCTTTCCCCATAAGAGAGATGTTCAAGTCCCCCAGAAAGTCTGTGATGGCTTTGTGTTGCACCCCTCTTTTCCCCAGCATCTGGTACAAGTGACTTGATGAGGCTTTCAAAGAAGCAGAAATGTTTTACTTAAAAGCCCCCATCCAGCAGGGCAATTTTTTTCAGACTAAAGCAAATTCTGACCCATGAGTTCTGCACTGCAGCTCAAGAGGAAGCCATCAGCAGGGCTGAGATGCTTAGATTAGCTTTTAATCAACTTCAGTTGATTATGCAGCTTTCTTTGCTGTAGTGCTAAAACGCATGAGACATGGCTCCAGAGTCAGTAGCCAGGAGGTGGTACATGAACCAAAAGCTATCTGACTTACTTACATACCTATGGCAGGCATGTGTACACATGATATACATGACTATAAAACAGATTTTTAGAAAGTGCTCTTTAAAAGAATATTAGATGTTGATGATGGAAAGTTATCTGCTTCAAAACTGAAATGAAAATATGACACCCATGCACGCATATGTACACACTCACACTCTTTTTCACAGAATCAGAATCATCTGTTGAGTAAAGGAGAAGGATGAAAAAAATGGTCTCCAGCAAAAATACATGAAAATAGTACCCACTTGTGATAGAAAACTGATAGTTTGATGTAACATATATTGATGTGCACATGCTCATCTTCTGTAATGCAGAGGAAGATGAAACAGAGCACATTTTGGCATCCTTGTGCTTATACTTTGCTTTTTGTAACAGAACACATGCATCTATCTTGTAGGAACTCCTTTCGATCCTGCTAAGGCAGGCTGCAATTTTGAGGAAGATTTATGTGATTTTTACCAGGATGAAAAAGATGGCCCAGGTTGGAGCAGAGTGAAGGTGAAGCGTAATGTGTACAGAGCAGGAGATCACACTACTGGGTTTGGTAAATCAAAACTCCTTTTCTCTAGAAGAGTCAAACTGGATATAAACATTCGTAAAATCATGGAATGGTTTGGGTTGGAAGGGACCTTAAAGATTGCCTAATTCCAATTTCCCTGCTATGGACAGGGACACCTTCCCCTAGATGAGGTTGCTCAAAGCCCCATCCCACTTGGCTTTGAATAATTCCAGGGTGGTTAACCTCCAGGTTAAATGTTAATCTGTTGAATAGTGTTGTCACCACACTGGTTAGATTGCCCTCTGTAGGTCCCTGCCATTAAAAAAATCAGTGTACAGTGCCTTTTCCTAGCTGTGACCCTGACTGTGTGTCCCCACATGTAAAGGGGGAAGGTCATCTATTGAATAGTCAGCTGCAGAAGTTGCATATCAGAAATACTCAATAATTGCACTGTCTTGCAGGTTATTTCTTGTTGGCAAATGCCAAGTTTACATCACAGCCTGGGTATATTGGACGTCTCTATGGCCCGACCCTGCCAGGAAACCTGCAGTATTGTCTGCGTTTTTATTATGTCTTATATGGGTTTTTCAAAATGAGTGGCACTCTTGCTGTTTATATCTTTGAGGAGAATCATGTTGTTCAAGAGAAAATCTGGTCCGTGTTGGACACTCCAAGGGGAGTTTGGACTCAAGCTGAGATCTCCTTCAAAAAGCCTATGCCTTGCAAGGTAAGAGCCAGCTCTTCAAATCTGCTGAATTCTGGATGGTGATTTCCCTTTCCTTCTCTTTGCAGGGTTCTTTGTTATCCAGGGATTAATCCTAGGTGAGCTATATCTGCATAGTGAAATAGAGTTCTGCAGGCACTACAGTGTGGAGTAGAGTATTTCTTTGCAGCCTGACTTCTTTGGGAGTCCCAATAAAGGGGCTTCATACCAGGAATGGGGCAGTGTAGTCACTATGACTGTAGTCATAGTGTTTGTGGAGATTTCATTTGAGGGGCTCTAAAAAGAGCCTGTTGTGTTGTGATTTCACAGGAGGTTCCCACATTCATGCATTTTTTTGTTGTTGTTTACTATGTGATTTTGCAATCCCATACTCAGTTACAGATTTTAATTAATCTAAAATGTCA
Source organism: Bucco capensis (assembly GCA_013396975.1). Taxonomy (NCBI): domain Eukaryota; kingdom Metazoa; phylum Chordata; class Aves; order Piciformes; family Bucconidae; genus Bucco; species Bucco capensis. The sequence continues at coordinate 10,095 of VWZO01016826.1, read as the reverse complement.
GTACTGTTAAGTTCTGGTCAAAATGGAGAACTGATCCTACTTTTTTAAACTCAATCAGAAGTCAGTGTAATTTAGAACAAAGGACTTGAAATATTTGCTGTGTCCGGTTAGAGAAGTCCCTTTGCTATCATAGCAAGTTAGTAAGAATAACCTAGTATTTCGCATCACCTCCTGAGAAATCCTCAAGCTGCTGTTATTCTTTATCTCCACTCTCTACAAAGACTGACTTTTACACAAATTTGTGTGGGCACTACTTCTGCAGTTATCCTGATTTCTGTAGTGGTTTTTCACTATTTGTGAGTCATCTAAGGAGGACCAGATGGATCACTACCTGATGATGCTGAGGTAAATATAGGGTTCTTTTTTTTGAAATGTGGTAGTACTATGAACATATGAATGAATGCTTGTCTTGTAACTCAGGTATTTTCAAATTATAGACAAATACGCATTTTCTCCACTATAAAGCAGTTTTCAAAATGACAGTAGTTATTCAGTTTAACTTTTCTTGGAAAAAAGTAAATACAATGTAAAATAAAAGGTGCACCAAGAAAAGTTACCTACTTGTGTTAAAAGGGAAATCTACACTGAAATTTTCAGTCCTCATTGTTGAGGACAGATATCTGATACCTTAAAAAATTGATAGTTTTTTTTATGTACACATCTTTACGCATAAAATGCATTACAATTTCTAATTTCCTTTCAACTGATACAGAAAAAAACCTATTACTGCCCAGCAAGAGCATGATGGAAAAGTCTCTCATAGTATCATCTGAAAATATTTGTAGAAAAGTACTTTCCTCTGTTTTTTTTTTAAAGCATAAAGAGGTATGGGTTGAAAAGGCAAGCTTGTAACATACTTTTCCATCTCCTGTTTATGTTTTTCTTCATTACTTCTAAGAAGGTTCAGTAGCATGTGTAGCATAACACACTGGTAGTGATGACAGCTGAGCATGACTGTTAAAAACACTTTATAGCCTTGGAGGCAGCAGGGTTTTTAATATCTGTCATTTTCGTGAAAAATATTTTCCAATATGAATTTATGAAAAGCTAAATTTATGTTTTCCTAGAAATTAGTATTTCTAAAACACTTGTGAAGAAGCTTGCCTGGAATGGAAAGCTTTTCATGAATTGCAGCTTTCATGTTTGTAGCTACCAGTCTGTCTCTAAGCAGTAACAGATGGGGAGAGCAGCACATGGGAGAATAAATAAGTCAAGGGAATATTCTCACTGCTTCTGAGCCTGAAGGTCTGCAGGAGGGAAGAAACCCCACGCTCTGCAACAGGATGGTTTGTTGGCCTCTGCCAGTTCTCAAAAACCTTCAGTGGATCCTTCAGGTCCTGTGATGGGAAACCTTCCTTTCCACAGAAACAGGTTGCAAAATGTCTCTGTTGAGGAGGTAGTCCTCAAATGTCAGAAAAAAAGAGATTTATTAGGCTTTAGAGAACTCAGCATATGTTTAGTATATGATAATTTAGACATCTCTTAATCAAATAACTATGTAATTGTATGTGTGTGTGTGAAGTTCTACCTTACAGGTAGGTACATTGAGGTAGATTTAAACCTGTTATATCAAACTGTCTTTTTTCCTGCATTGGAAGATTAAATTAGGTTGAGAATAGTGATAAAGGTGCAGGGTTGCATGTGTAGTAGATGCCATTGGTACGTAATAAATCAAGTACAAGCTACAATGTGCTAAATTTTGTATAATTTTTTTTCCTTTTCTAAGCCAACAGAATAAAATGAAGGAACACTGTGACACTGTAAAAACACTCAGGGCAGTTATCTGTAAAGATATGTCTACCCAGAACCTTGGAAAATAGCTGGCAAGGAACATTAATTTCAACATCCATCTTAAATGTAGGCCAGCAGTGGAGGTGCATCACAGTTTGTTTTGCCTGACAGCGAGGAGTTGTGGAAACCAGCAAGTCAGGGATTACATTTCAGGCTTTGGAGTGAGAGGCAGCATAGAGAAACATGAAAGCAACAAGCGCACTGAAGCTTGATCTTTCTTTTTCTGTCTCTTCCAACCTGTCCTTGCATCTCTTGCCTCCTAACATCTTTCTCTTACCTATCCTGACACGTAGGCAACAACCTCCCGCATTCCCTGTCTTACTCCTGGCTCATCAGCAATGAACAGTCCAGTGTTTTTCCCTCTAACCCTGAGCGTGTCACAGACTGTCAGCCCTGATTGTCCTACTAGTTTTTAAAAAATAAGTCACTTGACACATTTCATGCTCCTACTCCAAAGCCTAGGAGTTGCCAGTCTTTTTAAAGGGGCAAAATAGAAACTTTGTTTTTCCTAGCCTCATTCTTGGAAATGATGAAACTCTTTTGGCTTAAATCTTCCAAAATAAGGCTGAAGCAATGAGCCAGCATGGAAAGTTTGAGCTGAAATCATTGTGTCTTGGCAATGTAATAACTAGTTAAAAACAGTCTTTTAATGGAGAGAGGTGGTCTCAAAATAAGATAGGGCAACCAACTTTCCTCTAATGTAGATGTGGTGTCTGAAGGGCCTATCATATTTTTTTCTGAGGTGCATCGTGTCTAGGCTTGGGTGATAAGGAGTAGTAGGCATACACAGTAGTTTGGCTGATCAAGTTCTGGGTGTGACTTGTAGATTTGGTCAGCACCCGTGGAAACCGTAAACAGTCTCCTGGCAGTTCCATAACAGCCAGTAAATGCAGCAAGGAAGTCCTTATGCTGCTGTGGCCAGGGTGTCCTGAATGTCATAATGATTTTGCAGACAGAAAAATTCTCTCTAATATACCTGACTACCTATGCCCATCTTTATTCTACTCCGAATACTGCTCCCAAAGCTTTGAAAACAATATAAAATCCATCAGATACGTCTTAATTTTTATATTTATTTGCCTCAGGACAATAAAAAGGCTAAAATTATCATCTCTTTGTTTGTGTAATGGTTTTTGCAAGTTCTTTTTGAATTAGCTAACTGCAATCTGGCACAGATTATTGTCTTGAGCTTTGTGGGTAGGAAACACGAAGCTGGCCAGCAGGCTTTAATATGACACTTTGAAACTACCATGTTGAAAACGTTAGGTGGGTATGATCCAGCTAAGCAAGCCATAAATATTTATACATAGATAATGTGTGTACAAACTGCAAACACATGTATTACATAATGCTAGCAAAAAGGCAGTAAATTTAAAATCCTGATTCCAATAGGATGAAGTTCAATAAAGCCAAGTGCTGGGTCCTGCACTT
>VWZO01016824.1:9225-20485 GCA_013396975.1 Bucco capensis | reverse complement strand
TGGAGGAGACTGAGAAGGGACCTCATTAATGGTCATAAATATAAGGGTGAGTATCAGGAGGAGGGAGCCAGGCTCTGCTCAATGTCATCCAATGTTAGGACAAGAGCAAGCTGGGAGCAAGCTGGACCACAGGAGGTTTAGTATTAACACGAGGAGAAACTTCTTTACAGTAAGGGTGACGGAGCACTGGAACAGGCTGCCCAGGAGGGCTGTGGAGTCTCCTTCTCTGGAGACATTCAAGAGCCGCCTGGACACATTCCTGTGTGACCTCATCTAGGTGATCCTGCTCTGGCAGGGGGGTTGGACTAGATGATCTTTCTAGGTCCCTTCCAAACCCTGACATACTGTGATACTGTGTAGGGACAGCTGATTAATTAGTTTACTTACTCAACTTTTTAATGAGTAAAAGGACTGAAGTATGACAAAAGATCAAAAGCCATGTAGTGGTGAAAGTGTTCTAAACAAGCTTTTTATCTAAACAGAGGGATGTGGGTTTTTTTCCCTTCCCTTCTTTTTCAAAGTAGTATTCTGTAAGCAATGCATGAAAGCAAAGAAGTTTAGAGCAAGTATCAACTGCATGAAAAAGAGATAAGAATGATAAAAACATGTTGACTGAATTTATTCTAGCACAGGGTGATATTTTAAACACCCAACTTGTAAGTTCAACAGATCTGGTCATATATAAGAAAAAAATAATACTAGAACAATGTCAATATGCATTTTTTAAAAAAAGTCCTGTTTAATTAGGATTCTTGTAATCAAGATACAAACAGCACTATGGTTTTTCATTCTAAGTGTCTCTTCTACGTTTCCAACTTCTGTGACACCCGTAAAAGCTGAAAGGAATTAAGCATGCATAGAATTAGAAATACATATTTGATGATGACTCCATGTGGTATGTTAAATATTTTGGTACTTTCAAGGGTTTAGTACAGACTTCATGGTATACCTCAAACTGATGTAAATTCTGACATAATTACCATCAAGGTATTATAAACTGTTATTGCAAAACATTTAAAGCAGATATGTACATTTTTATAGTATTTTAACAAATAGAATGGATTTAAACAATTGTTCTATTGTCATTTCTTCACCCTTAAAACCACATTCCAGCCTGTCTAGGCAGCTGAATGGTGGTCTTTATCTGATTCATCACATTGCCTTTAAACAACGTCTTTACCTTTCTGCATAAACATGATTTCAATTCTATCCAGATCATAGGAGAGGAATTTTTATGAGAAAATTATGCAGAAATAGAAGAAGAACACAGCAGATGTTTAAAGGTAAGTTGTTAGAAAAGGAAATTAAGCAGAATAGCATTTTCTTAAGTCATTCAAACAAAGTAGAGTTTGATTGGGGCACTAAGGTGAACTTCTGACCTACTGAAAAAAATCTGAAATCTTAATTCAGCTTAGTACTGATGGTTTTTACAACTTTAGACAGTGATATCTCCAAATAACGTCCCAATCATCATACTGAAAGAGATGTGTGTAGTACTGTCTCAAAGGGAAAAGTGACATATACCAATGTTTCTTTGAGCATGCTGATGTTCCTCAGTGAAGTGCCCTGGCTGTCTATTGATGCCTAAGGCAGTATGTCTCAGCTTCCACCTCCCGGATATCTGACCAGCTTACAGTAACCTTTCTATCACTCATGCTTGGGTCTCCTTGTCCACGTGTTTCCTCCAACTTCTCTATGAGAAGCTTTCCTCATGCAATCAAGTGCCTGTTTCTGATCTCTGCATCCTTTTACTGCACTTCAGACTCTAAAACATGCCTTATTTAATCTCCAAAGGCTTCCCTGTTGTTCCACACGCATTCCTAGGCAATGCTGACACAAACCATATCTGTCAGTTTTTAAGGAAATCTCACATTCACTATTACTTCAACCACTAGTATCTCTCCTTAGCAATTTTATCAGACGTACCTGTCTTGGGTGCCAAGTTCCATGTTTTACTTTGTAGTAGTCCAGTTTCATAAGCTTTTCCTTTCTTTCAGGTATTTCCTATTTTTTGCAATGCTTTTAGGATAACTACAGTGTCCCTGCAACCGTTTTTAAGCACTGAGATGTGTTCTTTAACAGAATTGTAGCTTAGTTAAAGTCTGTCTGAGAACAAACAGGGAATGTGGTAGCTTTAGGTCCAGAAGACTTTTCTACAGAGGACTTCACAGCCTGGATCTAAAAACACCATCTGTGACCTCTGGGATTATTCAGTCTGTGGCAGGTTTTGTGTGTTCTCATGACTTTGAAAGTTGCTACCATTCCCAGCCTAAGAAAAAACAATGTTTGCCCTTCTTCGTGTAAATCTTCAGCATTGTGGCCACATCAGAACAGAACACTGCCTGCTGAACAGGTGGTATTGGTGCTTCATCTACTAGATTTAGGGAAAACACCATTTTTCTCAAAGAGCTGTTCATCCAAAGAACTGGAAAAAAACCCAAACAAAACAACTAAAATTATTATCTGCTTCAAAATACTGTGATTTTAGAAATTTTTTTCTTTGGATTTGCTTTCCAGAGTCATTTTTATCTACACTGAAGACAGTTAGCTGTATGATTTTATGTCCACTGAAACAGCAGAAATGCCTTCATTTATTCAAAACTGCATCTGACAATCTGATATTCCTATGATTCTATAAGGGTGGTGGAACACGGGCACAGGTTGCCCAGGGAGGTGGTTGAGGCCCCATCCCTGGAGGCATTCAAGGTGAGGCTTGACTGGGCTCTGGGCAACCTGATCTAGTTGGGGATGTCCCTGCCCACTGCAGGGGGGTTGCACTAGATGACCTCCAGAGGTCCCTTCCAACCCAAACCATTCTATGATTCTATGATGTCATCAGACTACTCCAGGCACTCTAGCTATTGAAATGTTTGAGTAAATACTCCTTGACTTGGCAACACTATTGCTCCCCTGTTGTAAGGCAAACAGATGCTCAGAAAAAGCTCCACAGCATTTGTATGTTACTCAGGGTTTTCCTACATAAGCTTCTGTACTGAGGTTATGGAGAGGCACTGACTACTAAAAAAACATTCTTCACTGATGTTATTATCTCTCTTCCACAACACGCTCCTTTGGGGACTTTTCTGTCTTTGTTAATCTTTTCACATGTCGTAACTCAAAAAAAGAGTTCGCCCTCTCCCCTTTAGAAAAAGAAAAAAAACCCTACCAACACAAAAATATTAACGTTTCCTTCCACATCCTCACCACGCTCTACTAGTCATTCCTTTGCCTCATTTTCCAGGGAACACTTACACTGTCACAGATGCAGCCATTGCCTTTGGCTAAAGAAGTCTCTTGTCAAAGCAAGAGTTTCTGCCTTAAAACAGATAGCATCATTTGTATCGAAGGCTGTTCCATTTTGGGAGAAGTACTTCACTGTGGTTGGTACCCATCAAACCACCATCCAAATAGTGGAAACACTGGGGATGAGCGAACATCTGAGGGAAAGCATTCAAGACATTCCAGGTGAACACAGAACAGTACAGAGAAAGATATTTCTTCCCAATACTGACAAAAAAAAGTTGGGTTGCAGTTACAAAAGTCTTTCTCAGAGAGCCCCAAACCACCTCTGAGTACTTCAAGAATTATTGGGCTGAGTTACTTAATATTTAAAGTTCCTCTCTGGTTTTGTTTCATGTGTACTGCCTTTCCAGAAATGCAGTAGAAAGTAAAACTCCTCTATGTACCGCAGAGTCTACTATGGCTACACACAACAGGCAGTGAAAAGAACTTCAGTGAAAACATGTGAAGAACGAAACAAACACCCTTCCTACAAGGAGAATCACTAAAAATAGATGGAACTGCCTACCCAATAGCCTGGATAATTTCAGGTTCAAAGATACAGTGACATTAAGTACATCAGCATAGCCTGTTTTCAGATGGAATATATTCTTATTTTCATGGAAGGCTTTTTCTTTTTTATGGAAGACAGCCATGACTTTGGAAAGCACAGGATAGTAAACCCAAGACACACCCACTAAACTTTCACAAAAATCCACTTCCAATCTTTATTTCAAGGTCCACTGCTATCAATTGTTTTTCACAATTCAGAAATAAGTAGCCAGAAGCAGCAGATCTACCACAATATTGTACCAACAAAATGTTCAACTGAAATTTTCCTTATTTTCCAGGAAGGTAAAACATGGAATATCTGCCCAGCTTCCAAATACAAAAAGATAAAATTGCAGCTCTGAGCACAGAGCTGGTGATACTCTGGATTTTTATTATGATGAGAACAGAGAAAGACTGGCCTTCATTCAGAAGCCTCAGGCCCCAAGTGTGGATAAATGCACTATTCATAACTTCGTTTTTCATTCCTTTTCATTCTCTGCTTACCAGACATAACGCCGAAAGTAAGACATCTCTTAGAACTAAAGCATCATCAGTTCTAGAAGAAAATCACTGCTATCAAAAAGAAAATGGAAGAAAAGTAGTAGCTGCATCTTGAGAATAAAAGCTATCCCACCAGAAATTTAACATTATTACAGCAGCCTTAAAGTTTAAAGGCCAGGATAGGACTGAAACGAAAGCCACATTTTTCATTCAAAATTTAGGATAAACACCACTATCGTTTTACTAGCAGGCAGACCCAAAAGATACATTTGCTTTTTGGTTCCAGTAAGTACCATAATTTAATTTTTTTTTTAACTAGTTGTTTAGTTGTTGCAGGTGGACATTTCCAAAGCTATCATGAGGGTACGAACTCCCTTTCTTTGTGCAGCTTTTCCTCTACCTAGTTCCCAATGGATGCTACAAACGTAATGATCTCAGTTTCTCAACCACAAATATTAGCACTCATGTACTGTCAAATGACCAACAGACTGAGAATGTTTGGATCCCATTACACCTCATTCATTTCTCTGAAATGTATTGGTCTATCTCTAGGATTGCTGAAACTTGTTGCCAAAGGGATGCCTCAATGGATTGGCCTCATTGTGAGTTACAAGTGGCAAAATTAGGTAGGCTTCTCTTTCAGACCAAGGTTATCTGTCATCCAAAACAGTCTGCAGTATCCTGCTTTTTATAAACTAGAGAAATTTTGCAGGAACAAAAATAACTTGCTTTTCATACTGCTAGAATAGGCAAGTTTCTACAGAAGTGATCAAGCTCCTAGTAGGAATATATAGCAAGGTTAATGTTCTGTTACAGGGGCACTGTAACTGACAATGGCTCATCTCTTACTGGCAATCACACTCAGAAAGAGTTCACACCCACAGAGATAAGGCAGAAAGAATAACCATTTTTATTTTACTTTTTTTGAAATACCAGCTCACACAGCCAGACCACCAACAGTAAGGATCTGTTTCTTAAAATCTATGTTGGTATTTTTTTAATTAGGAGCTACATCAAAGGAAGGCTTCTCTACAAAAATAGTATCCTCCAGCAATGGAGCCAGTTCTTTCTGGCTTTTGTCAAGACACTTAAATCAGAAAAGCAGACTGCATAGCAGAAAAGGTTGCTCATACCAATTAATGCATCAGTGAATCGGTGGTCAAGAAAAGACTAAGTCTGTGTACTCTCCCTACAACACCCGATACTCTCAGAATAAGCAGTACAGCTAAAGCTTACTTCTCATTGCTATAACGTGTGGATCAAACAGTCTCTTAGTGGGGCAGGAATCCATTTTAGCCAGTAAATGACCACTTGGATAACTGTAGCCTCACCTCTCACACAGAACATGAGAATGTTCCAGAAACACTATGCACAGAGAGACCCAAGTGTTCTCCTCCCCTGCTGTGAAGGAAGCCTATTTGCAACACCTAGACCAGTGAAATACTCTTGACAAGGCCCATTTATCACTCTGGGCAGAGAGAGGATGCACCTGGCCTCAGCATGTTCTGGGCCAACAGGCAGTATTTCCCGAGCTCTTGCATGACAAACTGTCAGGCTGGGAAAAACCAGCTCATAATCATTCTTCTTTTCTCATGTTGTGCTGTTCTCTGCATGGCAGCAATTGTTATGTTGTGAAATGGTCCACTGGCAATTGTTGCTACAGATAGTTGCTAGACCAGGCTACCAAAAGCTCACTCTGAGGAAATTTGGTCCTTGGGAGTCAGAAGTAACTGGACTTCACACTAGTAACATCAGTCTCTCAACACACCATTGCTTCCAAGTGAGCACAGCTCTGCAGCCTTTGCAGAAAGCAAGCTCCAATGGGTTTGAGTTCACTGTTCCCTTACTGGATTTTTTTCCTGTGTTTTTGTGCATAGGAGCACCTGCAGACCACATCTCTCTTAGATCCACTGGATGAAGACTGTCACACAGTCATTAAGCTCACTTGAGGCACCATAAGATTTCTTACCCAAGTGCACATGATAACCAAGGACAGAATAGTTACTCAAAACCTTCCTCGATGGCCACTTCAGTTCTAGGGTGTCCAGCTGCAGGCATGACTGTAACTGTTCAGAATAGTGCTCTTCTTAATACTTATTTTAAGTTTCTCAGAAACTTGCAAGATGATCCATTGATTCAACAGAGAGATAATCCCATTTTCTTACTTATAAAATTAATCTACTTAATAATCCTGCTTGCTTTACCAACTTTGTGCAAAATACTGTGGAATTCATATGTATTCTTTGACATGTAGCACTAAAATCTAACTCTTCATAGTGCTGCTTCCTTCACTTACATTCCCAATATTTCAGAAATTAGAGATTTTTTTTTAGTTTTATTTTTTGCATAGAGTGAACTTGTTTTCTTGATTCAAGTTAACAAATTTAGGCTGAGTTTCCCAGAGTAGGAACTTAAACAACTGCTTAGTATATGTACGAGCAGTACATATACTTTTCTATGTCTTCTCCTAAAAAAAAAAAAAAGACAGGATTTTTCAGTTTAAATTCTCCTGTAACATATTTTAAAAGTGTTTTGAAGAAGAAAGTTTGTCTTTACAGCAGGTTTCTAAACTCTAGTTTTCAAATCTAGATTAAGAAATCAACTTTTCAGGCTACAAAAATGAACCCTACAAAAATGAAGAAAAATAGTTTCTAAAAAACTTTAAGATATTGTTTTAAACTGGACTTAATTCCTGTGAAATTTGTAAAGCCAATCTTAAAATCGACATTAGAATTTTTAAAAACAGAACCACACACTCAGTGGCCAGCAGCAGCACATATTTTAGCATTTTAGCCTTAGCATCCCATGGATGCTCTCAGTCACAATGGCTTTAGCTCAGAGACCGTACACTCGCTTCTGCATGTTCTAGAGGCTGTGGTTTCAAAAGTTCTGTGTGCTTTTTTTTCAACTTTTCTCACCTCAGTATTTTATACAAATTGGGGCAGGGGGGGAAGGGGTAGAGAAAGAATATCCAAAAGACTATCCAAGAAAGTAGCAGTAGGCTGCAGATGAGGTACTTGCTGATGATCCCTGAACCTGTTGCTAAACAAGGATTCTTCAGTTATTTTAAAAAACTCAAACCTATATTTTTGGTATGTTATGATGTTAAAATATTTAGTCAACCGTATGCCCATTTCCTTGGTACATATTCTACTCTAACACTTCCTGCCTCTGTTTTCTCTAGTTACTTCAACTTCATCCCCAGTCTAGGAGTTTCCTCATGGATTTACATGGCTGGATTTACATACTACAAACCCACAAGTTCTACCTCGTTACAAAAGCTTTTAACACCTCTGATGCCTTGTGTTGCCTCCTTGGATTTTGAAAGGATGAACATTTTTTTGGACATATTGTTGGCATATTCAGGACACCTGGCACCCGTCAGCTGTTTGGAAGAACACTGTTCCCAAAGCAAATCACGACAAAGCTGGGGAAATTACAAAATAGTCCTAGCTGGTCAAACTAATACATTCCAATATCAGGTAGTTACAAACTGAGTTGTAGTGAAATTGCACAGTCTGTATCATACTCCTGTGCAATGCTTATTTAGTTTCTAATTATTTTTAATTTTTATTAATTGTTTTGGTACATGATGCAAAGCAAAGGCTTGCAGCATTCTGGATACACTGAAGTCTCCTTAGAACATTACAAACCCCATGAGTCTCAAAATATTTTTACCCTTTCTTTTGTTTTTACAACAACCATGTTTAAAGAAGTGGCCATTTAGTCATTGTATATATAAGGACAGGAAGCTATGACCTAATTTTAACTTCAGAATGTAAAGACAAACTACAAAATTATTTTATTTCTTTCAGGCAGGTGGTATTTTGTGTCAAGTATTATGAATATCCATCACTTATCCTTTCCTACAGCAAATTCTAGAATTGTTTCTTTTGATATAGAAGCATGCAGTTTTCTTCACACTTCTTGCATTTGCAATGCTGATGTTTCCTCATCACCCTGACAAGACCAGATGTTAATAATGTTCCTCTGCGGAAGAGGTGCAATCATTAGGAATGCTTCTCTGTAAAAGCATTTCTAGAAATGCTAGCTGAGACAAAGTGAGCTACCATCACCTCTGCCCCCAAAATTTTATTTTGTAAAATGCAACCAAAGCCACTTGTAAATTGTATCATGAAACTACTTCCTTGTAATAAAATCCTATTTTTGTCTTAAATTAGAAATGAAGAAGCTGATCCTGCTCATCCTTGCAAGGTGAGAAGTTTTCCTTCTTAGGAAACTTACTACTTATCCTCACAAATGCCTGAAAAAACATCGCACTTTGAATGGTATAAGTTATTCCCTGTGGAGTAACTCACTTTTGTCTTTACACGTTTTTACCTTAAGTAAAAGTAAAAAAAAAAAAGTAAAAAAGTAATTTCAAATGGCTCACTGGAATAACCTTTCTATAATTATTACTTACATTCAGAGGTAAGTATTCATTGCAATTATGATATAAAAACAGACAAGTTCCCCTTTTCAGCTGTGTTATTCTGGAACTAAATGCATGCAACTGAAAGTATTTACTGTCACAGTCTGTCTAATGTGCACACAACAGATCTCAAGGGACTGATCCAAAAGTCTATCAAGCTGGAAAAATGATGACACTACATAGTTTCTTCAGCGGAGTCACATAGAAACAGAATTTCTTACAGTCACAATATTCAAACCAGCATTAACAGACATGTCGTTTTCTGCTAAATTCTGCACATTGGAAAACATTAGGAAGGAAAAAAGAAAATGTATTTTGCAAAAGATAATTATGACTGTGAGATCATGACCTCTGCACTTAACATTACTTTTAAAAGTGACTTCAACCACTTGCAATACCTCTGGCATAATGGATCCAAAAAAAAGATAGCTAATAATAAAACAGCCCTTCATCATGTTTTTTTTGGTCATAACTATCTTCAAAGGTGCTTAAGTCTAGCACCACCAGTCTTCTTAAACTGTTATTTTGTACTCGACATAACCCACTAGCTGCTTCTGAAAATAGATTTCAAGTTTTGTCTTCTTCCAACCTCAGAGCAAATTTTGCTTTTGTATTAGAACACTGCGCAAATGAGAGAGCTCCACAGTTCACCTTTACTATTTTTTAACAGAAGCAAACCTAGAACATTTCAATTTTATTTCTCTTGGATTTTGCAGTTATTCCAAGTGAACACGGAAAGAGAATCAGTTATTTTTTATCTATTTCAGCCTTTTTTGAGCATCCTGACTCCAAACCCTTTAGTTCATATTATTTTGTCTTTACCATAATCTTTCTCCTCCACATGATAACTCTCAGAATATAAAGAACACTCAAACTTCCATATTTGTCTGAAGAAAACAAAACAAAATAAAACAATACAAACCAGAACAAAAAAACAACCAAAAAACACAGTTCCTCTAAGTGGACTGCCTCAAAATGTACTCTTTACTGCTACAGTTCATGGCCTCTAAGCCTGTAAAAAATACAGAGCTTTGCATGCTGATACTAGCTCTGTACCGGATGGCTGTGCCCATGGATTAGGCTGCAGATTCAACCCAAGGGCTGAGAAGATCTAAGCTTCTGCGGATAAAAAGAGCATGAAAGAAGCCTAACAGAAAAGAACATTAAGAAAAAATATAAGCAGTTAATTCCCTTAAAAGGAATAATTTTGTTTCAAAATAAAAGCACTTTTCAATATACCTTGTAATTTGGCTACACTGGGACTCCACTTGCTACTCTTCTACTGTGACACCTAACAGAAGTATTGCTTATCTTCGTTAAAAATAACATCACTTCAAAATAATCTAGCCAACTACAACACAAAGTTTAGATAGTACAGTGCTAAAGAAGATCATAGAATCACAGAATTGTCATGTTTGAAAGAGACCTTAAAGATCATAGAGTTCCAGTCTCCTGCCATGGGCAGGGACATCTCCCACTAGATTAGGTTGCTCAGAGCCCTATCTAGCCTGGCCTTAAAAACTTCCAGGGATGGGGCTTCCACCACCTCTCTGGGCAACCTGTTCCAGTGTCTCACCACCTTCATGGTGAAGAACTTCCTCCTAACATCCAACCTAAATCTACCCTCCTCAAGCTTATTTCCATTTCCCCTAGTCCTATCGCTGCCTGACATCCTAAAAAGTCTTTCACCAGCCTTCCTGTAGGCCCCCTTCAGACAGTGGAAGATAACTGAATAATGCTGGCAGAACACCTGAAATGAAGACCAACTACTCTGGCATCAGGTTCACAGTATTAACTACTTTTAGAACTTTTAGTAATACACTACACTTGGGGGGTTTTGGAAACAAAATAGGAAAGGAAAGAAAAGAAACATTTTTTTAAATATTTTGTCGGGCATGAAATGTTTGACACATCTTGCACCTTTCAGACAGAAGCCCTACTTCAGTGTATACTTTGTTTAAAACCTAGCACCACAGTAACGTATCAAGATATTATGAAATCTATTGTATTGTATTTAAACTCTAATTTAAGTTCCTCAAACGCTGGGCTAGTGGTATTTATTTTCAGAGACACTGTAATATTGGAAGGTTTCAGGCTTGAGCGTTCTCAGCCGACCGCACCCTAGCCTACCCGAAGCGAGTGCTGCCCGTTTGCCATCGTTCCTTACGACACTCCAGCTGCCCAGCTACCCCACCGCTCACTGCCGAGCGCTCCGAGAGCCCAGTGACCTGCCGGCCGGCATTTCTCTCTGCCGCTCCCTCTGCACTCCCCGACACACGCGGACCCCACAGCAGCCGCCGGCAGCGCCGTCCTTCCCCCTCGGCCCCGGCGCTCGGCGCAGCANGTCCAGCTCTGCACCACCGCCTCGTTCTCCTGCCACTGCCGCCGGGAGAGCGCCGGCAGGAAGGCAGCCCTCGGGCGGCCGCCTCCTTCGAGTCGAGTTATGCCGTGCCGGTCGGGGTGCGGCCGGGAGCGGGCCTGGAGCGCTCCGCGGCT
>VWZO01016817.1:0-13587 GCA_013396975.1 Bucco capensis | reverse complement strand
GCGGGCCTCCAACGCTCTTGGACGTCTGCAGTGCTGCCCGGTGCTTTCTGCGCAGGAGCAGGTGGAGTCTCTCATTTGCTTCAGCAATGTATATCCTTAGGTGTTTGTATTTCAGTAATGATAATAGTTACTACTCTTGCTATGTTGTTTAATTAGGAATGTGTTTTTGTAGCTAATAAAAGCTTTTTTGTTTTCTCCTGCTTTCTCTTGTCTGAAACTTTTGAGTCTAAGCAGGATTCTGAGCTTCCCTTATGGTGGATACTGAATCCAAAGCTCCGAAACCACGGATTTCTGCATTCGTTCTGTACGGATGAAGCCTTTACATGGGATGCCATAAGCACTTATTAGTAGTGAAAGGTAATTTATTGGGGAGTTCTGCATCATTTTCTTTCTTAGAGTCCCACTGGAGTTATCTTATTTGCACTTTCTGTAAGGAAAATGTGAGTGTCCCCTTGGAGGAGTCTCTTCAAGGGTGGTGAGGTGCGTAGATTGTACCAGGGAGCATCAGTGAGGTTTCTCAAGCGAATCAGAGGAATGGTATCAAATACATCTCTGTCTTGTCATGAAAAAAGAGGCAACATGCCCTAAACTCTGCAACAAAGATCAAGAGGCATTCTCTAGGGAGATAGATCATGCAGGCCAACCACGTTGCTCCAGTATGGTCACCCCACAGCAGCTTTGAAGACGACTCAAAACAGCACTTTGGCTTGTTTGGAGATCTTCTCCCAATACCTGCCATGGCTTTATGGAGAGCTCTTCCCTGTCAGCTTCCAGAAGAGCTACCTGAGGCTATTGACTGGCTGCTTTAGCTAAAATGGTCCTGTGAGGACATTGCCAGCTGAAGAAGCAGAGGCCAGCCTGGTTCAGCAGGCCCCATCCCACTGCTGGGTGAGAGCTCTGCTCATTTCTTCTCTCCCCTTGGGGCTGTTTTTTGCTGTGAGCAGATGACACTTCTATATTCCTTGGAAGTGCAGGTTGAACTGCAGTTGGTCTCTGTTGTGCTCTGATTATCTCCTGCAGGGCTTTGCTTCTTCCAGCTCCATTCTGACAGACTAATTGAAGTTATTCCTTCTCTCATTCTTTTCTCTCACAGCTAATGTTTGCACTCCCTCTAATTGGTTTTATTACTACATTGACTGTTTCTCTTCCTGGAGTCCTGTCTGTACCTTCACCTGGATGCTGCCAGAGAAGAAGCATCTCTCTGCTGCTCCATGCTCAGCTGAACTTTTTGGCTGATTAATTAAGAATTGGACATTCATCTGATGCTAATTGCTACCTATCAGTCTGCACAGGAACCTCACTAACCATCCCAGGACCTTTGCTAGTTGTGTGAGCTCTCCCTCTCTCTCTTGACACCTGGCTAGAAGCTTCATCTAACAGACAAAGAAAAACTTGGATTTTACAAGGTTAGTTGCTCTGGAATTATTAACAACAACAACAACAATCTCTGTTGTTAATGATTGATTTCAATATCATGTTAGTTAGAAGCCAACAGAGAGAAATGTCCAGACTTCTTCAAGCAGCTGGCTTGAATTGCCTCCTCTGCCTTCTTCCCGGAGCTCATCTTTGCTAGCAGAACACCCAAAGCTTTCATTTTTTTGGCCAGATGAAATAATTCTGAGGTGAAATATGAACTCCCACGTTACATCTAGGCTGAGTTCTTCCGTCTCTCTCTGTGCAGAAGAGGCACCATGTCAAGGTGGCACTTGGGGAGATGGCCGAGTGCTGTGCAGGTGTTGTGTTTGTGGTTGGACTTTTCATCCCTTGCTGCACACAAAGTGGGAGTTACAATTCAATACAATCAATTTATGCCAAAATGATGGGTTTTATTATAATAAAAGACAGGAATATCACATTGTTTCACAGCTGTGGTTGAACACTCCCTTTGTTCCACCTTTTCCACCCAGAAATGCTGCAGCTGGCAGTTTGGGGTTCAGTTGTTGTCTTTTCATGCAGATGAATACATAAATCACTTTTGTTAAGACTTTACCCAAGGGGAAGGTTTTAGAGCTGTGCTAGGAGACGACTACAAAGCAGGGAGGTGGGAGCAGGTTCCAGGTTTTCTAAGGAAGCCTCCTCAGCATTCTGCAGTTGCCTTCTGCTAGCTGAGAGCAAGGCTGTGCACAGAACCCCTCTGGGAATGTGGTATTTTCGCTCAAACAACTTAAATTAGGTTCTTTTGGTAAAAAACCAAATGATTTACTCTGAAATATGTACACTGAAAGATCCTGGCTTCTTTTAGGGGAAAGTGACAGATCAATCAGTCAATCCATCACCATGCTTTGCAAGGATGGAACCAGAAACTGGAACAGCAAGTCCTCTTTGGCTCATCTAGGTGCTCTGCACTCTGATGTTGCTCATCTCCTTCAGCAGCATAGGCCTGTAGGTTGCCTCCAAGCTCTCCATGTACTCCAAAGAATCCCTCACTCTGAAGCCATGGAGTGCTTCTTCCTGCACACACACACACACACAGAGCAAAGATTGATTAGTTTAAAGGGAGAGAAGAAAATAATGCAGAAATCTCATTTAATCATCTCTAAGGTTCTAAAGAGCTCGTTTTGTTCTGCTGGTGCTCACAAGAGACGCAGTTCAAGGAGCTGGTGTAATATCTGTTCCTAATTTTCCTGTGGTAGTGGATATTATCTGTCTTCTTTTGAGAGGGGGTGCCACATGATTGTTAAGACAAACAAAGCTCCAAAAAGGGCCAAGGCAGGTACTAAAATATTGTTTTGAGAGGTTTTAGCATAGAAACTCTGTGGTTTTTATATACAGCTAGATATAGCAGGAGAGAGTAACAGTAAACACTTCTTTTTTATACCAATGATAAAGATCTTTATGAAGCACTTAAACAACCACAGAGGAAACCCCTTGTGAGGCAAGAAGAGTGAAGGATTTGTTCCTCTTCATGCCTGCAGCTCTAGCTAAGCTGGAATCTGCAAGAAGAATCCAAACAAGCCATGAGATGGTAAATAAAATCAAGTGTGAGGCTGGCTGTGTGGTAACTGGCGTCTGCTCAGCAGGGCAGTTTTCCCAGCTTCTCTGGAGAAACTGGCTCTTCTGGAGAACATCTACCTTCATGAGCTTGGGGCCACAGCGAGAGAGAACTAAGGCAAATGCTTTCCTGTCGCTATTGACTCTGCTGCCAAAGACAATAGATCAGCTCTTCTCTGGGACATGCTAGACCACAATCTCCCACCAGGAAGGAAATAAAGTGCTTTTTCACACTCAGGCTGAAGCTCTGAGTTTCAGTTCATGATTTTAGGTAATATATATGTATTTTTTTCTGGACAGCTTTGCTTCCTTTCCGCACCTGACAAATGAAGGGAGAAACCCTTACCTTCAGGAAAACCTGGAGATCCTGGGTTTCAGTATGCTGCAGGATGTCCTGCTGCAGGTGTCTGAACACAGAGATGCACAGGTAGATCTGATAATCAGCCCCAAGGAAGATGCAGAGAGCAAGGTAGTGACAGATCTCCGGCCAGTCCAGGTAATTCCAGAAGCACTGAGTTATCCAGTGTAGGCAAATCTGCAACAGGAGAAAAGGAGATATCCTTAAAGGGCTGTGGACATTCAGCCAGTACTCAGCAACTTGACCTCAACTTTCCTAGACTAATGAGCATTCTTCCACTACTTATGGAAGTCCAAGTACAAAGGCAGCTCAAAATCACCCTCTTTTAAGTGGTAAAGCCACTTAAATTCAGAGAAGCCTCTGCAGAGACTTCCAGTGACCAACATCATACCCTAAACTGGCTGTTTAAAGCAGTATCTGATCCCATTAAAAGGTGTCTTACTGTGCAAATTTTGTGCCCCAAAGACTAATTTTTATTTCCTTGGAAAATCAATGAGCTTCCTGTGGTAAGAGGTCCTTTGTATTGCTGGCAACCTAACTGCTTGGTGCATGAGGCTTCCTAGGCTTTGTAAGTCACGCTCCAAAGAATTGTAGGAGGGAGGTGTAAAATGAAAACAGATGGATTCTTCTTTATGAACACGTTTTTAATCTAGAAGAACACCATTTTATCTGATATTCATAGTTGTGGCAGCTCATGCAACATTGATTTTGCTCCAGTATCACCTAAAGTGCTTCCTATTAAACACCTATCCTGAATTACTCATCCTCCTCCTATGGAAGATACAGAAAAGTTAGCTCAAGAAATAAGCTACAGCAGTTAATTTCAATGCTATATCTGAGGGTTTAGGACACAGCATCAAGTTTTCTTCATGAAGGAAGGTCCTTAGTTGCAATACAGTGGCATTCTATCCAAGCCAGTGCTCTTCTCCTTTCAGATGCTCTAAGTCAACACTATTCCATCACAAATGGGTGGAAAAGCCACAGGAATTCCTGAACAGCTTTCATTTTGTGGATTTAAGCCCCGAATCATTGATGCTATCAGGACTTACCTGGGCTGGTGTGAAACCTGACCTGTGGAAGGCTGAGGAGACAAATGGCAGCTCTGCTTTCAGCAGCATCTCAATGTTGTGAGCAGTGCAGAAATAGACTGGGTAGATGCCAGACTCCACTGTGCTCAGGGGCAGGTGTATCTGAGCCACAACAGCATCAGCATCAGAAACAAGAATGGAAGTGAGAAAAGGAATGACAGACTATTAAAATGTAGTATTTCATAACAATAGATAGCTGACAACATGATATAAATACACAGGNCAAAAAGATAGAAATGGATCTAGACTATTAATGATTTCAAACAATCTAGCACTCAGATTTTGAGCAGTAATCATTTCTTTAATTTACTCAACATGTTCTAGTGCATTCATGACTTGTAAACCAACCACCTGAGCAAATGACAGATCTGTGTTGTGTTGAGAGAATTCCTCAGAGTCACATCTGCAGCTAGAGAGCCTGAAGGAAAAATTACTGCATCTAAAAAGACCCCAAACTCAGGAAATCAATAAAACCTTCTTTAGACACTTCACATCTGCCTCCCAGGCAGAAAGAGCCTTGGCTTGCTTACAGATCTGTGCAGTCTGGGTGGCCAGAGAAATGCTGAGACTAGGAGATGGGAGAATTGCTGCAGGAAGGTCAGAGTCGTCTTCTCATCCCCTGACATGAGCAGGAAGACAGAAGCTGCAAACCAGTCATAGCCAGGAGAGCACTCCTGCAGACAGCCTGGCCCAGGAGGTCAAGGAATGAAGCTGGGGAAGGGTCTAGAACACAAGTGTGCTCAGGAGCAGCTGAGGGCACTGGGCTTGCTTAGGCTGGAGCACAGGAGGCTCAGGGCAGACCTTCTCCCTCTCTGCAGCTCCCTGCAAGGAGCTTGGAGCCAGCTGGGCCTTGGGCTCTGCTCCCAGGTCACTAGTGCTAGGACAAGAGCAAATGGCCTCAAGTTGCACCAAGAGGTTGTTAGGCATTGGCCCAGGCTGCCCAGGGCAGTGCTGCAGTCCCCATCCCTGCAGGGGTTCAGACACCATGCACAGGTGACACTTTGGGGACATGGTTTAGTGGCATGGGAGTGTTGGGTTGATGCTTGGACCCCACTGCTATTTTTAGGCAGGACAGCTGAATGGCACCAAGAAAGGATATGAAGTGAGGACACCAGAGGCCTCTGCTGCTGCTTCAGAAACTGCTGACAGCTCAGGAGCACGAAGCTCAGCCCATCTGCAGCATCTTCTTGCAGCAAGTTTAGAGATTTTCCATATCTAGAACAAAGATGTTCAAAACCAGAACTGTGTGTTTGATTTCCCCAAAGGCAGAGAACTCCAGTTTTATAGCTCTGTGAGAATTAAGCTGTAAGAGCATTGTTCATCCCAAACTCTGCTGTAGAAATACACAGAAATGGGTTAATAAAACTTATTCTGCTTTATCTAGGAAGGATAAACACCAAGCATCTGCTGCTCAGTGGTACCATTCCCATCCAAATTCCTTTTAATTCAGCTTTAGGAGGCTGTGCTCTAATGCACACAACACATTTCCTTCACATCTCTAACTGAGGACTCCCATCCAAGTCTATGGAATGGGTAATTATTAGCATCAGAATTCAGATATTAATGCTAAAGCTAATCTGTGGAAGCACAGACACATTAAGCTTCTCCTTCATCAGCAAATAAAATGTTTAAATGGCACAGAACTAAGCTTAGCTAAACAGAATCATTTAGAGAAGTGATGGGAAGACAAAAAAAGACAGATTAAAAACCTCAGGATAATGTGATTTTAAGGCAAAGTGTACTAAGGAGTCACAATTAGCATTTACAACAAGGAAGGATAATAACCTACCTCATCTGTAAAGATAATTATACACTAATACTTTGTTTATTTTCAAAGGTAGAATCCATTTTCCTCAGATTTAAATGGCTTAAAAGGCTGAGTTGATGAATTAAGCATCATTAAAGTCAAATCATTCAAGTCATTCCATGGAAATCAAACAAATCTCAGAGGGAACACTAGGGAGATGGTTTAACTCCACGTACCTGACTGTCATCTCAACACCAAGCTGCTGAGCAGGGGAAAGGCTCTCGCTCCTCACAGCTGCTGCCACAGCTAAACCAAAAGAAAATAGACCATAAAACAACCCCCAAAGGCTCCTTCAGAAGGAGACTGAGGTAAAGATGAAGGGTCTTCATGGTTAGGACACTAACCTTCAGAGTCTCCTGTGCTGAAGCAGCAATCTGCTTGGCTTTCAGAGAGGAGAGACACAAACCTCTCCAGTAACTCTGCCAAAACTGAAAAGCATAAAAAAACCCTGTTAAAACATCAGAGAAAATGAAGCAAACCCTGGAATTACATCAGCTAGCCAAAGGCCAAAGTGAGAGAGTCAAGCTGCTGGAGTTGCTGTGTGGTTAGCCAGGGGTTTGCTGGAAACAATTCAGAGCATGTCCTGAGCTCTTGCATTCCTCACACCAGCCTGAAATGAAACTTCCATGGTTTTGCTGAGGAATGTTCAATGTCAATGGAAAGAGAATCCCACAGGAGCTTTACATCCCCAAGGGTTACTGCAGGATTGCTTACACAGCTGCAGTGGGGAAGGAAAACTAAGTGTAATTCAAGTGCAAAATCTCACCAGGTTTCTCTCTGTTGTTGTTTTTTTGTTTATCTCCATCCAAACCTCACACAACAAGCAGCCCTCAGCCTCCAAACAGGATCCCAGCAAAAGGGAAAAAGCTTTAAGAGCTGCTCCACAAAACCACCTCATGCCATCAGGAGGCAAAAATGCTTCACAAGAGGAGCCTTTCCCCTGGGAAATTCCATCATGTTCTGGCTCAGCTCCTGCCAGGGATCTTGGTGCCTGCAGATGCTTCCTGGATGGCTTGGATGCTGCTGGTGCTCCCTTCCCACCTGAACCAGTCTAGGATGCTGTGACCACTAATGCCAAGCAACCAAGGTTATTTAGTGAGCAAGGAAAGAAGCTACTAAATCAAACAAAAAAAAAATGAGATGTGTACCTTAAGTTCTTCTGCATTTTTACGGAGAGAAGAAACTGCTACTTAAAGAGAGCATAGCTCTGGTTAATCATGGCTAATAAACCCCATGGGGCCAGCAAAAAAAGCAGTTTGTTTTAGGGAAGAGTAACTGCTGCTTCTCACAGAAGGAATAAACTCTCTAATCTTCACTAATATGCTGAGTGGAGCTTGGTCCACAAAGAAAAGAACTAATATTTGGCTTACATGAGCAAAGGTGCCTGCAGCTGGAGCTGGGGAGAGGAAAAAGCAGTAATTAAAGGTAATACTAGATGTTTATTGTGTGATTATTAGTATAGTGACTACTGAAATAGAATAAAACAGGAACTATGGTAATAAAAAACCTAAACAGCACATCATCCAGAGAATTTAAACCCAGAACACTGCACATCTCTTCCCTTTGGGCTAGGAGACACACACACTTGACCTAGCATCCCAAGAGCTGAGTGCGGGAGCTAATGGGAGCAGTGACAGCTCCACTGCCAGGCCACTGGTTGAAGCTCCAGCACCAAAATTGACTTTCCCCATCTGGAAGAGTTTATGCAGCTTTTCATCAGGCTGGAGACAGGAAGGCACAGCTAAGAGTGGATCAAACCCAATTTGGTCAGCACACAAACAGAGAGGTCTCAGAGGCCATTGCCTCTGCCAGAAGAGTGACCATGGGAAATGGTACTTAGTTAACCTAATTGTTGCCTTTTAACACTAAAATCATTTAGCTGTGTCCTGCTTTGGGTTAGGCCAGGACTGGTTGTGCTCAGTGCTTTCCCTTCCCAGCTCAGGCTCTGCTCAGTGCTGCCAGCATCCTGTGCCAGAGTCTCTGCTGCTAGCAGGACAGCAGTGGCTGGGCAGAGCTGGGCTGCACAGCAAGGGCTCTGCTCCAGCTTGGCTCCCAGCCTGGGGCAGGAAGGCAGAGGTGGCAGCTGCAGGGAGGAGAGGACAGGAGAGGTGACCCTGAGCTGAGCAACACGACTTGCAGCACATGGGCTGAGAACCAGGGTCAGGCTCTTCTTCCCTGGCAGTGTCTGAGGAGGACTCTGTCTGTTCTGCCTTTGTTCCTGATCCATCCATGGTTGAGATAATCAATCAAAGAGAACACAACCCTCCAGGGAAGTTTCAGGAGCAAGTGCTTTATCTTGGCCTCCTGTTTGCTTGCTCCAGCTCAGCAAGTCCTACTCACTTTTCCCACTGATGGCATCTGCTCTGGCTTTCATGACCCTGCAGAAGTGTTTCCTGCAGCTTTCTGTCCACCCACTTGGCTTCTCTGGACTTCTCAGCAGTGACAAGAGCTTGTCAAGGTCTTTATCTGGAAGCAATGAAAGAAAGCAGTGTTATTCAGGAGTGATCATGTTAGCTCTGCCAGGGCCTGGGCAAGTGTTTCCTGAGCCATGCTGCCCACTTACCTTGCCTGAACTCAGCTCTCTGAGGAACCTGTGCTAGGTAGCAGTGTGGCACAGGCAGGGAGGAGAACATTGGCCAGGGATATGGATCAGTGCCCTGCAAAGAGGACCAGAAACACTTCCTTTAGGAGAAGGATTCATAGCATCTGCTTGCTGAACAGCCAGGGCAAGCTCTCACAAGCACTGTCTGGGCTCCACAGCTTTGCTACAGACTGCAGAGATATTCCAGAAGGAAAAAAGGAAGTTAAAGGGTACCAAATCCCCAAAGCATTGGAGGCAGAACATTTTCCAGTGTATAGCATGGAAAAAATAGCAAATAAAAGGAAGATATAACAAATACAGAAATAGAGAAGGGCAAGGCACTTCAGCAGTAGAAAAAGTAACATGAAAATGGAGCAATAGGAACAATTCCAAACCCAATGATGCCATGAGTTCAGCTGAACATGATACACCCTAGGCACAAGCCCATCCCCAGAGTGCAGGAACATTTTGGTTTATCAGTATCTGTTAAAACATCAGAGAAAATGAAACCATTTTAGCCCTTTCTAAAGCTAAACGGGGACTGGCATTTCCTCGTGGCAAATGATTTTCCACCTGCTGAAGTAGCAGCAAAAATGTTCAGCTGATGGAAAGAGAAACTGCTGGGTTTTAGTTTCTAACCTTCTCTAGCACTCTGGAAGGCAAACTCCTCTCCTGTGGTCCTCCAATCAGGTTTATCCTCACAAGGACATGGTTCCTCTCCACTGAAAGACCATCAATGATAACGTCTCTGGGGAAAGAAGAGAGACAAAAGCCAAACAACTCCAAAAATCAGAGCCAGTTCTGAGTCACCAGAAGACTTTCAAGAGCAAGAATGCATTGAGAGACACATTGGAGAGAAAAGACAACCCAGAGGCATGAAGAAATACAGACCAGCACCAAGCATTTTGAGCTGTTGCACCAGGGGAGGGGCAGGTTGGATATTAGGAAGACTTTCTTGGCTGCAGGAGTGGTTAGGATTGGCCCAGGCTGCCCAGGAGTCCCCATCCCTGCAGGGGTTCTGACACCATGCACAGGTGACACTTGGGGACATGGTTTGGTGGCATGGGAGTGTTGGGGTGATCGTTGGATCTGAGAGGTCTTTTCCAAGCTGAATGATTCCAGAACACTTCCAGTGGTCACTTCTTACCCTGGTCCTTCTGCAGTTTCTGTGGTGTTCTCCTCCTGAGCAGCCAGCAGAGCCTGGGACACTTGGTACTGAGTCTCCAGGAGCAGAAGGGTGTTGAGCTCACAGCACAGCACATTCAGCAACCTGCAGGAGGACACAGCACTCAGCGATCCAGCCAGGCACAGGAGAGATGTCCATGCAAAAAAAACACCAAAGCAAAACACCTGGAGGTCTCTGCAAAATATCCAGGCAGCAGTGGGTCAGGAAGAGTCTTCTGCATCCTTCTGAGCCACTCTAGTGGTGCAAACTGGGAATGGTTCCCAACAGATTGCCCCAGAGCAACTATTCCCCGGTTAGCTCAGGCTGCCTTTGTATCACAGGACTCCAAAGGTGATCCAGCTAACAAGAGATTCCATGTGAAATGGGGAGCAACTGGACAATAGCAGAGTCACAGAATCATGGAGGTTGGCACAGAGCTCTAAGCTCCTCAAGTCCATCCATCCCTAGCACTGCCATGCCACTAATCCCTGGACCTAAGGAGAGCAGCTCCATGGTTCTTGGGCTGCTGAGGCACCTTGGAATCAGCCTGGCTGAAGCGAGGGAGAGAAGAATACACCTTTCCCTCAGAAAAGAGGCTTTTAAGCACTTGTATGTAATCACATTTAACACAGGTCTGCAGCAATGGAAGATTTAGCATGGAACAAAGGCAATTGTATTATAGAGAAACAGCAAAGGGTGGTAAATGGAATTAATCCTGACAGGAGCAGGGCATGAGCTCCAAAACTCCCCTAGAACCTCAGGGCATATGAACAGCCAAAGCACTCCATGGATGTCATGGAAAGCAGAGACAGGCAAGCCAATTTACATAGAAATATATCTATTTTAACTGATATATTCACTCCAACACAGCCACAGGATTGCTGTCATTGAAGGCTCCTGCTCATGGCAAAGAACATCAGTAAACATTCTTGGGGCTGTGTTACTTTCTGATTTATCACATTCATAAAGCACAAGATGAACTAAGCCTGATCAGCATTTCTATCTCTCATGTACATCAGAGCTGCTGTGAACTAGAGAATAATATTGCTTGAACTCTGTTAGTCAATGCTTATTATTTTCTTCCACCTAAATGCTTCTTTTCTTCCATCTAATTCCCAATATGCTTGGGAGCAAAAACTCACCAGTCTGGATCATTTCACATATCCACAGCACTGGGGCCAAGGATTCAATAATCAAGAGGATAATGTGTCTTTTGCTTTCATTTCTTCTTCCTGTTGCTTTTATCTTTCAGTCCTCTTCATGTTTAATTTATTTTATCCTTCATTATTTCCTACTGCTGATTTGTTCTTTTTCAAGTCACAGAGGAAGAAATGACAGTTCAGCTATAATTTGTTTTGTTAGGATGATTATATAGAAGAAGAACCCATGACAGGAGCACTGAAAGCATGAGGAGATGATGACTTCTAATGGCAAAGAACCTGCTTCCAGCTGTTAGAAACCATTTGGGAGCAGAGTGGGAATGCTTAGAGCATCTCTGGTGCCCATGGCAAAGCAAAAACAAGAATGCCAATTAAATTAGGTAGAGGAGAGAGTGGCAGGATAACCAACTGCCTGAACATCACTGCTTGGAGAGGAAAGGCAGCAGAGCCTGTCCTTCCACTCATTCAGCAGTCATTTTTACTCACAATTCAAGCAAACATCCCTCAGAAAAATGCAATATTAGCACTAAAAACCCAGCCCAGACACACCTGTGCCATTTGAGCTCAACAGCCTGTGGAAATCCCTTTCTAGTTCATAGCCAGATCATCTATCTTTGTCTGAATACCTGAAACAACACAGTGAGCAGGGCAAATTCCAGATCATTTTAAGAGGGAACTCTCAATAATTAAGTAAGAATCGCACTCCTCTGCATGCAAGGAGCTGAAAGGCTTTCATGTGCCAAGCCTCTGTTATTTGCAGAGAAGCATTGGTGCAGCAAGCCCCACATGCTCCTGAAAAGCCATTTAATCAGAGTCTGAGCATTCTCTGTGGTGCACAAAGCCCATATTCCACTCCCTAATCTCTATTTTCCTTTCCTGGACAGGAAAGGCAAAGGGAGGAGGGAAAGGAACAGGGCAATAAACCCCCAAAAGACTAAATCTGTTAAAAATGAAGTTAAATAAGGTCCTAGGCATCACGGAGATTCCCAAAGCCTCTGCAAAACATGAAAGCTCTATGGAAAATGGTATTTTAAAGCTTTGAAATCTCTCCTTGATCTACTTACTCCTCTGTTATGATCTCTATCACTTCCAGGAGTAGGCTTCCCCACTGAAAATGCTATTATAGCTGTCTGAAATCTGGCAGAGTGAGTGGATTTTCCCTTGCCTAGTGACTTTGTCAGTGTCCAACACAAAAGGTCATGAGCACAGGGAGCTCTCAGGCTCATCTTAGCTGTGGAACAACAGCGATTCTGTTCCCTGCTTGCAGGTGAGCTTGTGACCTTGCTGACAGCTGTCCTGAGGGGTAGCTCTGTGCCTTCACAGGCTCTTGGCCTTGTGAAAGACATTGTAAGCACTCAACCCAACCTCACCCCTTGCTTTACTTCAGTCCTTTGGTGTGAATCTTTATTTAGGGAAGCACCACATGCTCTTTTCAATCACCTAGCAAAAACTGCCCAATCCAATCTCTATTCCTGCTTATCCCCTTCCAGATTAGAGTCATCACTATTCCCATTTTGTAGCCCATTTGCCACTTAGTTTGAGGTTACAAAAAGGAGGAATTTCATGAGGCCAACCAGGAGCAAGAGATCCAAGCATGTTCTGCCCTGTTGAAGGGGATCAGAGAATGCAAAGAGAGCCTCTCACCTCAGCCCAAAGAGATGGGACTGCTCATAGCTGAACAGGGCATGGATTTTAGCTTCTGAATTCACAAGGATCAGCCTGTCCAGGAGGTCCTGCCAAAGGAAAGCAGATTGCCAAGCACTCAGGGATCATGCCTGCTGCAAAATGCAAGCCCTGCCCCTCAGGGTCACAGATGACAACTGCCTGGGCTTTGTGCCCCTACGAGCTGGCAGCTGGATGAACTGATCCCAAACAAGAGTAAAACCAGAGACAGTGAGGCCTGACATGTATCCTGCTCTCAGTAACTTCCCAATGAGCCACTGCCTTCTGGGGCAATCAGCTGAAAATCTGAGCACTATGGGGCACTTGGCTTGGTTAGCTAGGGAGTCAGCTTTGTTTCAAACTACAGAGAGTGTGACAAAGCAACAGAAAGAAAATGAAAAGAGAGCTATTTAGTAACATATATGTAGTTAATAATTTTATTAGCTATATTAGATATATTGATATATCAATTTATTTATCTATATATTAGATATCTCTTTAGATATCTATCTATGATACAGATCTCTAATTAGATAGATTAGGTATCTGATAATCTATTTATCTATAACTCTATTAGATATTGCTATATATCTAAATAACACATATATTTATCTATGTATTAGATATCTAATCTCTCTCTATATATATAATATCTCTCTATATCCATATCTATATATAATATATATCTCTATATATCTATGTATAATATATGTCTATATATATTATATATACCTAATTAGATAGATTAGATATCTAATAATCCAATATATTTATC
>VWZO01016814.1:91551-119987 GCA_013396975.1 Bucco capensis | reverse complement strand
TAACTGTTCTATGATTCTATGATTAAATATTGTGCTTTAGGTAGACTGGTGTTTGCAATGAGAAGGATTATTTGCCAGCTGCCACTAAGCTCTGCACCCAGGACAACAAGGGAGCTCCTAGACACTGGTTCTGGCGGGATCAAGGCTTCCCCTTTGAAATAGGGAGTAGCTCCATGACCTCAGCCCTTCCAAATTCCGAGCTAAGCAGAGATGCTATCTGTGTTACAGGCAGATCTTGAAGAATCTGTGAGAAGCAGCAGCATCTCCTAGCTCCTACACAGTCCTTAATTCAGCAAGAGCTGGGTGCTTCTTATCACAGGCCTTCCCAGAGTCAGCTGCAAACACAGATACTGTCTGTAACACACATCAATAAAGCCTTGGACATAGCCTTCTGCTGTGTTCTGAGTTTAACAGAAGCTGTGAGCCCTCATGGCACAGCCATAAAAATGACACTTATCTCTGTGCTGGACAACTGCTTTTCTGGCTGCATGAGCTCAGTAAGGGACAGGTACCTCTGCTTGGCCTAGAAGCTGATAAGCTATCAGTTGTTCTCCCTTTCTTTTGATGTATGAGCTCCTGCTGAGTTGAGACCCACACACCAATGACTTTTTACCCAACTCCAGCACTATACAAAAACCTAACTAGTGCTGGTATGTATCAGAACCAGCAAATGAGGCTTTCTAAATAACAAAAATCAGAAATAAACTCCAGGTGGTATGTTAGACCCTGATCTGGATGTGAATTTTCCCAGATTATGGACACATATTGATCCTGCAAACTCCCTGAAACCAGCAGCAACAGCAAGGAAGCTTTCAGCTGTGTACTAGAGCTCTATTTTTAGGGGAGCAAATGTTTTCTTTTTGATGGGAGACCAGTTCCAAACGGGAGAAAATGGGGTAATAGCCACCAAATGAATGAGCCTGACAGGAGTTCAACACTTTCTTGTGAATTAATGCTGCAGAGTCACTCTCATAGGATACCACCACAGAAGAGATGTTAGAACACAAATTACCTGCTCATAACCCAACCTTCTGAATCTTATCAGAAATGAGGGTATTAAAGCATAATTGTGTTAGAGAGTAACTCAATTGGAGGAACATATTGTGACTCCTTTATTGTACATTATCTTCTCTTGGTAAGGTGGAATAAGGGGTTAGATGTCCATAAACTTTTAGTGTGTTTATTACTTGAGCAATTATTTACCAAAAAAACCAATTCCTTTGGCATGCATACCTTGGAGATGCTTCTCACAAGAGGTAAATCAAAATCCTTGCAGGACTTATTGTGCATGGAAAAGTGTGGTGAAAATGCAGTAATTTCCATGGACTGCTTGCTGGACTGTTGAAATATTGACTGCATGATTTGCCACTTACATGCTTGCACTGCTGTAATGATCTGAATTTAGTGCTGCATTTGCTAATATTAGGCACCAATTTATCCTGACAGGTTTATAGATGGACACAGAGGTATTTTGTCTTGCAAAATAGAATCCTGCTCTTTAAATACTTCCTACAGCTCCAGTGCATTTCAGACTGCCTAGTGGAGTAGCTTAGTCCTGTCTCATCTACTCAGCTGTGGTCCTCACTTGATGTAGTTCTCTTTTCAACCTGATTATCAGGCAAGAGGTGTTAATTTATCCTGAATGCTCACTCATCAGTTGTTTACTCACTGAGAAGACTTCATCTCTTCATAAGATGTTCATCTTTGTCTTACTGGTGGGAACTGAGTTTGTCTTTAACACATAGCACATTTGTAGCATCTTATTACCAACCACTCTGATAGTTCTGAGGGAAAATAGCTTGTTTCATAAGTGAAATAATGCATCAGGAAAAAAAAAAAGCAAACACCACAACAACAAACAGCAAAACTCCTTTTAGGTCTGAGATCACTTATTGTCATCCTGAAAAATGATTATGAGATCTACTTGACCAGCTACAGAGCAGGGCTTTGCTCTAGAAAACACTCAGCTGTAAAACTTGCTATTCCTTTCATTCTCTCAGACTTCTGAAAGCAAGCAGAGAGCTGACAAGAGCTGGGATAGTAATTATTAGTTTAATCAGCTGATTGATGGATTTTTTTTTAACTCAAGATGTGTCATGCCCACAATTCACAACTGCAAAGAAGTTCCAGTGCACTTCAGCTTATGTAACTAAATCCTGTGAAGAAATCTGCAAAGGGAAGCACTGAAAATGCAAAAACAAGGCTTAAAATAACAGGATCAGGCTTTCTGCACCCACTTCTTACTGCACTAATCCAGCACCTATCTTGTCTGTCTGCTTTTCAATCATCACACCAGTTTTTCGTGGTGTATTAAATTAGTATCCATTCCTCTTCTCTCTGGATTTGACTCCTTACTATATTGAACAGCCAACCCACAGAACAAGAACAATGTTTAGATAACTATGAAAACTTTAAAGAGCAGAAAATATTTGATCTACATGCAGAATAGATTTTTTTTAGCTGCAAAAAATATCATTCTCTGTTGAAAATGACTTCTCTTTTATTACAGAAACATACATGTTTAGTCTTTTTTTTTTTTAGCCACTGAGCTGAAATAAATAATTACATCCTTGTAACATTCATGTCTGTTAACATCACTAGTGAATTCATTGTCTCACAGTTTACTCCCTCTCCTGAGATGTGCTAGTCCTGTGTAGCATCTTTATGCAGGGAAGCAGAATGCTGTGCCCAAAACTCTGCTCAAAAGGATGAAGAATTGTCCTGTCTGCAGCAGAAATGATACAAGACTTTGAGGTGATGAGAGTTTCTTGTGATAGTTAATAAAAAGCAAGCAGAGGAAGGAAAGGTAAACTCCTTTCAGTATATGAAGCACACACATTAGGTTTTTTGCATGCTAAAGAATATTTGGAGGAAAGGAAGTATACATGAAAAACTTACAAGCTGGTTAGTGAAAGGAGGTAGGAAAAAGCACTTGTTAAAAGAAAATGGTCAGTATTTTCACCTGAGCTCTTTCTACTATCTGAATTACAAGTGCAGCATGCTTGGCCATGCTATTATGTGACTGTAAAAGATAGAAATTGTAAGGTTTCTGTCATTTTTTTTTCTTACACTCAAATCCACAACCATACTATACTTCTTAAAACATTCCTTAAATTTTCCAATTTATCTGTCCACTTTTCTCCAACTTCATCCTTGTCTGATCCAGGATTTAATATTGGCTAGTCCACAACATTCATTATTTCCTCTTTTTGTGAGGTAAAGCTACAATTCTACACTTCATGTTTTATATTAAACTGTCCTATTACCAAGTCCCAAGCAATAAGGTCTTTCCCATTCACAGAATCACAGAATGTCAGGGGTTGGAAGGGACCTCTGGAGATCATCTAGTCCTGCAAGGGCAGGAGAAGCTAGAGCAGCTTGCACAGGATGTATCCAGTTGGGTTTGGAATATCTCCCTAGTTGTTGTTTCCATTTTTTCTCGCTCTATGCTTTGGGGATAAATTCTCTGAA
Organism: Bucco capensis; assembly: GCA_013396975.1. Taxonomy (NCBI): domain Eukaryota; kingdom Metazoa; phylum Chordata; class Aves; order Piciformes; family Bucconidae; genus Bucco; species Bucco capensis. The sequence continues at coordinate 116,516 of VWZO01016814.1, read as the reverse complement.
ATTAGTGTCACCTCTCATAGAATTGTAGGTGTGCTGTAAAATTTCTAACTCAAACCTATGTCTTATATGTTTAGCAGGAATAACTAAGCCTTGCTTTTCTCTCCCCAGCTTGTGATGATGAATGCACAGGACTCCTTCTCAATGACCTGGATCGACTAAACCAGATGATCCTGAGTGTTAACCTTAGTGCTCCTCTGCCTGCTCCTTATAAAACCTTGCATGGATTTGAGAACATGACCCAGGAATTAAAGGTATGTTCACAGTCTTCACATGCATGAATAGCAGAGCTTCACACAATCACAGAAGTTGGAAGAGACCTCTAAGCTCAGCAAGCCCAAGCATCCCTAGCACTCCCATACCACTAACCCATGGCCCTAAGGAGAGCATCTCTATTTTTCTTAAACCCCTGCAGTGATGGTGACTCCAGCACCTCCCTGGGCAGCCTGGGACAAGACTTAACAACCCTTTCAGTGAAGAAATTCCTCCTTATATCCAATCTAAACCTCTCCTGGTGCAACTTGAAACCATTTCCTCTCATCCTCTCACTGTTAACCCTGGAGAAGAGACCTACCCCCAGCTCACTGCAACCTCCTAGCAGAGACTTGTAGAGAGCTTCAATACCATGTACTTGAATCTCTTCAAACATATAGCCATGAGGAGGTTCAGGGAAGAGGCAAAATTCAAGATTTAATTGCTTCAGACTTGTTTGGATTGATAAATAGTTCTTGCATTTATTTATTTTTTACTTATTTTAAGAACTAGATCTTGTAGCAGTAATTTGGTTACAAGTGTACAAGAAATGACACTGCAGGCACAGAAAAAATGATGGCATATACAAATAAAATGATGTTCATGCTGGTGGTGCATAAAGTGATTATATATTTTATATACTGTATATTCCCTACTGTACTTATAGGTTCTCCACTAAAAGCTGTCAAGATTCCTGATGAAAGTGTATTGGATGAATGTGACATAAGAATCAATGACAAAAGGGAGTTGTATACTGTTATGAGAAAGGAAAATGTTGATGCTTCTTCTCTACAGTATTTGGAAGCACAGAAAACCATTAAATACAGATTTTTTTCCCTCTCCTCCTTTCCCCAACAGCACTTGCTTTCACCTCAGCGAGCACCAGAGAGACTTCTCCAGCTAGCACAAGAAAATCTGGATAGCCTGGTGACAGAAATGGATGAACTCCTGACAAGAGTAAGTCTGTGATCACATTGGTGTCTATGAGTTTGGTTAAGGCTGCATAATGATGGAAATCTTCTGCATATGAATTAAACATGAATGAATAGATGAATGCTGAGGTGCTTCTCAGCCTTGGTGTTTGAAATGGCAGCAAGTCCTCTAACAACCTCATTTGTGGGCCAATAGATTGAAACTCTTTTCTACAGAACTTTATAACAATGTAAGAAAACTTTTATACAGAGCAGCCAAGAATGAGCTTGTTTGGAAAGGCTAAAGGAAAGAGAATTCTTGGTGTAGCATTTATGGGCTATCCCATGACTGCAGGTTGTGTTGCAAACCTAATGACAACAAAACCATGGGATTACCACACAGTTTCTCACATGTCTAGAGTTTTGGTCTGACTGACTGATGCTTTCAGAAACTAAACTGTCTAATTTGCTTCCTTTTCTTCTGAACATTAATAGTGTTTCAGGTAGGGCTATCTGCTTTCTGCATCAGCAACAGCTGGTCTAGGTGCTCCTGCTCTGGCAGGGGGGTTGCACTAGATGATCTTTCTAGGGCCCTGCCAACCCTTAACATTCTGTGATACTGTGAACATCATCTCAAATCTTGAGTCTGACTATCTCCAGATAGCTCTCAGCCTGCTTCAGATTGCCTGTTGGAATCCATGTAGCCTGGCTTCACTCAGAGATCCTTAGTACCAAACTGTCTCAAGCACATCCAAGGCAATTTTCCTGTTTTTCAGTTTCATTTTCCATTTTGGGTTACCTGTTAGATTAGCTTCTTTCTCCAGGAGCTGTAGAACAGCTGGTAGCCTAGCTTGATTCACTTAGTTTAAAGACATTTTATAGCAGGGCAGAGGAAGTGCTGTTTTAACAAATTACAAGTTCTCCCTATGAGTCAATGAATGAAGTTAATTGAAGAGGGGACACTATTTAAAGGGAGAATTCAAATATATGCACAAGGTGTGTGGGTTTAGTTAAATAGACATGCTGAGCAGTTCATTGATGAGGGCAGGGAGAGGCTTCTGGATTTGAGTCAGTGTGCTATTTACTCTTTTTATTAGGAGAGTTTCATTTCAAAACAGACCTGGGTTTGAGCTAGAAAAGGCATTGTCTAAGATAATAACATAAATTGTGCCACCTTGTGGAGAAAGAAATGGGAAAATGGACCAGCCACAAGAAAACTGTCCCAAATGTAATTAATAGGAAGGACTAACAAAAATCATGCTCCTGAGTTCATAGAATCATAGAATGGTTTGGGTTGGAAGGGACCTCTGGAGGTCATCTAGTCCAACCCCCCTGCAGTGGCCAGGGACATCCCCAACTAGAGCAGCTTGCCCAGAGCCCTGGCAAGCCTCACCTGCAATGCCTCCAGGGATGGGAACTCAACCACCTCCCTGGGCAACCTGGGCCAGTGTTCCACCACCCTTGTGGTAAGGAACTTCTTTCTAATGTCCAATTTAAATCTCCTCCTCTCCAGTTTAAAACCATTGCCCCTTGTCCTTTCACTGCAGGCCTTTGCAAACAGGCCCTCTGCAGCCTTCTTATAAGTTCCCTTTAAGTACTGGAAAGTTGTTGTTCTTTGCATTGAAATAACCAAATAAGAAAGAGGTGGATTACTGTGCTGATGAATATACCTCAACCCCACAGAGTGTTAGCATCCTGTCTTAAAATTGTGCATGGCTTAGGGATCTCCAATTCTCAGAGAAGCTGATTTGTGTGAATTATATTCTGTGGCATCCTGGGTTGGGGTATGTGTAGTGTAGTTTTGTGTATGTCTGTACACTCACATACATGTGCATGCACTGCTCTCTATCTACACACACTCATTGGCAGTGTAAAGTAAGCTCATTTTTTCCATCTCTGTTTGATCTTTTATTGTGCCAGAAATGACTGTGCTAGTATTAATCTGTGTGGTGATCTCCTTTATGTCAAAAAGTCTTATTTGTGTCCAGTCTTCTTCACTCCAAAGCCTTGATTTGGGTTCAGTGTGCCTGAGCCTTGTTGCTCCTCCAGAAGGAGTTTGTTGTGAATGTTTAATCTGTTAGGAGAAGATGAAGGCTGACCTGATATATATAGAAAATAAGTAGGACTTTATTAACAAATAAAAGCATGTCATTAGCCATGAAATAGCTAGGTACAATGTGAAGGACATTTGCCATTTAGTTTGGTTTATGGAGTTAAAGCTAGACCAGATCATGAAGCAAAAGGTTATTTTTCAGCAAAGCAAATTGCAGCAAAATACAGAAAGTCTTCTGTGGAGCTGGATGGCATTGAAATACTAAAGAGAACTGTCACTGAGAGGAAATGAGAACTGTGCAGTGACAGATTAATGTGCACAAAAATATAGCCCATGCCATTCAGGCATCAGTATGGAGAGGTTCAAGTGGCCAATTGGAATTAATATGGATGTGGGAAAAAGTAGTCACAACTAAGAAAAGTATATGTAAGTTGTAAAACATCACTTTGTAGTAAAGGACTTGGAAATATTATAGAAGATAATAAAAGTGAATGTGAAAATTCCAGGTAAATAAACCTCACAAAATAAAAGGCTGATTGTGGAGGATTTGACAATAAATTGTAAGGATGTTCTCAATTACATGAAGAATGAAATGACATCAGAAATGCCAAGCTGGGTTAGAACAGTGGTCTATTCTATTTTTTCTGTATTTTTGCCTTTTTTCCTGTCCCAATTGCCTCTTACAGCTCAAAGTGACAATATTTTAGTTCTGTATCCAGGCAGGCTAAAGGAGTTTTGTAAACCTTAGAGGGAGTAACTAATAGCATGATTAAAGCTGGATCAGTGTGAAATGCCATGTTCTCCAACTGATACAGGGGTGAAATAGAACCAGCTCCCTCCAGTCAGTATGGATACTTAATTCTTCCTGTAGAATTCTATTTACCTGAACCATTGTTCTATATAAATTCATTTCAGAGGAACTATTCTGAAGTAGACCAAAAGAGTAAGTGGTATGATAATGCCAGGGATCCCATTTCAGACACCCAGCTGTCCTGATGGATCTTCCATGTAGCAGCTAACTAGGCAGAAATAAATGTGTTAAAGTGACACTGTTTCTCTTTTTGACAATTAATGAAAAGTGTGAGGAGTTTTTTGTGTCTGAGAAAACGGTTTGTATAGCTCAAGGAAGGGAAAACCTAAATTCATATAGGATTATTGACATTCTAGCCAATTCCCAGAGATTGGAGAGATCACAGAGTCATTGGAAGAGAACTCTAAGATCATTGAGTCCAACCATCAACCTAGCACTACCATGTCCCTGAGTACCACATCTATTGGGAATGCAAGCCCCAAAGAATAAAATGAGATTTATTTTGCTTTGCAATATAGTTTGACAAGCTGTGTTGCTTGAAATGCTCAGCTTCCTTGTAAGAAAAATAGGTCCATTTTGTAAATAAGGACTTTGGGAGCTAAGTCTTAAGATGATCCCTTCCCTCAGCAGGCTTTTCAGGTCTGTAGCAGAGCTCTCTGTGATTCAGTAGAATTGTAAAGCATTTAGGTACACAAAGCTAAAATTTGACTGAGCCTCCCAATCTGTTCTAAACAAACAACTCTAAGCATTAGAGCTGAAAAAATAGAACTTTTTTTTTTTTTCCCCCCTTCTCTCTTGGTTTAATTAATGTATTGATTTAAAATTCTTCTTGCTTGTTGGCATCAACTGTCTCTTTGGAAATGCCTCCAGGGAGGAAGCAAAGAGGTTGAGATATCTTGCTGCACTTTGTCAATTGAAAAGTGCACAGTTGTGAAACTCTGGGAAGTATTCCCTGAAGAATCTATTAAAAGGTTCCAAATGATGTTTCTTTAAGCCAATTCAGGGAATAATTTCATCCTGCCTCTCCCTTTGTGTGCTGTGGCAGACAACTAGGGTTTCCTAAGAACCTAAAAGAAGGCCTTCCACTTTCCATTGAAAGGAAAAGGTAATCAAATTGAAGTGTGTGCTTGAACAGAGCACTTCCCATGCATCTGATCAATAATTCATTGATTGCCTTTTGCCTGAGGAAAGTTTCCTACATAGATTCAGCCTCTAGGAATATCACATTTTACCCTGTTTATTCATGATCTTTTTCCTGTGTTTGGATCACTAGGCTACCAAGGTGACAGCAGATGGTGAGCAAACCAGGCAAGATGCTGAGAGGACAAACGACAGAGCAAAATCTCTTGGCCAGCTTGTCAAAGGAATTCTCCAGGCTGCTGAAGGTATTGGAAAAAGGAAAATCTATGTCAAGGGTTTCTCAAGAAAGCTGAAGGATGAATCACAGAATGTTAGGGGTTGGCAGGGCCTAGAAAGATCATCCAGTGCAACCCCCCTGCCAGAGCAGGATCACCTAGACCAGCTCACACAGCAATGTGTCCAGGCAGCTCTGCAATGGCTCCAGACAAGGAGACTCCACAGGCTCCTGGGCAGCCTGGGCCAGTGCTCTGGCACCTGAACTGCAAACAAGTTCCTCCTCAGCTTAATACTAAACCTCCTGTGCTCCAACTTGCTCCCATTCCCTCTTGTCCGTGGATGCCATTGAGCAGAGCCTGGCTCTCTCCTCCTCACACTCACTCTTCCCATATTTCTAAGCATTGCTGAGGTCTCCTCTCAGTCTCCTCTTGTCCAGGCTGCAGAGACCCAGCTCTCTCAGCCTGTCCTCCTAGGGCACATGCTCCACTCCTGGCCCTGTGCTGGACTCTCTCCAGCAGCTCCCTATCCTGTGATGGGGAAGGGAGTCTGAGAAACAGTGAGAAAGAATCTCTTCACTGAGAAATGTCATGTGCCTGAAATCATAGACTCATTCAGGTTGGAAAAGACCCTTGGGATCATTGAGTCCAACCACTAACTCTACTCTACAGAGTTCATCCCTAAACCATATCCCTCAACACCACATCTAAATGACCTTTAAACACATCCAGGGATGGTAACTCAACCACCTCCCTGGGCAGCCTGAGCCAGCTTTCTGTGAAGTTTTTTTATCCTGGTGTCCAGTCTAAACCTCTCCTGTTGCAGCTTGAAGCCATTGTCTCTTGTTCTATCACTCATTACCTGTGAGAAGAGCCCAGCACCAACCTCTCAACAATGTCTTCAATGTTGAGTGAACAAACTGCTCAATGATCTTCAGAATTTTTTCCAGTCTAGAGATGCAGTTGATATAAACATTTAATGTGTTGGTAATTATGAACAAAGACTAGCAGAATATAGAATGTGTTCCTTCAGGATTGTTGCAGTTATTTGAAGAGGAGCTGTTATGATGAAGTAACCAACAGGGCTTAGCTTTTGTTTATTTTCAGGGTAGTTAAAAAGCAAGTCTTGGTAAAGAAGCTCTGTGTAATTTTAGGCCTTGGTACATTAACACTTCATCTTAATTTCCCCAAATGACTTCCAAAATCCATTACTACTTGCTGTTAATGAACATCTGCTTCTTGGAATTTGCAAGTGACTCCTAACCCTACCTAAGCAGTGGCATGGAGCCAGCTCTCTGTCTTCCACAAGCTGATTCACTGCACTTCCAATGCGGGAAAGTCTTACAAGCAAAATTGTTGTGGAGGATTTTGAGAAGCAAGACCTGTAGACTGCATGAAGCAAGTAAATAAGATAATGACTAAAAAAAAAAATGAAGATGACTGGCAATCACAGGCAGAACTTTTACTGGAAAAATACTCATCTGTTCTTTCTTCCTCAAAAACTCCCACTGCAGTAATTTCAGTAGTTATGCTTCTGAAGGCCCATTTCATTCAAAGGGAAAGCTTCCACTTTTGTCACAGAGTGATAGGGTTTGGAAGGGACCTCTGGAGCTCATCTAGTCCAACCTGCAAGAGCAGGAGAAGCTAGAGCAGCTTGCCCAGGATGGCATCCATGTGGGTTTTGACTATCTCCAGAGATGGAGACTCCCTCCCTGGGCAGCCTGGGCCAGTGCTCTACCACCCTCAAAGGAAAGAATTTCCCTTTCATGTTAGGATGGAATTTCTGTGTACTAGTATTTTCCTATTGTCTCTAGTCCTGTCACTGGGCATCACAGAAAACAGATTGGTTCCATCTTCCTGACACTCATCCTTTAAATATTGATAAGATCCTTCCTCAGTCTTCTCCAGGCTAACTAGCTCCAGCTCTCTCATCCTTCCCTCATAAGAGAGATGTTCAATTCCCCTAATCATTTTAGTGGCTCTAAAGAATGCTCAGGGGCTGGAACACCTCTGCTCTGAGGACAGGCTGAGGGAGCTGGGATTGTTCAGCCTGGAGAAGAGAAGGCTTCAGGGGAACTACTAGTGACCTTCCAGGACCTAAAGGGAACTTCCAAGCNACATTCCCATGCCTCCCCTGTAGCTGAACTGAACAGCAACTTAGGGTATCTTAAGGACATACAACTTTGACATGTAAATATGGGAAAAGCAACAAGTTAGCAAGTTTTCAAGCATTTTTTTTTAACAAAAGATCAGGTTCCTCATATTTCAAGCTGAATTTGAGAGTACAAGGGCTAAACCAGTTTTTCACTCCACAAAGTTTATGCCCAAACAAAAGTTTCCTCCAGCAGGTTTAGCATCAGTAAATACTGAGTTAGAAGACATTGAGGGGGTTGAGATAAATGTATACAGTATCTTAGAAGTAGACAAAGGCTCTAAAATCAATGTGTTTGCCTAGTGGCCAAGTTAACATTTTAAGGACAGATGAAATACAGGAGCAGAGGACTGAAGGATACCTCCTGGGTTGCTGCATCCACTCCCCTGCTATCACAAACTTTCTAACTCTCATCTTCAAAGTAGTTTCCCCAAATACACACAGTCTGAATAGGAGGCAGTTTCAGAACTCTTCATAACTGCAAACCTTTTCATATCTAGCTGAAAATATACATATTTAGTTTATTAGCTTGTGTTCTTTCACCAACCTTGTTCTTTAGGTGTTTGTTTTTTTTCCCTTTCTCTAGTTCTTCTTCTCCTTTCCTCACCCCAACTATGTTTGTAGAGAGAAAACACATTCCCCTTTGTCTCTTTTTTTTTTTCTAGACTAAAACATCTTAAAGCACATTCTCACAAATCTCCTGCTCACCTTCATATCATCTCCCTTCCTCTGTTCAAATTCAAGTTTATCTTTCCTGAGCACAGGTAACAAGCATTGAAATGAGGTTGTTTTAGTGTCTTGCACTTTAGTAGCAGTAAAACTTGCCTATGTCAGCTCCCCTAATACATTCTGGGATAGCATTTCCTTTTTTCACAGCTGGGTGCCATTGGAGTTTGATAATATAGCTATGTTCTTCTCATCCATACCTTTTATCTAGCTGTCAAAGTCATATTTACAGCTGAAATTTCTGTTGTTATTTAGTTCATAACCTTCTATTTTCTCATCCTGATCAGTTATTTTAGTTTCCAAGGTCACCCAGTTCTTCTTCCAAACCTTCTCTACTAAGACTTTCTTATAACTTTTCCTCCTAAGCTTATTTTATCAGTAGGCTTACTTGAGTTTTTGGGGTTTTTTTTTTCAGTCTGTTTTAATTTTTTCCTTCCAGAAGCATTAATGAAAATATTCAAGTGGATTTCCTATCTGACTTGTGGGTTTAAACAAGTGTGGGTGTCTTTCACTCCTTTCTCCTTCTTGTGCTGAAATTTCCCAGTCTCCTGAGCACTGTTAAGGTCTGAATGCTAAAAATGATATCTTTGTAAGTTCTCCAAAAGGAATTGAAATCTAATTTTCATTGCTTGTACTGCATCTCCTTAATTCTAGGAGCAATATACTAGATTATCTTCTGCCCTTTCAAATGTTCAGTGCAAATTCTTTCTTTCAGGAGTAGGACAGGAGCAATATATTTCTTCTACTGGATATAAAGACTTCTTCACTTTAATTATTGTGCTTCAAAGTGAACTATAACAAAAGGTTTTGATGGAGCATATAACATTTTCTCCTTTGTTACTGGTCCTTGGATTAACCATCCTTTATATTTCATAGCAGGAATGAGCAGTGCAAGTTGCATTCCACTTGCTGCTAGAGCTGATGGGCAGATGCTGAAAGCCTCTCTCTTGGTTTTATTTACTAACTCCCTTCCTAAATGTATTTTGGCCTCCTTTCAGCTGCAAAGGAAGATGCTAGCAAGCTGAATGAGACCCTCAGAACCCAAGATGAGGCCTTGGAGAAGCATCTTCCAGAACTGCAGCGTGAGGCTGACAGAATGATTGCAGAGCTGAGGAGGAGAGAACTGAACATGCAGGAGAGAATAGCTCAGGAGGAGTTCAAGTGAGTAGAGAGACCTCAGTCTTCAATCTCCTAGTGATAATATCTGACTCTTGCAAATGTTAATGTCACCTTCTTCAAGCTTTCAAGTTGGGGGCTCACCTAAATGTGAAGGAAAGCAAGATCTAATACTTCTTACCTGTTAATGTAGCATTTGCATTTTTTGGAGATGCTTATGTATGTGGAAAGCAATCTCTAGAATATTACTTCTCTGCTCCACAGGTACCAGCAACATTTCTAAGCAAATTCTAAGCCATTTTTCTCCGTTTTTTTCTCTGCCTCACAACTGCTGAATGGCTTTTGTACTAAAAAGCTTATCTAGAAGCTTGGATTTTATTCTTTTTTGGTGGAAAATTAATTGGTCTAATAAAAATATTGTCTGTCTGCAAAGTTTTCAGCAGCATAGACATTCAAAAGGATGTATTTATACTATATTATTCTATATAGACTAGTATATATTATTATATATATTATATAGAAAATATATATATATTATAGATATATAGAATAATATGGATCAGAATTCCAGCTCTATGGCACAGTTCAGAAGGCCAAGGTTTGCTTATTTAGCTATCTGTAAAAATCAAAATTATATATATATATTCAGACACACATATATAATTGTATTGGCAACACTTTATAATGCATTTTGCAAAGTGAATGAATACTTGAGGTAGTCTATCAGTCAAGATTAGCCAAGAATTCCAAGCAGTGTAGGATATAGTATATTGCCTATCTTACACTCTATAAACCAGATCATTTTCTGGAAGTCCTACTGGTACAGTATTTCTTCCCATGATTCTGATGCTTCTCCTTTCTGAGAAAGGATGTGTTGCAAGCTGATTTTTCAGCAGTGTTTTATTACTTTTTCTCCTGATTCCACTGAGCCTCTTCTATCCCTTCTCCACTCACACAGAGAAAATAAACCAGGAAAAAGTAGGGATGAGAAAAATTTAGCCAAAACTCAATTGGAAAGGCAGCCTGGGGGAATGCTTTTCAAACAAGGTGTTCTTACTCTTGAGATGCTACAACCAGCAAAAAACTGTCAGACTGCCTAACCGAAGAGCTAGAGGGGAAAAAATGCAGTAGGGTTTTTGGAGGGAAAGAACTTTTCCCCTCTTACCATTCTTCCTAAAATGTGCAAAGTGAGCATTTTCATCTCCTGATAAAGGAATACATTTAAGAAATATATGAATATATTCACTCATTTCAATCAGAGTTGCCTAGATTATCTTAAGGCTAGGGATTACTTCTTTATAAGACAATGATTGAGTTTCAAGAAATTTTGGCACTGAACTCAACAGAAGGAAAATTAGTCACTGTGGATTACAGGGCAGGGAGGAAATATCCTTAGATAATGTTTTCTAAAACCCTTTCATGAAAATGTCTTAAAATGCTTAAATAATATAGTATGATAGTGGATAGGACACATTCTGCAAGGGAAAAGGATGAAGAAAAATTAACCATTCTTAAAGCTTGTGTGTGGCTCACTCACTGTGTTCACATGTATCCTTATTTCTAAATAGGTCTGCATTTACTTTTCTATAGCTCTGTGAGTCTCCTAGAATCCTAGACTGGTTTGGGTTGGAAGGGACCTCTGGAGCTCATCTAGTCCAACCCCCCTGCAGTGGCCAGGGACATCCCCAACTAGAGCAGCTTGCCCAGAGCCCTGGCAAGCCTCACCTGGAATGCCTCCAGGGATGGGAACTCAACCACCTCCCTGGGCAACCTGGGCCAGTGTTCCACCACCCTCGTGGGGAGCAACTTTTTCCTAATATCCAGTCTAAATCTACTCTTCTCCAATTTAAAACCATTGCCCCTTGTCCTTTCCCTGCAGGCCTTTGCAAACAGGCCCTCTGCAGCCTGCTTGGAAGTTCATTTTAGGTACTGGAATGTCACTAGTAGGTGATCATGGTGAAGTAGTTAATCATATTTACTCCTTGGTGAGATATCTTTCAACAGAGATTATATTCTAGTTTCAGGCTTTCAGCCAAGAAGAGAATGACAAGAATCAGTGTCATCTTCTCACTATGTTTTCCTTGAATTATTAAAAGTTATATGAAGAAGACAAATGAAATAAAGTCTTCTTGCTTTCCCAGATGGAAAAACTTCTCTTCGATGTGCAACTTTTTCCCTCCTTTATTTTCCTACAAACTTGAAAAATCAAGTCTGTAATCTTATTGCCTTAGTCTACTGAAATGACACAAAAGGCAACGATTCCTTTCTAAAAAGAACATGTTAAAATACACCAGTGTCTGTCCTAACCCCCCTGATTTTCATACTTTTGAAATAAATCTTTCACTCTAACCTTCCTACACATTTTCTCAAGTGCCACTGAGTTGCTAGCAAGGAATGCTGTGAGCCAGAAGTCTATTTTTCTATTTAGTATGCTGAATAGCTTGATTTTTTTGTGTGTGTGTGTGTGATTTATTTTCTTTCATAAATTTATCTGGTGGCTTTTGGGCCACTATGGACTTTGATCATCCAGTTTGCTGTAAGAATGAATTCCATAACTGGCCTACACAGTGTTTGAAGTGATCACATTGATTCCTGATATTCCCATTTTTGTGTTTGGAAACACATTAGACATTTGATCACCTTATTCATGCTACTCATTATATTATAGTCCTCATTTCTTCTACAGACAGGACAATTCTAACATGTTTAGATTCTCATATATTTTTATTTTATTATTGTGTTATTTATTATATATTAAATATGTATTAAATATTATTTATTTTATTACATATTATATTTTGTATTATTATATTTATATAATATTTACATAATTTATATATTTATTTATATTTATTTATTTGTATATTTATACATTATGCATATTATATATTATTTATTTATAGTTGAATTTATTTAATAATTTTGTCATCACTTTCTATACTTTCTTTTGTTCCATTGGCCTCATGTTGGGGATCCAGACCATAGAGTATTCCAGCTGCTGATTGTTTCTTCTAACACTTCAAGCATTTTATATTTTATTGGCTTTCTGGGAAAGTATCCAGTGAAAGTAGCACAACTTAGATGTACAGAGTAGTACAAGTGCTAGTACAAGCTTAAATGTACAAAGTAGTTCAAGAAATGTGGTGCAGTTCAGCCAGACAGAAATTGTGGCGCCTAAAGCAAGAGATTGCATGGAGAAGATTGATTGCCTTCAAGTTCATTAGGAAGAGCAGAGGAAAAAATGCCCAACAGGTCAATGTTGGTGGAAGTGGCATCTTGGGCTGCCACACACTAGGCCTCATGGCTGCTACACACTAGCCCTCAGGGCTGTCACATACTAGGCCTCATGGCTGCCACACACTAGCCCTCAGGGCTGTCACACACTAGCCCTCAGGGCTGTCACACTAGGCCTCAGGGCTGGCTGCCACACACTAGGCCTCGCTGCTGCCACACACTAGCCCTCATGGCTGCCATGAGGAGGTTGAGGTAGACTCAAAACCAGATTGGTAGTTTGAGCTATGCTGTGAGGTAAGGACATAAAAATGGGAATCCACATGTCTTTTACTGTTCCTTCAGTACTGCAGAGTCACAAGGGTGGCAAAGTTTGTTTGAAGTGTAATTTAATGTCAGTATCATAGAATGGCTCACCTTGGAAGGGATCTTAATGATCATCTAGTTCCAACCTCCCTGCCATGGGCAGGGATACCACAAACTAGAGCAGATTGCCCAGGGCCACATCCAGCCTGGCCTTGAACACTACCAGGGANAAAGTATCCAGTGAAAGTAGCACAACTTAGATGTACAGAGTAGTACAAGTGCTAGTACAAGCTTAAATGTACAAAGTAGTTCAAGAAATGTGGTGCAGTTCAGCCAGACAGAAATTGTGGCGCCTAAAGCAAGAGATTGCATGGAGAAGATTGATTGCCTTCAAGTTCATTAGGAAGAGCAGAGGAAAAAATGCCCAACAGGTCAATGTTGGTGGAAGTGGCATCTTGGGCTGCCACACACTAGGCCTCATGGCTGCTACACACTAGCCCTCAGGGCTGTCACATACTAGGCCTCATGGCTGCCACACACTAGCCCTCAGGGCTGTCACACATTAGGCCTCGCGGCTGCCACACCCTAGGCCTCGCCACTGCCACATGCTAGGCCTCGCAGCTGCCACGNACATAAAAATGGGAATCCACATGTCTTCTACTGTTCCTTCAGTACTGCAGAGTCACAAGGGTGGCAAAGTTTGTCTGAAGTGTAATTTAATGTCAGTATCATAGAATGGCTCACCTTGGAAGGGATCTTAATGATCATCTAGTTCCAACCTCCCTGCCATGGGCAGGGATACCACAAACTAGAGCAGATTGCCCAGGGCCACATCCAGCCTGGCCTTGAACACTACCAGGGATGGAGCATCCACAACCTCTCTGGGCATTGGGATTTAATATTTTTATTAACTATTTTGTTCTCAGAAGTTGCAAATTCAGAACTGGATTTATTTTTGCTTCCATCAAAACCAGAGGCAGGGCAGATGAGAGGCAAAAAATCTATCTCATAATAATCCCAAAGCTAAGGTAGCAATTTGACTGTTCTTGGCTCCAGCTCCTTCATCTAAATGATGCCCAGTGGCAGCATAGCTTTTCCACCTCTGTGTACATTTATTTATGTGCTTATTTTTAGAAAGTTTCTAAGGGAACTGACTATAAGCAGACAAAATGCCATGTTTTTTTCCAGAAAATACAGTTCTTTTCCACACAGCCTCTTTCAGATGTTTTGCCATAGTGAGACAGGAAGAGAAACTTCATCTGTTTTAATTAGAAGTGCAATAGATTTCTTCTGTAGGTTTTCTCTATCCTACAGATTCCTGCTCACTTAGGATTTTTCTTTCTCTCCAGAGCATCATTTTGCTTTTTGACTTCTATTTTTTTGCTGTCCTTGTTGTGTCATTGCATTAAGATGGCACTGATTCAGTGACCTCCTATCAGGAGGCAGACAAATGAGAGGGCACAAAGATTCCTTTAAAACTGGATGAAGCAACTCCCTGATGATCAAGAAATCTTACATTCCCTTCCAAAAGCAGACACTCATGAGCTTTCTATTCCTGTCAAAGCCCAGTGAGAACATCCCAGAATTTCTTTTAGATAAGCAAAATTCTTTGGCTACAGGAAGTCATCAATCCAAGGATCTTGGGGGTTGTTTATTTCACAGGAAAGCATTTAGGATTTTGGACTGTCTTAAAGCAGTTTGTCTGCTCCAAGACAGCTTGAAATCAGACTTATCTACATATCCCCTTCAGTTCAAGGTAGGGAACCACTTTATGTCATATTAATGTGAATGAAGGAAATCTTTCTGACAAGTTGAAATGCTTTAGAAAACAGGGAAAAAACCCAAACAAAACCAAGCCTACAATGGAGAATATTTGAATATTTTCTACTTCATAAATAGGACCTCAGTGACATTTAAAGACCTCTTTAAGAAAAGGCTGAAGAACAATTGTTATTTCACTTTATTAAGCATGTGTTCTCTCAAAGGGTGCTTTGAGATTTAATATAGATGTTTAATTAAGAATATTCAGATTATTCAGTGCAGGGAATATGAACTCAGTGCCTTCATGGGTAGTGATGTTTTTCAGGAATGCAGAAGATCTTTTGGACAAGGTGAAGAAATTATTTGGTGAGCCCAGTGAGAAAAATGAGGATCTCAAAAATGAGCTCCTGGCCAAGCTAGCAAACTACCACACCAAGGCTGAGGATGCTCGAGCTCTGCTAAGAGAAGCTACCAGTAAAATCAGGAAAGCTGATCGTTTGTCTGCAGTCAACCAAAAAAATATGACCATGGTAGAGGTGAGTCACAGAATCCCAGCATTTTAGGGGATGGAAGGGACCTCTGGAGATCATCTAATCCAACTCCTGAGCAGGAGAACCTAGAGCAGCTTGCACAGGATGATGTGCTGATAAGTTGTTTCCTGTTTTCCTTCAGTCTGATCAAAGTCTGAAACTTTGCATGATTCAATCTTGAAACGAAATTAGAAGCAGAACAAAAATATAATGAAGCTATAACTACATCTGGTCTTATTAAAAGGAGACATGTCCCTCAGAAAGAGGAAATGCAATGGCTTTTAAAGGCAGAATTACTCCACAGCTTTATCAAAATAATATCACCTGTTTTAAAACATTGAGTGGAGGATGCTTTGGATTTATTATTCTAGGGAAAATTAAATTCATCCCAGTCTAAATAGCCATGTAAAATTCAAGCCCTGTACTCAAGATTTAAATAGGAGTACAGTTAAAATTCTTGCTGTCATACCTTTGCTCCTAGAAAACTTACCCTTTCTTCTCCCTCTCCAGCCCCTAGGAAGAAGAGAGAAAGGGGGGCTGTGGATATCACAGAGCAATAAATCAAACTCAATCCTCTGTAGTTAGTAGCTGTTATAAATGATCTCCCTCATAGCAGAGGGGTCTGCTTGTGATTTAATTTAAATTGCAGAGACTTAAAGAGCATATTACACTGAACATTAACAGGCATTTAACCAAGACATAAAGAGCAGAGTCAGCCTAATGAAGATAAATGTTTCAGCTCTGTCTGTATCTCAGTGAGCTTTCCCCTCCTGCACAATGATGAGGTTAGAGTTGCAAGACCTCAGTTCTCAGCAGAGATTCGTGGGCTGTGATTGGATTAAGGTGTTGTAAAGAAGTTAGGTTATCTCTGTTCTGTGCATTTTCTTCCCAAGGACTGGAGAAATTACCTGTTATCTCAGGTTTAATGTATCCTCCACATCACAGTATCAGAGTGCCTGTAGGCATCCTGCCCACCTGCTTCAGTTTTTGCTTCATTTTGACCCTGTTATGGCCAAAAAACCATCCCAGCACTCTTAATGTTAGGATGCCATGATCTCCTGTCAAATTAATCTGTGATACTTAATGGATCTTGCAGAAGAAGTTGCCAGTTCCTTATTCATAAGTCAATCCTAGTTGGAAAATCAAGGAGCCTAAGGTTGCTGCAAGCCAAGAATTTTTATTTTACATTCATTAGTTAGTGAAACACCTATGGATGTAAATAGAAAAGCAGGATATTTTGATCAATTTTGCCTTAGAAGGCAGAGAAGATAATTGTCAGAACAAGGAACTTGCACATTTGAGTAGAGATATTACTAGAGTCAATTAACTACCTCAGTTATATAGCAATATAGTTATATAGTGGGAGTGGAATGCCAAGCTGGGGACAGGAGGATAAAGAAAAGATCCTTTGCATTATATGTGCTTTATTGTTGTCACTGACTTGGCTCTGAAAGCTCACAAGTGGCACTGTGGCATGGTGATAAAATGCAGGCTGCTGTTTGATCTGGAATCCCCAATGCAGTTCCCAACTCATGTTTTCATTTGTGTACACACATCCTCTAGAAACAGAAGCAAGCTGTGGAAGAAGGCAGACAAGGTGTTGAAAAGAGCCTGCAGGAAGGGAAAAATATCCTTAATGAAGCCAACAAACTTGCAAATGACATCAGCTTGGCTCTAGAGGTGAGTGTTTTATCATCCTTACCTGAGAATTAGTACAACAAAGCATCCTTATGGAAGCAAAAGAGTTAATTAAAGTAAAACCTGACGTTTATTTATCAATGTTGGAATTCTTTGAGTTGGAAGTAATGATTTTTCCATTGCTGTGTGGCAGAAAAGCCAATCTGGTATGTAAAAAATATTAACTTTGATACTTAGGTGATTCATTGGATTACATAAAGAGTTAGCTTGGAATTTTTCAGAGCCTCTGCCTTGTTTTACAAGTCCAGTCTCCTGATTATGGTACTGGCTTTATCTTTAGAATTGCAGATGCACAGGCAAGGTCACTGTGTGACTCTGAGACCTAGATGGAGATTTATCTGCACAAAACCACGTGTGCATATCAGAAGGAAAATTCAGAAATCATTTCTTGCCCATGGCAACAATGTTAAGGCTGGATAGATCAGGGGAGAGGAGAGAATTGCACTTGATTTTACATGAACTATTTGAAAATTCTGCCTTAAAAGTTTTATCAACAGTGTTTGAGATTAGAGGTTTAGCTACAAAAAAAAAAATCTTGAACTGTGATTGGGTCTGGGAATATTTCCATCTTGCATTGAAAATTGTTCTAATGAATGGAAAAATGCCTCTTGATGAAATTGGAAAGGAAACACTTTGAGATGGCTTATTGGAACAGGAATGGAATGCCTTCACAAAGAGTGGTTCTTGCTAAGATGCTTTAATAAGTGAAGACACGTTGGAGTCACTCAAAGGGCCTTGAGACATGAAACTTCTGCCACTGGTTATCACAGTATCACAGAATGTCAGGGGTTGGAAGGGCCCTAGAAAGCTCATCTAGTGCAACCCCCCTGCCAGAGCAGGAGCACCTAGACCAGCTCACACAGCAATGTGTCCAGGCAGCTCTGCAATGGCTCCAGACAAGGAGACTCCACAGGCTCCTGGGCAGCCTGGGCCAGTGCTCTGGCACCTGCACTGCAAACAAGTTTCTCCTCATGTTAATACTAAACCTCCTGTGCTCCAACTTGCTCCCATTCCCTCTTGCCCTAACATTGGATGACAGTTCTTCCTCTGAAGCACAGCAACAGTTTAAATGACCTAAAAGCTTAAAGGCCTCTCTTTTGTCATTTTCAGTATGTAGAAGGTGTTGCAGACAAGATACAGCCAATGTCTGATCAGCTCAAGGATAAAATAGATGACTTAACACAAGAAATTCGTGACAGGATGCTTGCAGAGAAGGTATTGCAAGCTGAGGATCATGCAGCCCAGCTGAATGAATCATCTGCGCTATTGGATGGGTAAGGCAACAACTCACTGGTAAATGATCAGATCATGAGGAANAACTGGATGCAGTACTGGAGGTGAGGCCTCCCCAAAGCTGAGGAAAGGGGCAGGATCAGCTCCCTGCTCCTGCTGCCAACACTGTTCCTGCTCCAGGCCAGGATGCCCTTGGCCTTCTTGTCCCCCTGGGCACACTGCTGGCTCCTGTTCAGCTGTCACTCAGCACCCCTAGGTCCCTCTCTGTACAATTGCTTGATGGAAAGGGCATTCTTCTTTGACATCTGGCACTGGGAGTGTATAACTGACCAGTGTTGTGTGAGAATCTGCAAGGATCCAATTGGTTCCTTTGTGTCTCTATCTCTTGCAAACCGTTTCCTACATCTTGTGATGCCCTCAGCTGCACTCAGAACACAGTTGAACTTGCCATATTCTTTGAAAACAATTGAACTTGGTCATATCCAGCCCACTAGATGTTTTTCATTAGCATTTGTTAAAAACAAGCCCTATTTTTATTTTTAAGATGTCCTTTTTGATAGGAGAGTCTTGTCATGATACTAATTTGTTTACTGTCAGAAATCCCCCTTGTAATGGGCAGTAATTCCTCCAGTGGTTTAAAAACTGCCTTCCAAAAGAAATAGGTGGCATGGGCCAAAATATTTAACCCTAAGAACAGAAACTTTAGTTTCTGGTTGCCACTATCAGATTCCTAAATACAAGTGAAAATTGCAGTGCCCTTGGTTTCTATGAGTGCAACCCTTTCAGAAGAATGGTACTTTATAACTCATCATTAATATAGTTTCCTAGAAAGAAGAGAAGTAAGGGGGTTTTTTTTTGTTTTATTTTGGGCTTATTGGGCTTTTTTGGTTGGAAGAGGGGGAGTGTATTTTGATTTATCTCATATTTTGCACTTAAGAAAGGTAAGGGGGTATAGTTAAGTAAAATTACTAGTAAAATTACTGGCTTCATATACAGTGTAGTCACACTACTGTAGATATTCAGACTAATTTATGTTTTGATGAGCACATAAAATAATGATAGCTGTGGTTTCCTGAGAAAAAATGGTTTGAAGGGCACTGTTTCTAGAAGACTGTGACTTTTTAAAGTGGTATTTCTGATTAGGACACATCAGTTTAGTGGTAGACCTCTGGGACTAAAACAGATGAGTAGTGTCACATCCAACCAAAGTATCCAATTTGGATATAAATACCCAAAAGCATGAAAAGTTGACATGGAGGAAGTAAGAAGTAGAGAAAATGAAGGTAAAAAGAATATTCTGCCTTCTTAATGTAATATTGGCAAGATATATTTTGAGATAGAGGGTTTTAACTGTGCTAAAATAGACTTCTTTGTGGGTGCATGTGTGTGCTTCTGTCATAATGCAAGTTGACAGCTTGGCCTTAAGGAGCTTAAGGTAGAGAGTGATTAAAGTCACAATCCCTGTGGTGCAACAGTACCATGGATGCTTTATCTGATCCAGACATCAGCCTCAGTTTCTCAAGGTATACCATAAAAAAATGCAGAATCAAAGGCATTAACAATGAGATCTAAAAGCAAATTGTTCAACATTCAAATCTCTCCTGTGGTCAGATAGATACATCAATGGAAAGGACAAAGAAATACCTGCATCAGCATAAAGCTGTTTGCTTCATGTCCAGACATTAAACAGTCGTACTTTACAGGAATATGCACTCCCTATCTGTCTTAGGAATTTAAAGATATATCTGTCTTCACAAATGGCACTTCAAGTGTCTTTCAATTAATACTAAATTTGCTGGAAAATACCATTTAATCTTGCAGGAGAAATTAAGGGACAGCTCTTTCTCTCCAATCACCCTCTAAGGCTTCCAGTAGTATATTTATTGCTGGTGAGGATGTTCTCTTGAGAGTTAGAAGATGAATGAATTTAACCTACAAAAAATTGGTATTTTTCCTCTGTATAAAGAGGTATTGAGTATAAGATTCTCCCTATTGCCTGCTGAAGAGTCAACATCATTGATATTGAATGGGGGGTTCCATTTATATGAAATAGCTCATTCTAATAACTGTAATTAAATTAAAAGGTAATTACAAACAAATAATATTTCCTGGTGCAGGGTCTAGAGCTCAGCTAACCCCATTCCATCCTAAGCAGCAGGGATGTGAACCATAATTTCTAAGCAGTAGTTGAGCTGCTAGCTAGCTAGATATTCTGGGCTGCACATTTCTCTGACAGAGCATCACAAAAACTTGCTAAAGCCTCCTGAGTTCCATCTGTAGTTGAGGAAGAAGATCTGCTTTTCCAGGAGTGATGCAGAGGACTCTCTCTCCCTCTATTTAACTGCATNATGCTCTAGTGAGGGCAGGGCTTGTATGGTTTGTTTTTGTTTGGTTGGGTTTTTTTGTTATTGTTCTTTTTGTTTGTTTGTTGGTTTGGTTTGGTTTTTTTCATTGGACTCGGTGATCTGAGAGGTCATTTCCAGCCATGAATGTTCTGTGATTCTGTGACCTCTGGAGCTCATCTAGTCCAACCCCCCTGCAGTTGCCAGGGACATCCCCAACTACATCAGCTTGCCCAGAGCCCTGGCAAGCCTCACCTGCAATGCCTCCAGGGATGGGAACTCAACCACCTCCCTGGGCAACCTGGGCCAGTGTTCCACCACCCCCTCATGGTAAGGAACTTTTTCCTAATACCCAGTCTAAATCTACTCTTCTCCAATTTAAAACCATTGCCCCTTGTCCTTTCCCTGCAGGTCTTTGCAAACAGGCCCTCTGCAGCCTGCTTGGAAGTTCCCTTTAGGTACTGGAAGGTCACTAGTAGGTCTCCCCGAAGCCTTCTCAGGGAATATACCTTCAGTCTCCTTTGTCTTTCCTATTGCATGTTGTCAAACTCATTAAATACTCATTGAAGCAAGGATTTGGAGCCCAGCTGTCTCAGTTCCCTAGAGATTAGATTAATTACCAGGTTCGAAAATGAATGTCTCTTTCTTCCACACACACAGTCTCAGTGACCAAGTGTTTTATACAAGCTGGAACAGATCCAGCAGGAGCAGTCCCTGCCTCCCTGTACACCTTGCTGGCTACAGCATTTCCCAGAGACACAAAAATCCAAGCTCAGATCCATTCTTGTCTAGTTCAAGGGAGCATTTTAGTCCATTTAGCCTTTGTTCAGGAAAAGAATCTTAGGCAGCAGGCATAATGTAAACTGAGGTAGATGTAAACTGAGGTAGACATCTTCAAGTTAATTCAGTAGATGCAATAATCCTTCATGGAAAATAGTTGAATACATCATACAGAGAGAATGCAAGAAAAATGATTTCTTCAGACAGCTGGCTAGAAATTTCTCTAGAAGATGTTTAGCTGAGCTCTAGTCCCTGCACCAGAAAATATCATTTGGTTATAATTACCTTTTAATCTAATTACACTTATTACAATGGAGTATTTCATATAAATGGAACAGCCCATCCCATATGAAGCATTCTTTTTGTATGTGTTTCATTTTGGTCACCAAAATGAACATTCAGGATTCAGTTTAGACAGTGAGATCTCCTTTAAACCTGGCATTCCTTTGTTTGACAGCCAGACCAAGACATTAGTTGTTCAGAGTCTGCTTTAGACCAAGCCTGTGATGATCATCCATGTTCATACAGTGCAAAATTCATTCAGTTGCCAGGCTCAACACATGACCTGTAAACCCACATTGTGAATATGTTATCTGGATTATATTGTTAAGAACTTTTCTCAGTGTCTGATCCATTTTTATCTTATAGAACCTCCTCTTTTAGGAAATGTGTTTTTCTATGTCTTTCCACCCAGATAAAATGTGAATTCCATTAAATATATAATGCCAGATCTCCTGAAAGCTCAAGTGTAGCATTGCTCTCTGAAGAAATGCCTTGGAAATAGCCTTGGAAATTCAGGCTGTTGGGTATGAAAAAGTAGGATACTATGTGCTGTTGAACTCTGATGGCATCTTTAATGATGTGTTTACTTTTCTTATCCCAACAGAATCCTTGCTGAAGCCAAAAACCTCTCTTTCAATGCCACACGTGCTTTCAATGCATATACTAACATCAAGGATTACATAGATGAGGCTGAAAAAGTTGCCAAGGAAGCCAAGGCTCTTGCAAATGAAGCTATGCAAGCAGTAAGTAAAATAAGTCATTTGGGAAGAAGACTTGGATTTTCTGTGGGACTGTGCTACACTTTCTCTCCCTTCCAATGTTTTGTCATCTTATGGCTTTATTTAGAGATCCCTGCCACTGTAGGTGTTGAGATCAAAAAGCTGTGCCTCTCCCAGAGCTACATGTGCCTTTGGACTACATCCTCATTTATTCCTAACTCCCATTCCTTTTTGTTTGCTGTTCTTCCTCCTTCTGTCTTCTGCCTTTCAGTCTCTCTGTGGGTCAAGCCAGCAGCTTTGAGTCAGGAGTGTAGATCATTCAATAGTCAATAACTAAAGGGAAGGACATGGAGTTGCTGGAGCATGGCCAAAAAAGGGCAATGAAGCTGGAGAAGGTTCTAGAACAAACCTTCTGAGAACCAGCTGAATGAACTGGGGATGTTTAGCCTGGAGAAGAGGAGGCTCAGGGGAGACCTCACGCTCTATAACTCCCTGCAAGGAGGTTGGAGTGAGGTGGGGGTTGGTCTCTTCTCCCAGGTGGCTGGTGATAGAACAAGAGGAAATGGCCTCAAGTGGCACCAGGAGAGGTTCAGGTTGGATATTAGGAACCATTTCTTCCCTGCAGGAGTGGTTAGGCATTGTAACAGGCTGCCCATGGAAGTGGTGGAATCACCATCCCTGGAGGGGTTCAGGAAGCATATAGATGTGATACTTAGTGAGTTGGTTTAGTGGCATGGGAGTTGATGGTTGGACCTGATGATCTTAAGAGGTCTTTTCCAACTTGAATGATTCTATGCTCTAAGGAATTCCATGCTTTAATTAACTCTTGACTCTCTGGTATCACTAAAATGCTCAGAGGCACTTATGTACACACACAGGTGCTCCTGGCAGGATTCTAGACATGGGGAATTGCAGGAGGGAAACAGAAAGTTTTATTCCTAGAAACCAGACAGCTTCCTCTGTGAACTCTGCTGGTCTTCACAGAGAAATCTTGTTCTCACTCTGAGGTACTGCATGCAAATTTTTGGAGGAAGCAGAGAGAACTTTTCAAAACAGGAGTGTAAGGTAAAGCCAGCTCTCCAGCTGAAGTCATAATGAGCAACTCAGCTCCTTCAGGCATGCACTGTGAGCAGAAAACCTTCTGAGCATAGCCAGAGTTGAGGTTTTTTACGGCAAGTATCAAAGGACTTAATGTCTAATTGGTGGAAGTTGGTCAGAAAGCAACTGATGTGTACTTCAGAGGCACAGAGAGGAAATGGCAGTAGAATAGGAAATTGCCAGCCCTTACACTTGATACAGAAACATAGAGATGAACAGAAGCAACTTGTTGCAGGACTTGTACACAAATAAATAATGGGAGCTTGCCCCAGAGAGCTACTTCAATCAAATGGATTATGAGAGTAGCAAAAGCAATCACAGGCTGGAAAGGTCTGTATTTGGGAGAGGGATAAAGTGATCTAGCCACTGCACAAAAATATTAATATTTTTAGACCTGTTTACATTGTCAACTTGTCTTTCAAATAACACTAATTACCCTGTTTCTCTCTGGATGAAAAAAATCCACCTCACACATTAGTATGCACTAGTTCTCTGTAAATAATGTGTTTCACTGGAACTCCTCATTACACTGGAGAAGTAAATAAGGAGCTGTGGAATATTTCTTTTTCTTCTGATGAGGTTTTAATACAGATTCAGCTCTCTTTTGCTCCTTTGATGACTTGCAGGGAGTGAGGCATGCAGCTGAAGAGGACAAAAAGACACATCCAGCAGTCATGAAATAATACAAGCAATTATAATATGGCCACAAAAGTGTATATATCAGATGGTGAGCTGGCTGATTACAGCCTAGAGAGAAAGGGGATAGATGATTTGAAAGGGATGGAGGTGATTATGGACAATATGATATAAATAGAGGCAAGTGAGTAGCAAGGAAAGAGGCTAAGATATTATTAAGGTGAGGTTGAAGAGCTTAACTGCTAGCCAGGTAGATCAGGCTCCCTCTTTCTGCAGGCTTCAAGGAACCTGCTCTTAGCTGAAATTCACAGTGCACTCTCACTCAGGGCTGTCTGGAGCACTATAGTTCAAGCATTCTCCTGGAGGTTTGTGTATTTCATCCCTCTCAGACTGAGAAGCTCCTAGAAACTATGTCCCCTCTTTTCTGAGAAGGTGCTCTTTGGGACCCTGTGTAGAAGATCATGTCTTTCCCTTCCTTTTGAAAGATGGAGCCATGTTGTCTTGGTTACAAGAGCAGCTGTGGGCTCCTGTCTGCTGTAAAAGTTTGTAAAAGCCTGTGGATAATCCCAAGCTTGGAGCAGTGGCTGGCACACCAGGAGCTGTGCTGCCATCCAGAGTGACCTGGACAGGCTAGAGACATGGGCAGGGAGAGACTTAATGACATTTAACAAGGGTAGATGTAAAGTACTGCATCTGGGAAAGAACAAGCCCATGGATCAGTACAGACTGGGAACTGATCTGTTGGAAAACAGCCCTGGGGAAAAAGCTCTGGGAGTGCTGGTGGCTAGGAGGATGCCCATGAGGCAGCAATGTGCCCTTGTGGCCAAGAGGCCAATGGCATCCTAGGATGCATGAAGAGGAGCGTGGCCAGCAGAGCCAGAGAGGTTCTTCTCCCCTCTCCTGTGCCCTGGGGAGGCCTCCCCTGGAATGCTGTGTCCAGTTGTGGGCCCCTCAGCTCCAGAAGGATAGGGAGCTGCTG
>VWZO01016814.1:80608-90888 GCA_013396975.1 Bucco capensis | reverse complement strand
GTATGTATTTTAATATATAATTATTTAATATATAATATAATTATATATATATATATATATAAGGCTTTTTAGAGAGGCCTTATAGGCTTGTAACTGGAACCCCAGGGCATAGTTCAGGTGTTTAGGGTTCTAATTGCTCCTTTGCTTTAAACTTTGTAGTTATGTTGGGTATTTAGATGGTCGCTGAGGTGCAAATCATCTGTACTATGTTGGTACTTCAGAACCAGTACTTTGTGGGCTCTGCTGGACTTTCTCCAGTAGTTCCCTGCCTCTCTTGATCTGGGAAGCCTAGAACTGGCCACAATGCTCCAGGAAGGTGTAGGGAGAAGAAGGTACAATCCCCAAAGCATGGATGCTGTGGGAGAGGCAGAATTAGAACAAAATTGATTCCCAAGACCTTGCAAGTTCCCACTTAATCTTGAATCACAATCTTTTTCTCCTCCCCCTTATTTACAGCAGGTATCACAATTTAGAAACTGATATCAAAGACCCTTGTTTAATCAGAGAGGGGCTCATCATGAGTTATGCTTGCCACAAGCACACAAACTCACTTCATGCAAAGCCACAAAATGTTTGCTTTTTTAATTATTGACTTGATCATCACTCAGTATCTCAGGAGCCACAAGGAAAGCTAGCAAAAAAACCCCAACCCTATATTCTACAGCAGATGCCAGGATTAATCCTGCCTTTGAATCCTTTTACAGTAAATATAACATGAAGCTTTTAATCAGTACAAGTGTAGTTGCCTCTGAAGGGACTTTGCTAGTATTAAGTTGATGCTGAAACATGTTTCTGACAGCACATGCCAAATTACTGTCCCTAATTTGATGAACTTCTTGGCATTGTAAATCAAACCTTTCAACATCATTTTATTGAATAGAAGCTGCTTTAACAGCCAATATAAACTGCTTTAACCATGTCTAGTCATTCAATAATAATAACAAGCTTGATTTTTGAAGTCCATGGTCATAGAGTGATCTGTGTTCTATTGCTGACAGGAAAAGAAATCAGTATTATCTGATATGACAGGTGCATCTGCCACAAAATCTGGCCAAAAATTCTTCCTTCAGGAGCAGTCTTTTGCTTAATTGGATAGTCTTTTTCTTTTTATTTTTTCTATTGGGTTTGTATGTATTTTTCTATCACTAATGCAACTTGTGTTAGGTGATAAAGAAAATCTATAAGAAACTAATTTTGTTCATCATTTAAGTGTATAGTTTCTGTTGAGGTTGAAAGGAATTTGTGTGTCCAGATTAATGTTTCAAATGAGCCTAGAAATATGGCAGCCATATGGGCCTTAATTCTTCAAAACAATTAGCCTATGGTGATAGCTAATCATACATTTACATCCCATGTGAATACAAAACTCTGTATCCTGTGACATGGCAACATATGCCATGAGGCATCCTGTAACAAAACAGTTGCTTCTGAATTGTGTGTGTACCCAAAGCATTCCTTAGGATTTTTACAAGAGTAAGAAATGGGCAAATCTAATGTATGGGGTTTATCATCATCATCATCATCATCATGGCTAGGCATTGCAAACGCAGCTCCGGGGAGGGCTCCATCCACGCTCTTCCCAAGCGCTTTTTCCAAGCTCTGCTGGCTGCAAAGGCCAATTTGGGACAGACCAGAGCGGTTGCAAAAGGCACAGCACAAGGACTCCTCAGGAGGTAGAAGCTGCAAGACACGATTCTTTCTACGCTGTCTTTTNAGTGTTTATTTGGCCAGACTTTTTTCTAGAGTTTTCCCAAAGCACTCTATGCCTTTGCTAGCCTATTGTGTATCTCCCCATCAATCTTACCATCCGAGGAGATGAGGCTGCCTAGGGAATTAAACTGTTGGACTCATTTAAGTTCTGAATCACCAATGATGATATGAGGATGATGAAAATCTTCCTGAGGTGCAGGTTGATATAAAACTTCTGTTTTCTTTAAACTAACTTCCAGCCCCAAAAAGCTGAGCAGTGGCTGCAAAGCAGGATGTTAAACGCTGCAGAGCTACTTGTGTCTGGGCAACAAGGGCAGCGTCAGCAGCATAAAGCAGCTCCTGGACAAGATGGTTTATAGTCTTGGTATGGGCCTTCAAACACCTTAGGTTAAATAGGCTTCCATCAGTATGATATCTAATGGAGATACCATCCTGCTCATCAAATTCTGCCGTGGCCCTGTGGAGCATCATGCTGAAAAAGAGTGTGAATAGAGGTTACACTCTCTCTATATATAGGGGTTTATATATATATATATATATGGGTTTATAGTGTCATGGAAAACCAACAAAGATTCAGTAGTGTGTGAAATATCACCTCTGGGCTTGCTCATGATATATATAATGAATGGCAATAATAACTATGTCATTGAATTGACACACAGTTAATTTTTGAGTATATGTATCTGTCCTGGAAAATGAGAAGTGTCTGCTTCTTAATTACATCTTAGTTACAAGGCTATGACCCATGACTAATACAGAATGTTCTCTGGCTGTCAGGAGTACTCTCAAAGAAAGGTATTCAGTGTGATGTGTGACCTGAGCTCAGTCTTACAAACTGAACACTCAGTGCTTCAGAACCTAGAGCATTTCCTCCCAACTTCAAATACTAATCTAATTGAGTAAAATCATTTTATTGATCAGCCTCTGCACTGAAAATAGAGACGGATGTTCTTCAAAAGCAGGATGAGGGATGATTATTTAGTAATAAAGCTCTTTTGGTTAACAGCAGTTTGCCCTTCATTTTAAACTCTGTTTCTTTTATATCATCTCTTTTCTTTACTGACCTAGCAATTACAATTCTTGGATTAAAGACAAAGGAATCTCTGCTGTCAGTATTACAATTTGGATCATCAGATCCTGTCTGGCTTCTGAAGGTGATTAGGGAGAAATCCTGTACTGCAAGGTGCTGTGTCTGTAGCTGGAGGGAGAAACCCATGTTTAAATTGAAATATCTTTATGTTTGTTTGCTTTGGACAATGTTTTGCTCCTAGAGTCAAACCTGTTTCTTTAACACTATCAACATTTTCTCTTCTTGTTGAAGTCATCATGGTGTTCCAAAAATCTGGCTTCTCGTAAAACCAAAAGGGAATTAGACTAGTGTGGGGTTTGTGTCTCTTGTAGATCTATATAACGTCAACTGGGTATAATTAAAAGCACACTGATGTTCACCTCAAATTAAGATGACTCTTCACTTAGATCATCCTTATATGACTTTAATGTCTTCAGAGTCTTCACAGTATCCCAGTATGTCAGGGGTTGGAAGGGCCCTAGAAAGATCATCTAGTGCAACCCCCCTGCCAGAGCAGGATCACCTAGACCAGCTCACACAGCAATGTGTCCAGGCAGCTCTGCAATGGCTCCAGACAAGGAGACTCCACAGGCTCCTGGGCAGCCTGGGCCAGTGCTCTGGCACCTGAACTGCAAACAAGTTCCTCCTCAGCTTAATACTAAACCTCCTGTGGTGCAACTTGCTCCCATTCCCTCTTGTCCTACCATTGGATGCCATGGAGCAGAGCCTGGCTCTCTCCTCCTCACACTCACCCTTCACATATTTATAAGCATTAATGAAGTCTCCTCTCAGTCTCTTCTGTATGTATGACACTTCTTGTTTGTCTACAGACATCTGGTCCTCAAGGATCACTGAAGGATGGTGCCAGGAGGTCTCTTCAGAAAAGCTTCAGGGTCCATAATGAAGCCAAGATGTTAGAAAATGATGTTAAAGGTATGTGCGGTATATGGCCTGTTGAATAGAAGGAAACCACTGTGAGATTGCTCTGCTTCCAGGATGAAGATCAGTAGGAAAAAAAGTAGAATTCATTATCTGGTTTGAAGCTGAACAATGTGTCAATGAGAAAAATATTCTCCTATTTTGGGTCCAGACATTATGCAGGGATGCTTGTTCCCTTTGTCTGTTTCTTGAGCCAGAAGGCTGAGGAGGATGGAGCCTTGATCTTCTCTTGCTAACTACAGTAAGTGGGGAGTAGAGGGGGATGGAAATACTGGTTCTGATTTACTAAGAGTTCTAGCAGGAAATTAGTATCACAGAATGTCAGGGGTTGGAAGGGCCCTAGAAAGATCATCTAGTGCAACCCCCCTGCCAGAGCAGGAGCACCTAGACCAGCTCACACAGCAATGTGTCCAGGCAGCTCTGCAATGGCTCCAGACAAGGAGACTCCACAGGCTCCTGGGCAGCCTGGGCCAGTGCTCTGGCACCTGAACTGCAAACAAGTTCCTCCTCAGCTTAATACTAAATCTCCTGTGCTCCAACTTGCTCCCATTCCCTCTTATCCTACCATTGGATGACAAAAACCAGCCCAACACTGACTGTTTATTCGTGTCCATACAGAAGCCAGTCAGAGATCCCACATCTCTTCAGGATGCTTATGGGATTGTGCCAGAAAAGGGAAGCATGGGGAGGTAGAATGAAGATGTTTTTGGCCAAACAGAGAGTAATGGGAGGGAATGGCTAAGAGTTTTCTTGGAGGAAAAAGAAAATGAATCTAGAAACATCTCCCTAGAGAAGTATTATTTTAACACAAGCACAAAAAAATGGTTTCTGTGTTCCTAAAGCAAAACTAAGTGTCTAAATGCAGCTCAGATCATAAAGCTTCTAGACTGCAAACCAAACACTTTCGTTTCCCAGTGAAAAATAAAACATCTTTAATTGCTTAATCACTATTTTCCACTGAGAGGGCGGGGAAATAGTTTTGAATTATGCTGCTTGGTGAGATTTAAAGCTGGTAATTCAGATCAAACTGCTTATAATGTCCTTAATATTTTCTGATGGGTGTATTATTGGCAAGTGCCATAGTGTGAGAAGGTAGGGCAGCAGTCAGTGTGGACACATGGGAGATGTTCCATGCACACATGAATAATGCAGGATGAGGAGGAATTGCCTAGGGAGCACGTGTCTAGAATTGACTCAAGAGAAGCATGGATCTTGTGCTGGGTAGAGGTGGAATAAGATATGATAGACATGGAAAAGGCAAAAGTCCCAGAGGAATGCATGAATAGGAGTATGGCTTTCCAAAAGACATGAGCCTATCCTTCCAGTCTCTTCAGGGTTCCCAGTGCTTTTACTGGCTACAGGCCTGGCCACTGAGCTTCATGAGGGCTGAGGTGGTTTGCAAGAAGACCTGAAGACATCATGAAGAATAATTGGAGATCTAGCAGAGGAAAGATGAGGAGAAAGATTGAAAGAATTCAAATCTGTTGACTAAAAAAGAGACAATTGAGTAGGGACTTAATATTCTTCAGTTATGTCAAGATTTCTCCAAAGAAGATGGGACTAACATATCTCAAATTCACTGATAGAGATCACATATTAGGAAAATCTTCCTTGTAATTGAAATGCAGAAATACTGGAATTGATTACTGAGGAGATTAGGAAGATTAGAACTTTAAAAATCTAAAACACTTAGATAAACATCAGTGGCTGCTGGTCAGAAGGAGAAAAATTATCTTTGGACAAACATCTGTTGTGAGCTTATGATTCAATGATTTTCTGATCTTTGCAACCAAAAGCAGTTTAGTTCTTGTGTCTTTACCCAGACAGATTGTTTTATAAGTCCTCTAAGAAAATACTTATTGCAGCACTAATGAAGCATCTGTCTAACAGCACTCAACACTTCTTTCTCCACAGCAGTCTTAGCAAGGAATTGAACAAATCATTCATTTTGACTAAACCTGAGGGGAAATAAGCATGATACAATTAGCTACTTTCAAGTAGACCAACACTGAGTTTCACACATCTGCCTTGGTGAGAAATGTTAAGCATTACTGCTTTAATTGCTTTGTTTTTTACATATAACAAAGAAAGCAACTGAGAAGCATCCAGTGTTTGTGCCACTGGTGTAGTAAAGTCTGAGAGGAGAATCAGTTGACTGAGTGCTCTGTACAACTATTTTGATAGTCTTTCATCCCAATACTGAGTAATATTTTGATTAATCTAGACAGAATCAGTTCAAGTTGGTAAGTTTGTGGCTTATTTCAAATTAGTGCACTGTAACCCCATCTATTTTTTAGCTGGAAATTTTGTTGTGTGTATTTTGAGAAGCTTGGGTCCAAAAACTGGAGGTTTTGACAAATTCTTTCATGCTAAATACATTACAGTTTCATTTGCTTCAAATGGCTGAAGCTTTGATGGGGTTAAACAGGAATTAACCACAGAGACAGGAAACACATAGCACTTGAAAACCTCTGTAAGAAAGCAGATTTAAGACTTTAGAACTAATGATAAGGAGAGGTAAACAGCTTTGATATCATAGTAAAGGGTAGGATATCATATATCATAAATCATATACATATCTCTTTGTTCATAGGATCTAAAAATCCATCTGGGTGGTTTTTTTTATTGTTTCATGCATCAGAACTAGAAAAAACCTCACACAGTAAATACTTGAGGTTAAGATTTAAACTGCTTGTCACAGAGATGATGCCTGAAGCTTTTCTCTCCTGCTAGAGTAGTTAAAATACTTTTTATTAGGAACAAGACAGATTTCCTAATAGACCCCAGTCTTTCAGGGTTTAGCATACAATATTTTCATTGCTCTTCTGGGAGAAGCATTATGAAAAACATACAGTATGAAAGATGAAATCCATACAACTTTTGGCTATGACTACACTTTGATTAGTGTAATCAGCTCTAGGATTTCCAACTGCAGGGCTAGTTAACAAGTAAACACACTGTTTAATAAGTTCATAAAGCATAATGTTTCACAAGGTCTTTAATTACATTTCACACTCATACACTGTTCAGAAGCTAAAAACATTTGTATTGTTTCCTTGTAGCAGCTCTGAGGAAAAAAATATGTGTCTGCAGGTGCTAGTACATTTTGAATGTGTGTTTAGGGTGTTCTTTATTGTGACTCTTTACTGGCAGATTCAGCACAGATTTAGAGCTGGAGGGGAGCATGTTTCTGGAAATACGTTCCAGAAAATCACAAAGCTCTGAGGGGAGGTCAGTGTGCAATTTAAGTAGCATGGCTGAAGCAGAATTACTTACTATTAGATTAGAAATTCTTTCCTCAAAGGGTGGGGAGATACTGGCACAGGTTGCCCAGAGAAGCTGTGGATGCTCCATCCCTGGCAGTGTTCAAGGCCAGGCTGGATGTGGCCCTGGGTGACCTGGGCTAGTGATTGGCATCCGTGCCCATGGCAGGGGGTTTGCAACTAGATGAGCTCTAAGGTTCCTTCTAACCCAATCCACTCTATGATTCTATAGCAAACTTGAACCAGCATCATGGTTTAAGCATCAAGGCCAATGCCATGAAGTTCACTAAGGCCAAATGCTGGGTCCTGCACTTAGGCCATAACAACCCCAAGNCAGGTGGATGTTGCATTGGGAGGCATCATTTAGCAGGTTGCTAGGGCTAGGACAAAGGCTGCACTGGTGATCTTCAAGGTCTCTTCCAGCTGTAACTGTTCTAGGATTCCATGATCACTGCCTCTTCCCTGCCACAGCATCTCAGGGATACCACAGATGGAGTCCATAGATCTGTGTGCTCCCCAGGCAGTGTTGAGTAATCATGTGTTCCACATAGCACAGTGTCCTGTCTTCAAGGACAAAATGAAATAGTCAGTTTTGGATGCAAGTCTGTTGGATATATGGGAATTCCCTGTGCCCCCAAGCCTGTCCCAATTTAACCCTGAGGAAAGATGTATTACAACCTCAATAAGACATTGCTTCAGAGATTTGTGTAAAAAAGCATGTTATTCTCCCAGTGAGAATTGAAGTTGCTAACAGTTTCATAATTCAGAGGCAAAGGTCTAAACAGTCTAAAGATTCATAAAACAATCCTAATGGAAGCAGGGAGCAGTGCTTAAAATGAACATATTAGATCTTTGTCTGTGTTTTTGCCCCATACTGAAGGGTAATGAGATGGAGCTTGCTTAATACTTTCTGATATGTCTTAGATTGCAAGTGCTTCACACAGGCAAACATTCTGAACTTCTCACAGTTTGCCTTTTTGCATCTAATAATGCATAGCTTGACCCACAGACATCACTTGAGGTTGTGCCCAGAATGCAGATGCAGAAGAATAAACTGCAGTGACAGGTTTTGGGGGGAACTTCTTTTTTTCCCCCACCATGTTGTTGGTTTTTTTTTCTCCTAAGAGATGATGCTATTAGTATTATACACATAATCCCTTCTGAATATCTTGATGTTTCCACAACAAAGTGAAGAGCTGAATGTCAAACTAAAGCTATTTTCCTGTGATTCTCTTTAAGTGTCCCTGTTCAGAGTCTCAGCTTGGAAGTGCAGGATGGCTGATGGGCACTCTATAAAGATCTGGTAGACAGAATTAATCATTACTTTAAATTTTCTCTGCACCCCAGCTAGTACATTAGTTAAAGTAATGAAGACCCATGAAGTAATGCAGCTCCCATGCCCTCCAAAACTAGAAGCTGGGCTATGATGGAGCTGGGAGTGTTTCCATGCTACATTATAACATTCCCCTTGATTTGTGGCCAATTACCTGCCTTGTAAAATGGCTCTTAATCACAGAAATGTTTTATATTACCACCAGAACCTGCTGAAACAGTCCTTACAAAGCAAAGCATCTGACAGAAGCTATTAAAATGGACATTTAGGCATTTCTCTCTCTCTCTGTGGGGCTAGGAGTTAGAAGGAATAACCCAGGTGGAAGAAGTAGCAAAATCTCTATGTAGTGCTCTAGCTAAGAAGGGGGTTTGAAATTTTGGCTACAAATGAGTGAATGCTGCTGCTTCATTCTCTCCGTGCCTTGAGGGATTTTTCCCTTTGCCAGGAGCAATTTTTCCTTCTTATAATTTTGAATTTACTGTTTTAAAAATATACTTGCCCCCGTGCAGGTTTGAGACTTATGTACAGACTTTGTCAAAACTGATCAATGAGAAGCAAAAATAAGATGTATAAACTCCTCTTCAGCTGGAGACTGCTGTCAGGGGGCTCCTGAAATTCAGCTTGTGTCACTTCTTTTGCTTAAGAATTGACAGCTTGAGGAGGGCTTGTCTTGTCTGACAACATGTGAGTATTTTTAGCTAAAGCCTTTTCCATCTGATAGGCACAGCTAAATCACTTGTTTGTGCTTTCTCCTTTGCTGACCTGGCATCTTGCATTCACCAAGTGATTGCATTAGTTTGATGGCCAACATAATAATCATACAAACCCAGCAGAAAGTGCTGGAAGTCATTATAAAAAGTTAACCATCATTTAGCTACATTTCACAGAATTGTCAGGGTTGGAAGGGACCTTAAAGCTCATCTAGTTCCACCTCCCCCTGCTTAAATATCACTGTGCAAAATGAACAGCTGATCTGGGCCTTGGTGTCTTTGCTCATCTCTAAGAGCCTCCCTTGGGGCACTTATTTATGGCTTTGTTGTTGTACTTTTTGAAAAAAAAAAAACAACACAGTTAAAATGTATTTGAGGAATTAAAAGAAAAAATATTAAGCAAGTGAAGTCTTAGTATTCAATTTCAGGAGTTCTAAGGAAACTTCCCTTATTAAACCCATAAAAATCAGTTTGCTGCTATGGTTACAAAGCTGCAACCAAAAGTCTGGAAACATGATTCTTCAGAAATATAACTGGGGGATAATTAGCATAATGTTGGACCTGGCAGAGTAAAGAAGAGAAAAAGAGATAATTTAAGAGGATTCAACAAAGTTAGTACACCATCACCAGAAATGAATCACATCTCTCAGAAATACAAACACCCTTTATAAATGTTAACATCCCCAAATGCACCAGAGACACCAAGGAACTGTAGTTTCAGGATTAAATAGAGGAAATTAGAACAGGTTTGTCAGTATTATTACTTAATAAGAAAGGAACTCAGCTCAAGTCTCAGAGTATTTAAGACCAGGATCTCATGAGCTCATCCTGGTTTAACACCAGCACATTTCCAGTAGCCTTAACAGCAGTAAGGACAAAACCTGTCATTTAGAAATAAAGCTGTGATCTGATAATTTCTATGATTCTTCCCAGCTTTCTTCTAGTGTTAACTGTGCCTCTTAGAGTTCACACAAGTGTCCTTTTGAAGGAATGAAGGCTTACCTCCAGGCATTCCTGCACTCTTGTGTGTTGCTCTAATTTAAATCATGTGAACAGATTTCAGCCTGAATGACATTTCCAAAGGTCTAACAATAAAAGTATGATTCTTATTTAAATTCCATCCACTATTTCAGCCTTGCCTATCATAGAAAGTATTATACATTGGCATCACTACCAATGATACATCTAAATATTGTCCCTTTTGACAGCTATGTCAACCAGGCCAAGTGCAGAGTCTTACACTTTGGCCACAACAA